>CM037036.1:10960618-11501730 GCA_020882235.1 Schizaphis graminum | reverse complement strand
TTCATTATATATAGGAATGACTTTCTCAAATTGTTTGCATAAAAGGAATAATTTGTCATTAATTTTCAATATATTTTGGACTATACATATTACAGATGAAGAAAAAATGACACAATCATCTTTTTTAGTACTTTTACGATTTTCAAATGTAATTCGAATGGTAAACATTTTCATAATTAAAGTTGAATATTGTAATATTGGTTTATTCAATACACTACATGGTAATGGCCCTTTAGAATGACATCCATATAAGAAAGGAAAATTGATACATAATCCACGAGTAATATTACATTCACGTTCTTCTACAATTCTATTATATAATTGCACCAAAGGAGCTCGACCCGGTTGAACAATTTTTTTTATATGTTGTAGGTAATTTTCATATGGGAATGATGAAAAATTGTCAACAACTCCATATTTTTTTGCATCTTTAACCAAATGAATAAGTAAGTGTACATTATACGAGACGTTTCCTTTACCATAAACAGCACAAAATGTTTTTAAAAAATATTTTGCAAGACTTTCTGCATAATCATTTTGACTATAAACAGTTTTATGGCAACTCAAGAGTCGCATCAAAATATTAAATATCATAAAATTGTTATAAACTGGTTGGCTAACTATGTTCTTGAAAATATATGGTCCAGTGTACATCATTATTTGGCGGAATTCTGTAGCTTTAAAGGTTCTATAATCATTTATATCACTAGGAATCCGAGCAAAATCAGAACTTAAACATTTTACAATAATTTTCATTCGATAGTTTATTCGTTCGATTTGAGATTTTGATAGGCGAACTGAACCACAACCATTTGGAACAGTACTACCCTTCATTAAAAGATGTAAAAATTTTTTCATGATTCCGAGACAACATAAATGCATATAATCTAAAGGAATAGCTGAAACTAGTCCCAGACCCGATATTCCTAATAATGGGGATACTCCAATATGATGTTCTTCATTTAAATATGAATTAAAAGATTCATCAGTACGTAGCTGTGCATTTCCATTAGGAAAGCTTACACTTCCCGATAAATAGTCTCCTTCTTCTATACATTTCTCACAACCGAAATATCCAGAATGCCTTTAACTTGTTTTATAAAGGCTCTTGCTGGCGCATCAGCTATAATTCCTTTAACTTTTATTTTGAAAGAATTATTGTTAAATTGTAATCCATGTTCAAGAAGGTCGTTTATGTCAGTAATAAAAGAGGAAAGATATTCATCAACATTAAATGGTTTTTTTGATCCAAAATAAGCTCCGACAATGAATGGTTTCACTATTGAATCATTAACCCAAAAACTACATAATATTGGCCAAAATGATTTTCCTTTTTTATCAATAGGAAGACCATCAACATTAAACCACAATTCCAATGTAGACAAATTGTTTACAGATTCAATTATTGTATTTAAAGTGTAAATTAACCCTGCTGAAATACCAAAATGAATATATTCTCCACCGCCAATACTTTTAATATCAATATCACCTGATCGAGGTGTAGATAACAAAGTTCTAGAATCTAATGGTAACAACTTTAAACAATCTAGATTATCCACAGTCTTTAATAATTTTAATAATTTTGTAGCACTAGTTTTTCGAATTTGAGATTCAACAATAAATGATACTAATTTAGATTGAAAAACAGTTGGATCAGTAATACTTTCAATTGTTCCACTTTTATCATGACATTGTGGACTATTATAAACACTATTCTCAATATTATCAACATTGTCTTGTTCTACTACAATTAATTCATTTGAATGGACATGAATAACATTAGATGCATCAACATTAGAAGTCTGATTAGAAATATGTACACTTAGTACAGTCATTTCTGATAATTCAGATGTTCTTTCCTGGGTAAAATCAAAACCATCACTAATTTCGGGCACATCTTTTATTCTTCTTCTTATTTTGGATGTTTTAGATAAAGTGCAACTAGGTTTGTATGCATGTTTTGGCATTTTAACACTAAAAAAAAAAAATAGATAATGCTATACTAAACACAGCATTTTTTTAAAACTAAGTTTGATGAAATGAGAGTGAATGTTTACAATACAACTTTAGATACATTAATAAATGGACTGAACTTAAGATTTAGGCAAGAAACATTAGACATGATAAGTATAATAATTAATAGGTAATTTTGTGAATTTTGATATAACATATAAAATTTGACCTATTTGAATAAATATTTCCATATTTCTAAAGAATTATTAATTTCTGATATAACCCTTTTGAAACAATTAGAAGACACTCCTAAAGGTACTTTCTCCGGTTATGTTTATAAGTGGCTTGATTGGTTAAACAAATATGATCGATCAAATATTTTTAATATTATTTTTTTCTATACTTAAAAAATATGTTAGTTATAATTATGGTGACCATATATTAAAAAAGAAAAAACAGTACATAATAATATAGGCTAATATATTATGTATATATATTTATATACATCAATATAAATACCTAACAATATAACATCAATTTAAACTCATTTATTTATTTTTAAACATAAATATGCATCACAGATTTTTAATCTTACTAAGAGTGAAAAATAAAATATATGTTTTTATATAACTAAACTCATGTGACTCATGTAATTTTTTTCCATTTAGAATTATTAAATTATTAAAAATAAGTACATTTAAGTGTACTTCGACCATTTATTTATAGGACAGTAGGACATGTTACCAAAAAACAGTACTGTCCTTATAAAATAAGTACGTCTGGTCACCATAGTTATAATCCCTGTCACAAGTTGTAAACTTACCATTGTAAAAAGCAAACTTAAATCTACCATGACACAGGATGTACTAAATGCATTATTGTTATTTGTTACTATTCGTCGAACAAGAATTAACTTCTTAAGAAGTCTACAGTATTCTGTAAATATTGATAGTGTAATTGATGAATTAAAAAATTTAATACCTGTAGAGTGTAGATTAATCTATATATACCTACTGGCTACTATAGTTAGTTTATCATAGATAAATTTGTAAAAAAAAGTTTATGAATATTAATAAGAGGTTTTAATGTGGCTTACTAGGTATATATAGTACCGAGTATAGTACCTTATACAATACCCCCTAGTAAGCTTTTAGCTTACTGTGCAACTTTTAATAAAAAAAAAAACAACAAATAAATTTATAACCAATATTGGTTAAAATTTGGTAAATTGGTAAATTGTATATACAATTTTAATTTTGATACCCAACCGTAAAAAAAGTAGAACTATGGAGGTCCGTCAGCCTGGCACCCCGAATTCAAAATTTCGACCTCAAACCTTTTTAGATAATTAGTAACTAATTTGTAACAATTTTTAACGCAAAAATTAGAATTTGTAACACAAGATTTACCCCCGAAAAAATTGGTCATGTTTTCGGGGTGCTGGGCTGACGGCAGCCTGGCACCCCGAATTCAAAATTTCGACCTCAAACCTTTTTAGATAATTAGTAACTAATTTGTAACAATTTGTAACGCAAAAATCGGAATTTGTAACCCAAAAATTACCCCCGAAATCGGCGTTTTCAAATTTCGGGGTGCTGGGCTGACGTCAGCCTGGCACCCCGAATTCAAAATTTCGACCTCAAACCTTTTTAGATAATTAGTAACTAATTTGTAACAATTTGTAACGCAAAAATCGGAATTTGTAACCCAAAAATTACCCCCGAAATCGGCGTTTTCAAATTTCGGGGTGCTGGATTGACTCACTTAATATGTAATTACATATATAATTACACATGTAATTATGACATTGTAAGTGCATTTGTTTGTATAATTACTAATTATTATCGTTTTAATACCTAGTAAAAACTAAAATGTTTGAATAGTTATTATATTGTCTTCTTGAAAGAGTATAAACTTTTTTTATTAAATTTTTAATTTACCTAATTATTATTTACTTAATTATACTACAATTTACTAGGCGTTGGGATTTTAAGTATTTATTATTATTATTATTATTTAAATAGTAAAATGCATGAATAATTATTAAAATATCTTTGTTTTTAGAATTCGTCATTTCCTGATAATATAGTTATTCGATTGAGGAAATTGTTTTTTTTAATATATCATAAGATGTACTAGATGTTACTATTTAGGTTAAATTAATAAGCAATTAAAACAATAATGAATTATCCTATTTATTTTCGAGTGAAACCCGATGAGGAATTGCAAGTGGCAATTTTTGATTGGTTTTAGTCTTTGATTGGCAGTGGTCTGCCTATCAAAGACATTTTTTCCTTGGTAAATATATAAACAATTGATATAATTTTTTGAGTGACGCTGTATTTTTTATATTGTATATTTATCTATTTTTATAAACTTGTTTTAACTTAGTAAAAATCACATACCCTATTTATACTTATTAGTTATTATTAATATGATATGTACGATTTTCAATTTTCAATTTTCTTAATATAATAATAAGCATAAAAAAATCATTTGTAAATACGAACACATTTAACCAGATTGACAGATTGGACAACTAAATATGTATAACTATACGCGATGGTGTAATTTCCCATATTGTCTGTAGTTTTGTACAAACCTGTTTAATAAACCCATCGTATAAACAGTTAGGCTACCCATGACATCGCCATTTGGCATTTACTAAGTATTGAATTAAACAATGAAAACATCCCTATATATAATGAAGGAACTCTACAGAATTTTGAAATATTACTCGAGTCTTCTACGCATAGAGATAAAGTCGTAAGTTATCAACATTAAGTTACACATTTAACCTATTATGTAATAATGAACATTTATTTTTATATTATTTGATTATTTTTCAGGTTTCTGAATTATCACTGTCTGCTGGAAAAACTATTCCTGAAACAATCAGAAGAATGATGCAAAAATTATTTCAGGATAACTGGTTGCGTAACAACTCATACATAGGGTTTAAAGGCAAAAATAAATTTTCATCTCTACACTCTTGCAAAATAATTTTTGGTGAGTTAATTATATTTTTACATTGATTATATTATTTATTTTATATTTTAAATTACTTATGTTATTAGAAGCTGTACGACGTTGTTCAAAGTTTGAAAACACTCCTGAAATAGAAATATCACTTGCCATAAGCAAATGGATGGCTCAAGCCAATAATCGCATTATTAAAAAAAATAAAGATAACCAATAAAGAACATTTTTTTAATGATATTAAATGTATTTTGTTTTAATATTTCAATAAAAATAAAAAGTAATTACTAATTAATATGAAATAAATTAAAATGTTTTAATAATTGTTTTAAACCTGAACTTAAATTGTATTGTTATTATTCTGAATAACTCTTATGAATTTGAACAACATTAAATTTTTTCATGTATCAATTACTTCAAAGCTGAAATGTTAATATTGTTTTTGGAAAACACGAATAAAATTACATGTGACCAAGTCATCACAACCATTATAGTGAATAAGTGGGTGTAGTCTATATTATACTGTTGTACCCAGTCTGTGAAGCTGAATTCTAGGATATAATATATCATAGATAGTGTGAAAAGCATATACAAGAAATAGCATAAGAACATAAGTTTGAGTAGTATTTTTTTTTCGTATGGCGTATGTAGTCCGGGAGTAGGCCCGAAGGCCTAGTTCGGACGCCTGATTGGCAGAATTTTAGTAGTATTAACTAATAATAGGTTATGGTAATCTGTAGATCAGTCATTATTATTAACAAGCATTATAAATGTATGTAACAGTTCTATACATACCTACAACACGAAAAAGATTATTGGTGGAACACATGAATGTCTTGGGATAGGTTAAGCATCCCCTGATAATGTGTAGTTTTAATGAAAATTTACATAGATTGTTATTTATTTAATCTGATGAAATTTTTTGAAAAAAATACATGTATTTACAATATATTTAATGAATATAATAGAATAAATGTTTTTACAATGTTTTTCAACCAATATTTCTATAATGTTTCAATTTATTTGATTCTGAAATATTATTAAACTATATTTTAGAAATGTGTTGTATCACATATTGTTAAAATATCTAAAAGAACACAATGTAACAATATTGCATTTTCTGCCACGAGTCATTGTCACAATGTTGTAACATTATTGTTAACACTTAAATCACATATTTAAAATACATTTTTTAAATATTTTAGTGTTCGTAGCAAATATTGTTAACATATATGTATAATATTGTATTGCTGTCTGGGATAAGTTGTGATTATTGTTTAACTTGGTATCACACCAAGTGTGTGAATTTAACTAGTATACCAAAAAAACTGGTATTGTAAATATTGTTGAATGTTCATTAATTTATGTAATTTATGTCTATTTGATTCATTATAATATCCAATTCAGTATGGTTTTTACAATAATATTTCTGTAGTTTTTAAGTTAAAAGAAAGTGTTTTATACGTATAATTTTTAGATCATAGGTATTTAACATACCTATGGTCTAAAAATTTTACATTACACATGTAATTAGAACTGCAATGTTTTTGGGGGTCGTTTTTTAGCCATTTTTAGTCATCAATATCCTATCTCTAATGAAAAGGTATCTTTGAGATTTTTAATTATGCTTACTACATAACTGTTGGAAATCATTTTTAAATTACCTAATAACTTTAAATTATCTTTTAATAAAACTTATATAACTGTATAACATTTTGTATTATTTTCATTCAGTTTTTATATTTTCTAATAAATATTTGCAGTTGGATGGATCCTCTGAAATATTAGATGTAACTGTAAAAATTGTTTGTATCATAAGTACAACTTACAACTATTCCGGCAATAACGTAATTATTGTACGATCCCGGCAATAACATAATTATTGTACGATCCCGGCAATAACATAATTATTGTACGATCCCGGCAATAACATAATTATTGTACGATCCCAGCAGTAACATAATTATTGTACCATAATTATTGAATCGTGTTGGAAATAAGACTAGTCCCCGCGCATGCGCAATGATAAGAAAAAATTGTCCGGGATTGATTTTGACAATTATCACGGAATTTCCGGGACTCTATCCACACCCAATAATATATTATATATATTTATATACAGTACAAAGCAAATATAAGCGATTACATACCTCGTACGTCGGTGAGCGTCTGCACTCTGCGATCCAAAACACACGGCCCGAATTTGTGTACAGTTTTCGAAAGGCGTACTTCACGAATACGGACCGAACAGTCGTAAAACACGAAACGGATCTGCGGAAAAAAAAACTGAAAAAAACGTCGTTCGGCGGCCGTTATTGTTACCGCGTTGGCGATCGACACGAACGCAATAGGAGAAAAAACCGTATACGTACGGCTTGAAAAAGTCGCGCACTACACGAATATGTACAGAACGGACTCGAAAAACGAAGGAAAAGTCTCGAAATCCGGTGAAAAACGGAAAATTTTCAAAATAATAATAAGTAATAATTGATAACGATCGCGGTGATAACGAAACGGCTCGGAACGATGATCGGCGGGCGGGGCGGGACTCGAAAAAAATCTAATTTTCTGATTGGTAATTCACTATAAATACACCTAGCGCCGACGGCAAACGGGCGAACTGCTTACCGTTTTATAATATAAGACTAGCGGCTGGTGTGCCTCGATTCCAGGCTTGTAGAAGCCGCCTCCGGCGCCTTCGAGGGGGTCGAGTAAAAATCGGTTCAAGGGAAATTCGGTTGGAAATGATAGTCGGGTGTCTAGAAATCGGTCACTAAAATTGTCATAGAGTTGATTACTCTGAGTAAATCAACACTGAATGTCTCATCTGCTCCACGACGTTTGATTTGATTACGAAATTGGCGTACAAACGGCACACGTACGGCGTCTAAAAGACGCGCGTTACTCGAAAAACACCATCCCCGGATCGAAAATCGCGAAACGGGGCGACGAAAACGTAAAAAGGTGAAACGAAATCGCCGAGAACGTCGGTCGCCGTCGACGCGATAGCGACTTGAAAAAAACAAATACGTAAAAAACGGGCGCACTACCGGCAGTAAAACGACACGACGGACGCGAACAACACGACCGCGAGGTCGAAAAACGCCGTTAAATCCGCGTAAAAGTGCTTCAAAAAATTGAAAAATTTCGAAAAAACGACATAACACACAGTGATAACGAAACGGCGCGATAACGGGTCGGGAAAAGAATTCTAATTTTTCGATTGGCCGGTCTTATAGGTACAGGCAGCGCAGCGATCGGCGGGCCGCGTCAACATTTATATTTTATATAATAAGAAGACTAGCGGCTGGTGTGCCTCGATTCCAGGCTGGTAGAAGCCGCCTACGGCGCCTTCGAGATCCCGGGGTTATAGAAGCCGCCTTCGGCGCCTTCGAGGGGGTCGAATGAAAATCGTTTCAAGGGTAATTTGGTTGGAAATGGTAGTTGGGTGTCTAGAAATCGGTCACTAAAAAATATGCTGAAGGCGATTGCCATCAATCAATTATTATTATAAATATAAAAAATAAGATGGGTTATCAGTCATTATCATTCGGTGTAAAAGTTTGTCTCTAGGCTTGCCCGGTTCTTTTTTGAATGTATACACAAAATAAATAAGTACGAAAAATGGTAATTGAATGTCTAGCTATCGATCCTCAACCAGCGCAATACCGTGTCCCATCGCATGCCCGGTTCTTTTTTGAATGTATATATACAAAAAAAATAATAAAGATTGTAATTAAGTGTCTAGGTATCAATCATCATCTAATGCAAATCGATGTCGTCGCATGCCCGGTTCTGTTGAGTATACCATAATAACAATAAGGAAATACAAAAATGGCAGTTGTGTGTCTAGCTATCAGTCTTAAACCGATATAAATCGATACTGTTGCTGTCATATCTCCTGACGCCGAAAGTGTGATGTATAAAATAGGTAGTTAAGTAGATAGTCGATTTAAATGCAACTAAACCTCCTAGGTAGACAATCCGACTGCGTCGGATCGCAGACAATGTACGCGTAGCAAGTGAAATCAAAGTGTTGCATACAGACATCTGCTGTAGTGTATCACATTATTGTGTATATAAATTATAAATAATACATCTATTTAGTTCATCACATTATATATTATGTTGTACACATGTCTTATAGTTTGTTTGGTTTTGAAATTTGTTTGCAATATTGCAAAAAATAATATTAATCATGTGTATAGAAATATAAAAGACCTACTGTTGTGTACACAAATGTTGTAAAATAAAATGTATATATATTATAGATAATTAAGATAAGAAAATTAATAAACTTAACATCAGTTACCAATACAATACTGTAATGATATGCTCACATATCATAATTTTTTGTACAGTTTATTATTTTTTAAATAAATAACGGTAAAATTGTCGCACGCAGATAGCACTTAATATTAATCCCTATTGATCACTGATGAGAGAAACGATTCACATTGTTTGGTCACGTAGGGACTCACACGTTATTGTGACAATATGTCGCAGAGCGTGTGATCTATTTCGTGTGCCGCCAAAGACAAGGGATGGTCCAATGAGGCTCTTCGTCGTCGGGGAGAAAGCCGATTTCTCTAAGGACGCGGAGGCCTTTGATGGAGCCGCCTGCGACACTGGCCGGCTTGACCACGTCGTCTTCTCTCATCAGTGTTGACATACCGCCCTTTCGAGTAACGTCTCTCTCCTGAGTGCAGGCGCACCAGTATTTAGTATCATCTCTTAAGAGTGCAGAAATTATACACAACCACCACACCGGAGACTGCGAGCGACAATTGGACCGTTTTCATCCAACAAAACAATTCAGTGTTGTTCTTTCTTTACTTGGTTCCGTGTGTTTAATATTCCTTAATATTACTAAGATAACTACAGGTCAGCGAATAAGGTAAGGTGCATGAGTATTATTTATTTGCATTAATTTGTGTAAGTTCTGCTTCTCTACATTTAATCACTATAGTGTATTTGATCATATTCTCGAATCACGACCTCGAGAGCCCTCCGACGATCAGGAGGAAGGTAATCACGCAAATTTACATATTACATCATCTAATTTATTTTTATTACTTATTTCTTTTTTTATTTTTGCGTTATTACAATACATACAATATTAATAAAATATGTAAAATATATTTAAGTATTTGTATTGTTTGTTTACAATTTTAATTTTTTAATATTGTTCATAGCAGTAATACAATAATAAAAAATAAATAAATATTAACATTGTATATTTGATAGACATTTTTTAACATACACAAAATTATGACATAGGTAAAATATAATATTATGTAATTGTAGATAATTATTAAGTAAATTAATAAACTAATAATAATACACAAACAAAATGCTGTACATAGCGTACACAGCAACAGGTTGGTCAACAGTTTTCTTTGGATACAAATTAATACAAAGATAATAAATATAATATAGTAAATTTAAATGTATTTACCTACTTATTCTACAATTTTAACTTTTTTTTATTCTTTGTATAATTAAATAAATATGAATATTGTATATTATAATAATACGATTGATAAACATTTTATAATTATTATTAAGTAAATTAACAAATTAATGAAAATACATAAATAAAATGCTGTACATGGTGTGTAGCGATCAGTTATGATCAACAGTTTTTACTTTAGTTACAATAAATGTATTTAAATAATTAACCAAGTTGTGCATTGATGCAAAACATAGAAATCAAACATTTTGTACATACATCAATTGACAATCAATTATAAACATCAGTTACAGTAGGCAAAAGCTTTTACAATGACAATAATAGGTGTATGATACTTGCTATATTATAATTATAAGATAAAAAATGAATATAAAAATGTTTAATTAATTAATCAATTAAAATTTAAATGCATGTTTGTCATCAATAATAAATCCACAACAACTAATTAATTATTTAGTAAATATTTAACAAATTAATGAAAACATACAATTAAAATGTTGTACACGGTGTACCAATTATTGTAGTTAACAGTTTTTGGTATAGTTACAAATTGTTAGGACAATTATTGTTTTTTATTATTTTTGTTCTAATTTGAATTGATATAAGAGTATCCAACATAAATCATTGCCTCTTGTGTTTCTGAAACAATACAAATAAAAAATATGGTTTAATGATATATTAAATAAAAAATTATAAGTAATTTACCAACTCGTGTGTTTGCAGCATGTTTAAATACATGTTCGACATTAGTTACAAATTCACTACAAAGTGAATCCGCATCCAGAGAGAACCGCGTGGAGGTTGCCGAACTTTCTCTCCGCAAGTTTTAGGTCACACAGACAACTTGGATCACACAGATCAGTATAGCATCACACAGATTACTTTGATCACACAGATCAGTAGTATCACACAGATTTGATGTTCACCAAGTTCTTGAAGGCCTCATTGTACACTTATTGCATTGCTTGTAGTACTTCTCTGTACACAATGTTCTTGGTGACAAATTTTCCATGATCGTCACCGTACATACCAATTCTAATGGATTGCGAGTTCCTCACTCGTGAAAAGGCTACGTACAGTTGTCCGTGTGTGAACACCGGTCAAGGCAGAAGCAATCCAACTCTATCGAACGTTTGACCCTGTGACTTGTTGATGGTCATTGCAAACGACAAACGCACGGGAAACTGCACTCGCCGCATTATGATGGGCAGGTCGTCTTCTCCACTCGACGTGAGTGGTATCGCGGGTATGATTATATCGTCCTGTGCACCACCAGACAACATCCTCGCCTTAAAGTTGTATCGTCGCAGTTCAGTGACAACCAATCTCGTTCCGTCGCAGAGACGTCTCTTAAAATCTAGGTTCCTAAGCAACATCACAATCGAACCTACCTTTAGCGTCAAGTTGTACGGCGGCAGTCCGTCCGGTTCCAGGGTGTTCAGGAACTCTGTAGGATAACTGGCCACTTCGTCGGGGTCGTCGACCACCACAGAGTCTATGGCCGTGTAGCTCCGGTGAGCTCCGTCAATGCGCTGTAAAACCGTACGATTGACCTGCCTGCATTCGTCGTTCCTGGGACATAAAACTATTTTCCGAGCAAACTCGTCGACGTTGGCCAACGACATTTGCTGCGGAAAAACAAAATCGATCAAATTAGCGACATCGCATACCATTTCCCGGGGGATTTCTGGCTTCTGGTGGACTAACGTACCTTGAATTTATGTAACTGAAATCAACATCATAATCAATTAAATTAAATAAATAAATAAAATATTATGTATATATAAATTATAGAAATGTGATTAGTTTTATTTAGTTCAATTTCAATAGAACATAATGTTATAAATAAACTATGTCAGATTGACGTTTTATGAAAATGTATATATCAACAGTTTAAAGTATAGTTAATTAATAAAAGAAAGTGGTGTGCAATATTATTTTAGTTAACTAAAATTGTTGTGGTTCATTTATGAAGTTACTTCAATATCAATATCAATATAAATAAAATATTAACGTGAATAAGAGTTGTTAATTACATCCAAGTAGAGTGATACAACAATTAAAAGTTTATTGTAATTGATTCATTTTAACTTGGTTCATACATCACAAATTGCTATAGTAATGTAATATTATATTAAATTGTGTATATGAATATTAATGAAAATATCAGTTCAGTTTAAATAACAACATAAATTAGAAATGTAGAGAAATACATAATGTAACATTACCAAAGTTAATGAAATAGAAAAAACACAGATGCGTTCAAATGTTATAATAATATGACATAAAAACATTAAAAAATTATGTGTTCTTAATTTGTTTGTAACTTATAATGTTAAATATTCTGTTAAGTATAAAGTCAACCTATGTAATGTATAGTAAATAGTATTGCTAATGTGTAACTAATAATAATTATAACATCTAATAATTTATATTAAACAATTATAGTTCAATAATTATTTAAAGTAGTAATGTAATACCAAATCATCAGTCATCACATTACAAAAATACAGTAGTAGTAGTAGTTGTTATAAATTGTGTAAATTTGTGTAGCAGTAAACGTCTATCAATTAAATAAATAATTATGTTTGAAATATTAAAAAATAACAAATAATAAATTAAGTCAAAAAAATAAAATAGCAATAAAATAAATGTAAAAACTATAAGTGTGATTCACTTACTTTTCTATTTCATCTCCATTCCAGACTTCCAAGGTAGCCGCGTCATATCCCTTGTAGACGTATTTATACAAATACATTACACTCTTTATAGTGGAGCACACCTCAACATTTATGTGTGCATTATACTTGGTTGGCCAGCAAGTATGGGTTGTGGGGGACAACAAACTCATTGCCTACAGGGTGACCTCTGACGTTTGCCACAAGTCCGTTGTTCGGTCTGCGATAAGTCGGATAACCACTATCTGAAACGTACACAGTTTCTTCACTGTATTCTTTGGGATACTTCTTTGAACAACTGTTGTCTATCATGCACGGACTGTTGCGGTTGAGTTGTCCACACGGTCCGTGAACCATGTGTGATTTCACACCGTCAAATAACCGCCTTTCGGTTGCCGGGTCAGGCAAGTAGGCGCACACAACACTGTCGACATCCTCAGCGGTAAGCAACTTGCTGTCCTCATGCAAGATGATAAGTATGTGTGCGTGTGGAAGACCACGTTTCTGAAACTCAATTGTGTATACATAAGCATCTATATTACCAAACACCCTGTTGGTCGTTATGTCACGCATCAGCTCCTTCAGTTTTGCATGAAACACCCTCGCCACCAAATCGGGCCTGTCGTTTGCTCTCAACCAAGTTGGAATGTTGTCTACTATCTCTGGCCACCTGGGGTTACACGTAAACGTTATGAATAGGTCTGGCTTTCCATACTTACGCACAATGGCCATCGTGTCGTGGTAACATTGTTTCATGTACCGAGGGCCACCTACAAACGTGGATGGTAGAATCGTCCTGCGGCCTACAGGGTCGACTTCGTCAACGTGAAGCTGTTGATTTATGTGGTCCACAAGGCCCTGATACGCATCAGCAAAGAGCGCTCTCTGATTATCTCGAGTGTAGCGCAGATTGTTCGCTTCTATGCGAACGTACTAATCACACATGTACTGCTGTAATAAAAAAACCACCTGCATGTATTAAACTAAATGTATGGCCTTCATTCCCATTGCTATTGGTTCCAGTGTATCTAATGGCCAGACGGTAACACACAAACTCCCTGATAGTGTTCCTAACGCGAACTGCGTTCCGGCGGTTGCCTTCTTGTAGCAAGTTGTAATGCCAACCGGTTTCCCCGTACGGGAAAAACAGGGGATATAGCATTGGATCTGCGTGAGATGAGCCTGCTGAAATGCTTTGCATCCGGTGATTTGGATCAACTGGGTTTGAGTCGTAGATGACCAGATCGAGGTTCCCTGGTGGCAGACCATCTTCACCAACAAAGACAACTGCTACAACAATATGTCATGCTTTTATTATATTATATATATATATTGTCCTTAGTATAGAATATACACTATTTTAATATACCAAATTTATTAAATATTAATGTGCATCCTTGATATATATAACTTTAATAAATACATTATAGCATAGTCTCTTAAAATATTATCCAAGTATTCCATACATACACATATTGTGTGTCATTAGGTAGGTACCAATCTTTTTTACAATATAACATATTATTTAGAAATATAATTAAATTTTATTAAACATTTATTACCTAATTATTAATCTTTATTTGATCATAAGCAAATTTAACATACTCAGTGATAATTAATAAGTACTATAACAAAAAAATATAATAACAAAGCTGATACCAAAACATATATTTAACATTTGCAATATATTATATTGTGTTTGATTCAAATAGACAATTAGTAAATAATAATTGAAATATTGTTTTTAATTAGTTGAGTAACCAGTCACTGTTATACAATAGGAGCATAGGTAATTAATCTGAGTAATATAAAAATCCTACCACAGAAAAATGTTTTAATTTAATTTGGTAGTCTGCAATAATTATGAGTAAAACATACAATACTTGAATTTATCTCCTCACATGATGTCAAATGTGGCTTTCTACAACAAAAATATACCAACGTTGCCAGCAAAATCATATGTTTAATACAATTTGTATTATATAGTGTTTATTAAATAATGTTATTACCATACACACAAATAAATAAAGATATAATATTTTATTTATCAGTAATAAAGCACAGGTTTAAATATAAATCTAACTACTGAATACAATTAGTATGTTTCTCAAAGTTATGTAAGTACAATTAAACGTCAGTATTAAATGTTATTAACTGACTCAACAATTCAACAATAAGCCTATCACATACATAGTTTATAATATAGGTATTGTGGTGGGGTCTCTCCAGACCACCACATCTATGTGTCAGGTCAATTTAAAATACAATAAACAATTAAATTAATACGGTACACGAGTTCATTAACGCACATTTATTAATTAATTAAAAACAAGAAAGGAACAAAGTTACAATGGTACATCACATCATAGAATGAATATATATCGGATGGTGTCGCGCTCAGTCGGTTAAAAGAATGATAATCGACAGTGGCGGCACCAATTGACAAATTATCATACCACTTATATAATAATGATAATAATAGTAATAGTAATAATAGTAATAGTAATATTACTACAACTCGGCCATCCTGACCTTGAGTGGACTCCACTCATATATACAATAAATACAATACAATAAATTTGAAAGAATAACAAAATTATAAATTATAAAACAGTCTTTTAAAATAAAATACAATTGGTGGGCATATGCGTTATCACTCCATATATAATAAAATATAATGCTAATACATTATCAATACATACCTAATACAATATTTTTTGAAAATTCATCAATATATGATTAACAAACAACCAATTTTAACAATTTTAATTTCATTTTTAACCAATTTTAACAATAACAATATCAAATAAACAAATTATATCAGTTAACAAAAACAATATTAAATTAATAAAACATATCAAATGACAAACAATATTAAATAAGAAATTATATCAATTCATAAAAACAAAATGAAAAAAATTATATCAAGTGAAAAAAAAAATAATATTAAATAAGAAATTGAGACAATCAAATCATAATACAATTGTGGGTTTGACAATATGGGTATAGAAAATATTAACTTTGAATTTTAATCCAAGGTTTCATATTTTTACTTTCATATACTGAATCAAAGGGAATCTGAGTGACTTGAAACCCTTCGACATCATTGAGGACATACCTATCATTACCTAAGGCTTTTTTAACTCTGTAAGGTCCTTTAAACTTAGGAATGTGTTTTTTACTAAAACCTGGGGTTGTGTCAATATTTTTTATCATCACCAGGTCACCAATGGAATATTGATGAGCAGGACGATGACCTGAATCATAATAAGCTTTATTTTTGAGCTATGAGTCTAGGTTGTTGTCTTGTGCAGCATGCCTAATTTTTTCTAAGTCTCTTTCACAATCCTGTGGGTTATCTGACTCTAATATGAGTCTTAAATAATCATGAGTGTCACCATGTTGGTTCATACCAAACAAAAGATTACTAGGTGAATTTTTTATTGTACGGTTATAAGTATTATTAATAGCAAATTGAACCTTATTTAAATGTTTGTTCCAATTTTGATCTTCTTCATGAAGTAATTTGGACAACATAATCTTAAGTGTATGATTATAACGTTCAACGCCATTGGCCATTTTCAGGCTATTGGCCTGAGGGGAACCAGCAGCTATGAGGACATGTTGAATGTCATGAATAACACAAAAGTCTTTAAATGCATGAGAAGTGAAACAAGTTCCGCGATCAGATACTATACGGATAGGTTTACTATAAAATGAAAAATATTCAGTTAATTTCGAACAGGCTTCTTTGGTATTAACTGTACGGACCGGATATAAAGTCAAAAACTTGCTAAATGCATCTACAACTACAAATATATATTTAAAACATCCAACAGTTTTATTTAAGGGTCCGTAGTGATCAATGTGAATTGTGTGAAAAGGTTTAGTGCCTTTCTCAATTAGTTTAAGGAAACCTTCTGCTTTACCTACTTTTGGAGAAAACACTATACATTTCAAACAGTTATCTATGTGATTTTTTACACAATCAGTCATTTTGGGAAACCAATATACCCGTTTAATTAATTCTATTGTTCTATTCATACCTACATGGCCCATGTCATCATGACAGCTTTTAATGACCTGGTCACGCATATTAACTGGTACATAGAATAACAATCTTCCATCAGATTTTCGATAGACTAAACCATTTCGAAGTTCATAAAGTTGATTTTCAGAATTTTCTAATGAGTTATAAATTTCCTTAATAGCTGGGTCAGTGCATTGATTTATTGCCAGCATTTGATTAAATGTGCACCCTTCAAGAACTAATATGTGGTGATTCCTACTTAATGCATCAACATGTTGCATACGGTTAGATGACCTATGTTGTATTTCATAATCATAGTTCTGCAGAAATAGTGCCCAACGAGCAATTCTAGGATTTATTTCTTTTTTATTTAACGTTAATGTTACACTATTACAATCAGTTATGATTTTGAACTTAATACCTTGTAAGTAAACATGAAATCTTTTTATTGAGTTTATTATTGCTAACATCTCTAGCTCATAGCTATGATAACGAGACTGTACACTAGTAGTACGTTGGCTAAAATAGAAAACAGGATGAAACTTATTATCAGATTGTTTTTGGAGAAGTATTGATCCAAATCCTAAACTCGAGGCATCACAATGAAGCTCAGTTTCTGCACTTGGGTTGTATAAGCATAGAATAGGTTGTTCGCTAAGCTTTTGTTTAATGGTTTCAAAAACCGCTAACTTGTCTTCACCAAAGACGAATACTGTATCTTTCTTTAGAAGATCATATAATGGTTTTGTAATAGTAGAAAAATTAGGGATAAACCTACAGAAATACGATGCTAACCCAATGAAGCTATGGAGGGCTTTCTGGTTGCATGGAATCGGATAGTTTAGTATAACAGATATATTTCTGGGATTGGGACGTACACCAGAAGAATTAACAAGATACCCAAGGTAGATTATTTCTTTTTTTAAAAACTGACTTTTGTCAAATCTTATTTGTAAATTATGTGACTTCATTAAAG
Source organism: Schizaphis graminum (assembly GCA_020882235.1). Classification (NCBI taxonomy): domain Eukaryota; kingdom Metazoa; phylum Arthropoda; class Insecta; order Hemiptera; family Aphididae; genus Schizaphis; species Schizaphis graminum. The sequence goes on along the minus strand of CM037036.1, from coordinate 11,483,641 downwards.
AAAGAACATCAGATAATATATCTAAATGTGCTTCTATTGTTTCAGTTGCAATCACTATGTCATCAAAATAAACAACAACTTTTTTAGCTTTAATTTGTTCAGAAAATATATTATTCACATAACGTTGGAATTTACTGGGACCATTACATAACCCAAAAGGCATTTTACAATATTCATATTGTCCTAAAGGAGTGGTAAATGAGGTAAATTTCCTAGAATTTTCTTCCACAACTATATGATGGAACCCATCTTTTAGATCAATACAAGTGAAATAATTTTTATCACATAATAAGTCTAAGTGATCATCAATGAGAGGAAGGGGATACCTATCTCTTACGGTCCTCTTGTTCAGTTCCCTGTAGTCAATGCATAATCGTAGTTCACCATTTTTTTTTTTAACTAACACTATTGGACTACTAAATTCAGAACAACTAGGCCTAATGATTTTCTTTTCTAGTAAATTATCAATAATATCCTGTAGTTTATTTTTTTCAAAGTAAGATAAACGTCTAGGGTTAAAGTAAAAAACACTAGGATCCTTAAGTTCTATTTTGATTTCAGAAAAAGGTACATTAATAGTATTTAATTCATGATTAGTAGTGTCTGGGCTCATATATTTTGTAATAACAATATCTTTAATTTTGTTTTGGGTACATATGACAGTGTTGTTTCAATATCTAGCTCAGGTTCCTTAATGTCAGATTGTTCATTAGTAAACTCTAAATTATATATATCACTGAATGGTATAATATCATTACGTTTAAATTCAATCTCAAAATTTCCATCATTAATTGTGAATAAAACCCTCGGATGTGACAAAAAATTTCTACCTAACAAACAGTCATAATTTATAGTGTTATCAGGTACAATATTCAATTTTATATTAATTGGTTCACTAGTATCAGGAGGATATATATCAACAAAGGACTGATTAAGTACAATAAGTTCAGATCCATTAATTCCTACAATACCTGAATTAGATAGGGGCATAAGAGGATTACATTCTAAAGGATACAATTTTTCTTTAAGTAAGCTCACTGGACTACCAGTGTCTATCATAGCTAAAATATTTGAGACATATTTATCAGAAATTTTTAAATCAACATTAATAAAATATGCAGGTGTTACCATATCCGATGGGTGCAGCATCATAGCAGCACTACTGGAACTATTTTGAGTCTTGAATGCTTGCAATTTTGATTTGCTTTGTGGACAGGCAGTGATCTGGTGTTCAATAGACCCACATGTAAAACAAGAACCGGGTCGTCGTTTTGGTTGAGTGCATACAGTTGAGATGTGGTCAAATGAACCGCAGTTGAAACATCGTGTTTTCTTCTTTTGAGATGACTGCTTGAAATTCGCATTGGCGGTGGATGGGTTAGTTGCTACTTCAGGTTGAAAATTACTATTTTTGGTTGTTGTTTCTGGATATGTTGGACGACTTACATTCTTATATCGTGTGTTTCGAGAATCGTTGATTTTTGTAAAAGTAACAATATCACTTAAAAGTTCATTTTCATGAGAATGACTTCGGCTCAATAAATATAAACATAATTCACGTGAATACAACCCTTCGACAATTTGTTGCTTAGATTCACAAAAATTAAGCTGAAGTTCACGACACATACGTGCCTTGTCATGAAAATATTCAACAATCGTTTCACTTTTTCGCTGGTGGCGAGCAATTAACAATTTCGTAAGTTCTACTGTTGAAGTTTGTGTACCAATGAAAGTCTCTTTAAACTGTCTTTCGAATTGCTCCCAATCGGAGAATGTTCGTCCAAGGTACCAGTTGTGAGCAGCACCCTTAAGTTTGGTCCGTATAATTTCCAATTTAAATGAATCAGGCCAGTTATTAAGATCAGCAGTCGAATTTATGGTCTTGATCCAATTTGATGCTTCGATGTATGATTCAGTTCCGATGAAGTTCGACAATGTTTCATGGAAATCGGGCATCACATAATAACCGTTCGATATGTTACTTTGAACAGATGAAGCTGGTGTTGTGGAACGACGTAACAACAGTTGTTCCATAAGTAATCGATTTTGTTCAATTAGTGCCATCTCAACAGAATTTGTATCTGATATCATATTATTCGATTGTGGCGGCAAGCTGTTGTTGTTAATATTGACATCGTTTGATAACGGATTACGAGTGTCGTTGGGTATATCAGGTGTAACAACGCTGGACAACGTCGAAGAAAAATTCGCGCTATTGGTTGCATCACTATTACCAATGTTGTTAGCGTCACTACTTCTTGTGTAATAATGATCGAAATTTTGTAGGTTATGGTTATCCTTACCTTGTGAATCCACGTGTTGGGCCATAACTAATTAGCAATAGTCAATAATGAATAATTTGACATAACAATTCGTCAAGTTACTATTCACTGTTCAATTGTGAGAATCTGTAACAATAGGATGTCTCACCAGACAATTTTCTTTAAATACAAAATTTGGAACTCGTGACAAGACTTGAGAATCCGGAACAATAAGATATCTCCTTCGAATCCCACTTCTGAAATTTGTGGTGGGGTCTCTCCAGACCACCACATCTATGTGTCAGGTCAATTTAAAATACAATAAACAATTAAATTAATACGGTACACGAGTTCATTAACGCACATTTATTAATTAATTAAAAACAAGAAAGGAACAAAGTTACAATGGTACATCACATCATAGAATGAATATATATCGGATGGTGTCGCGCTCAGTCGGTTAAAAGAATGATAATCGACAGTGGCGGCACCAATTGACAAATTATCATACCACTTATATAATAATGATAATAATAGTAATAGTAATAATAGTAATAGTAATATTACTACAGTATTGTCAATTTTTTTTTGCAAGCTAATAACAGTTACAATAGGAAAATCAATCAATACAATTTATTTAGGCATAGATACACCATTTTTGTAAATAATAATATAACATAAAATATAAAAATATAAATTCATCATTGCACTTTTATTGAACAGTGTAAGTAAAATGCATAAGTCACTGTGTCTGTCCAATCTGTATTATGCACTCAAACAGCTTATATTTTATTTTATTTTAATACTATCACTGACGTATATGTTGAAAGTACATTTGTGCCATACACTAAGTAATGTCAATGTTAAGTGTAAATGTTTAGCATAAAACAATATATATGCATACACAGTATGATATAATATAATAATACATTTTAATAATAAAACAAAAGTGTGTGTAATGTAACATAGTACATAGTACATAGTAAGTACATATGTACATAGTCTGTAATTTCAATTACCTACCTACCTATAAGTAAGTGAGCAAGGAATAACTATTCACTATAAACTGGTAAAATTCTGTTTCGGTATATTCTAAAATATATATATTTTATATAATATTTGCAAATTGAAATTAAAGTATATTGTAAAACGGTGCCAAATTTAACAATACTTAAAATCAAATCAATAATGGCAATGTAGGTACCTATTCGTATAATTAATTTTGGCAAGTCAACCTCCTATTTAATATTTATAATATACAGGGTGTTCCAAATGTCATGTGACAGCAGATTTCAGCATGATATATTTAAATTAGGAAAAAATGACCTATGTAAAAACTATTTTGAATGATATAATCTAAATTAATTTGATATTAAATATTTTTTTTATTAATTAGGATGGGGAGGTTCGAGGGGTAACTTTAAAAATTCAAATGGGAACCTATATTTTTGAAATATGATTTGTGCACAGCTTAATTTTAAATGAATTTTGACGGGTCATTAACAAAAATGTCTTAATAATTGAAGGAGTTATCGACATCTGAATATTGGTGTTAATTTATAAAATTCTACAGTGAATAATTAATACTAAAAGTGCTTCTGTTGTACGACCTTAATCTGGGTATGTAATTATCAATTTATTACAGTAAACAGTAGTCAGTACAAAACGTATATCAGTATTATCGTTTGACATTATAACCAATTACGAATTATTTTTATTTATGATGTCCTAATTGCATTTCGTAATCTATGAATAGATGAAAAGTCCAAACTCCAAGACCGCGATAATAGTTGTTTATATCAAATTATTTTATCGATGATAATACAAGATATTATAATCACAGATTTCTTTAAGTCTGTGATAATAATTTATAACCTAAAAATTATAGTGATAAATGACGGTGACACCTCGAAAAGCCACCCGACAAATAACCACCCGACATAAGGCCACGTGATAACGACAAAAAACCATTCGACAAAACACCATCACCAAAATCCGACAAAATGCCACCCGACAAAAAACCATCGTACCATACTACCAACCGTAAATTTGCGAATGAAAATCGTACACTAATGAATCGTCAAAAAGCCACCCGACAAATAACCACCCGCCATAAAGCCACTCGATAACGACAAAAGATCATTCGACAAAACACCATCATCATAATCCGACAAAATGCCACCCGACAAAAAACCATCGTACCATACTACCAACCGTATATTTGTATACAATAATCGGGAAAATTTATATCGACAAAAAGCCACCTAAATGAATTATCTATTATCAAAATGAATTAAGTTTCAGGCGCTAAATTTGAAAAAAGTTGAGCAAATGAGTAACGCTTTACTGTACATCAGGTGTCAAGTGGATGACTATTAATTATTATAGATGTATTAAAATTGATTATTAGTATTATTATTTATCAGAAAAAATTTATAAAAATATAGAGGTCTGTCAGCACTCAGCTTACATCACTAAGAATATTTCGTGATGTTTTTTTTTTGATATAACTATTTAATTATTTAAGCAATTTATTTTACGTTTAGTATTACAGTAGGTCTTATTATATCTAGATCTATTTTTTCCCAACAATATTATAACCAGGGCTGTGAATTTCATGCACTAAAAAAGTCTTGAATATGCATGCATTTATGCACTAAAAACAAGTGAAATATGCTTTAAAATATGCACTAAAAACACGTGAAATATGCTTTAAAACATGCACTATAAATTATAAAATTTAAAAATATGCAAAATATGAAAAAAAAAATTATACTCACATATACTGGATGAAAAAACGTTTTATTTAAATAAATATTGTAATTACTAATTATAAAATGACTTGAAAAATGGACTTGTAATAATAATAATAAATGCTTCAATGTTCTATTGTTCTTCGACGCCTGAAAAAAAACATTAAATATAGATAGAACACATTGTTTTATAGATATTTAAACAATTTATTTGTTTACCTGCAAAATAAGTATTGCATTGTACAATCAGCGATTTCTTTATATTTTCAAACTTGAATGATCTCCTATTTGGCGCCAAGAGGTTTTTGTACACAGAAAATGAACGCTCTACATCAGCTGACGTGGTAGGGGCATACTTGAAATATCCCATGTCACTACTTGTTAAGTTTTCAGGTATATCTAAACAACCAACGTTTTCTTCTTCTCCGTTTAATATTTTTGAAATATTGCAAACAATTTGAAACCCTTTATTTTTAGTTAGAACTGTCTGTAATTTCTCGTTAATTTTGATTCCGGTCTGGTTTTTTAAATTATTGAATTTGGCTGAAACATCTTCAATAATCTGTATCGCCATGTGTAATGCCATGCCTTGTTTTTGAAGACGTGTTATAGCCGTAGGAAGGCACTCAAAGTTTGATTTTATTAATGCTAAGTTACCTTTAATCTGTGGTGCTTTAAAATATTTTTGAGCATTTCTAATTGAAAGCGCATCATCTTCATCAAAACTTTCAACAATATTTTTTACAATTTGGAAGTTTTCACAATAATATATTGAAGCGGAAATCCATGTTCCCCATCGTGTCAGAATTGGTTCGGGGGGTAGAGGTATATTAGGCGCATCAGTCTTAAATTTTATAATACGAGATGGTGCCTTTTTAAATACTTTTTTAACATTAGCAACCAGTTTATCTACTTTGGGATATTGAAGACGGATATATTCGGCAACTCTATTTAATCCATGTGCTGTGCATGTTACATGGACCATTTTTGTGTACAACACTTTCAACGTATCTCCTGCCTTCACCATATAGGGCGCGGCGTCACTCAAAAATAATAATACGTCGTTACGATGTATGCCACCAGGCCAAAGTAAACAAAGCGAATCTTCAAATAGTGTGCATATAGTACTGTGGTTAGCCTTTTCTAATTGCTCGACATTTAATAAAAAAATTTCACCTGGCCGATCCGTGAGTAGTGTTCCGATTATAACGGAGGCAATATAGCGTCCTTCAGCGTCCGTCGTTTCGTCAATTGAAACCCAAATTTTTTTCTCTGCCACTTTATTTCTTATTTCTCCAATAGTTTCCTGGTAACAATTATCGACACATGATTTTCGTAAAGTTGATTGATCTGGTATAACTTCCGATGTATATTTCTCTAAAAAGATTTTGAAATGTGGATTGCTCAGTTTATTGAAAGGTATATTAGCACTCAACATAGCTTTACATAAATCAGTTTTGAATGACGATTTTGTTGAAGAATTTTGAAATAAAAGCTGTTGAGATTTATCCTTTTTTTCTTCAGCGCGTTTAACAGATTTACGATGTTTTTCGGCTGCGATATGCTGAGTTATAGAAAAACGTTTTTCACTTGAAACTTTCGTATTACATACTTTGCAAAATAAAATTTTGTTATCTGTTGAAAATATTTCTGTTCCAAATTCAGTAACATAACTTTGTAAACGACTGGATGTCGTCTTTTTTTCTTTTGGCATTTTAAAATTATGCTTGTTAAGTGTTAACTAATAGAAAATTTAAACGAAAATATTACAAACAACGTATTACCACTCACGAGACGACGACAACACTATCGGTCGGTTTGTCTACCATAATATAATAGATTAAGATTAAAGATATTTCAAGTTAGACTTTTGACCACAGATATAGACCTGCGATAATAACAGGAGATAATTGCATGCCACTCTAGACCGGGTTTAACACATGTTCCTGTTATTATTACCACCGCGATAAAATTACAACGGTAAAATTGTATCGTCCAAATTCAAGAAATTTTACAAATTAATGAGAAAAACATATTATTCAAATGAGAAAAAAGCAAAAACAAGAGGAACTCGCGAAATCATGCATTTATATGCCCTTACCGGTTAAATATGCAAAAATATGCAACATAAGATTTCGTATTTAATTTATAAATAACGCAAAACAAATTTTGATCAAATCCATTTTCTTATACAATGTAGCAAAAAAAACATGCAAGTGCATGAAATTCACAGCCCTGATTATAACTTATAACAATTTTAATTGAATTATTTAATAATGTTCATGTAAATACCGCAAAACAGTAGACGAGTAAACATAGATTCATAATAAGTATAAATAGATAATAACATCTTAATAGAAATTAAAATGTAATATCATTATTAAGAGAAAAATTAAAATAATATATATTATGTAAAAGTTGTACGAATATATTCGAGTATTTAAATTACAGAGCACATATTATCAGTGATTGAAAGAAGGAACACGTTCATATTGTGTGAACTTCACATGAACGAGTTCAATTTTCAAGAAATAAATTTGAACGTGAACTAAGTTCTTATTTATTATGATCTTAAAAGTTTTGGGTTTGCTCGCATTAACAATTTAATTTTCATGGAACATAATTATATATTTGTCAATTTTTATTTTTTAACACATTTTATTTAGAAGTTTTTTATTCTTGAAAATAATATAAACTAGATTTTAGCTTATATATATAATATATAACTAGTTTAACTATGAACTTGAACTTGAACTAATTCATATTTAATGTGTTGAACTTGAACTTGAACTAGTTCATATTTAATGTCTTGAACTAGTTGAACTTGAACTTAAACAAGTTCATTTTTATAAAGAACTTTCCCATAACTGCATATTATATAACATTTATAATAAAGCAAAGTATTAGCTATAGCCTGGAACCCAAAAACTGCCAAATTGGTATTTGGATGAATAAACTTGAAAACATCCAAGATCCAAAATCACGTTCTAAAATTTTTATTACTTAAATTAAAATTACCTATTAGATAATGATTTTTCTATGGTTGGCCGTTGTTAAATTCTGTGGCTTTGATCCGTTATTTAAACTCCGATACTTCATTGATATTATATAGTTATATATAAAAACTTATTAATTGTCATGATCTTCTAAATAAAATTAAATTCAATCTTTCAATGTAGGTACCTATAGAGTATAGACTAATATGACCACCAACGTGGTAACATTCATTACAATTAACTACAACAATGGTCAATGATCCTTGTTATGAAAAATGTAAGAAAGTTGTTACAGTAATTTTACTATAATTGTATTTTTTTTCAATAAATTATTTTAAGTTCTTATTGACAACGAAAAACCTTTTTTTTTGTTTATCTGTAATTACCTATATGTTTAATTATTAGGTTACTGGTTAATACAAGAATAATAACAGAAGTAATGATTTGTACTGTTAGAATAGAATAATATTTATGGTGAGTATCCACTTAAATATTATTTGAGACATAAAATAGAACTTTGGCCACTATATAGTATATATAGAGACATTTGCATTGGAATGTTTGGATTTTATTATGATGTTAAGATGGTAGACCGTAGACGAAACTGCTCTTTATAGCTGAATAGGTACCATAAACACATCTTGGTTTGAGGAGTAGAATAAAAATGTAATAATCTGTATTCAAATAATGATGAATTCTCCAACAATGTGACAACCGTTAACTATTGATAATAACGATGTCACCATTGAACAAGAAAAATTAATGAACATTCAGATTGAAGAAGTGATTGATGAATTCAAATCTATGAATAATGAAAGAGAGCGCAGATTAGTATTATAAGTTTACAAATTAGCCAAATTAGGTGTACCTATTGTACCTTATTGACTAATAAGTATTTCAAAATTAAATTTTAATTGTTAAAAATTATTTTATTGCATTTTCTGTGTAAAAATTGTTTTAAATATAAAAAATAAATAGCTATTTATTTTTGGTGTTGACAAATATACAATGTACCTTTTCGCTAAAAATGTGCTTAAAATATTCCTTAAAATAAAAATTATATAGAAATATGTGCTGCACCTGATCGGGAACTCTGCGCACGCCTATGGTCACCAATATGACTATGTGTATCCAAACTCATTGCATAATGATATTTTTTTGTTTATTATATTTATTTAATATTATTTTTTAACAATTGAATATTTTAGTTATTTGATCCCAGTACAAGTACCGTCACTATGAAAACCTACCGAAAAAAAAAATAGTAGGTAGGTCACTATAATTTGAATCCAATGAGAGGTATCATTGTATACGAAAAACGATTCTGAACGAAGATGATCTCTCTCATGTCAGCCTCGGATATAATTTCCAGTAGTTGGTGAAAAGGTGGTTTATGTTATAAAGGCCTTAATACACCAAAATTTAAGTTCTTTTATAATTATTGTAAACTAAACTTATGGAAAATCTTATATTAAATTTTTATATCTCAGCTACTTATACAAAATGTTTATGAATTATACCTACAAAATAATTTGCAAATATTCATGATTTTGACGAATTTTTGTCTATTTTTGAACTTCCAATGCTAATAAAAATTGTGCCTATGTATTCTTATAATTTTTGAATCACTATAAAAATAACTTACGAGGAACTTTGTATTAAATTTTTAAGTATTTTGACTTGGCCAAAAACATTTTATCGATATTTATATAAAAAAAAAAATAAACAAATAGGAATATTTCAAATGCCTATAAATAGCATTGAAATAAGCGAAATATTATGAAAATTAAATGTAAAGAAAATGCCAATCTAAATAACTGGTAAAATTTTCAAGTATCTACGACTTATAAGTTATAGTTTTTGAAAGAAATTGTTTTCTGTTGAACTTAAATAATAAATTAATTAACTAAATGATACCTATCATTTAAGTAAATACATTTTAGTACTAATATAATTTTTTTCTATAGGAAGAAGTTACTTTTGTAAATAAAAAGACACCCAAAAAGTGCACAGTCACAACTACTAATAAAAAATGGTGCAAACTTGCAGTCGAAAAAATGAAAATTGCATGTTTAAAGAAAACTAAAATTGAGCTTGAAATTTCTCAAATGAAAGAAAAACATTTAGTTGAAATGAAAGTATTAAAAGTTAAATTAGAAATTAAAAAAGGGAAATTGAAATTAATAAGCTAAATATATTTCATAAATTAATTTCATTAAATTACAATATACCTAATCTTTTACAAATAAATACTAAAAGTTCCTTCTGTTGTTTAATTTTCATTATAATTTTTATTTTATTATATATAGTTTAAATTTTATAAATTTTTAATATTAGTATAGGTAATTTAACAGTTTTTTAAAAAAAAGTTCCTTGTTATTTAATTTTCATTATAATTTATATTGTTTAAATTTTAATGTTATATTTTGTATTATTTTTACAATAAATGTTCAAAATATTGAATATATCTATTTCTTAAATAATTATTATTACCATTGATTTTATAATATTATAAAATCAATGTTATTACTAATGTGTATATTATTTGGAACATTATTCACAAAGTCAATAGCTTCTTCAATTTCTACTGGTATTTGGTATTAATGGAGGTAATGCATAGGGATGCGAGATTTCAAAATAAAAAATACTGGACAAAACTATAAACAATTAAATTATGGTGAGGGGGGGGGGTTGAAATTGAAACGATAGCCGTTGGGTACCTATACCATTCCAGTATGTTAGAGCCTGATAAGTTTTATACAGTTTATATTTTGTGAAAAAATGCTTTTTAAGAAACCATATAAAAATATGGCACAAAACATTTCACAATGTAAGTAAAAATAATTAGGTAGTTAAATAAAAATAATAAAATAATTTTTAACAATTAATAATATTCATTATTCAAACAATTAATTCTTATTATTTATTTAAATAAACATACAAATTTTATTTTCATAACATTATAAATAATAAAATTAGAATTGTATAGACTATTACAAATAATTTAAAGATTAAAATGATCATAAATATTTTATTTGTTAAATGATTGTGTTATAGTTAAGAGTTAAGGAACTTGCTTAACATTTTAGTAGTAAATAACAATATGCTTAGGAAAACAATTATAATATTTTACGGGACATACGGGACGAGAATTTCATAATATGGCACATTTTTACGATATTGGATCTGTTACGGGGACACCGGGACACTGTCGTGAATTACGGGACGTTGCCGTATTATACGGGACGTATGGCATCCCTAGTAATGCATGATGTTGTTCATTATCTATTGTTGCAATGTTATGTAAAATAGCTGTTGCTATAATTAAACATTATGCTTTGCTTATGTTTAACCATACTATCGTGGTTCAACCTAATCCCAGCAGATAAAATAAGGAATCGTCGTTTCCAGACACCAAATTCCCTTTCAATAGGATTTCTAGTTCTTAATTTCTGATTTTAAATATTGTCTGATAGCATTATCGCCGAGCGTCTAGCCGAACACGACGACAACCATTCATATACATTATAACCAGTTTTTATATTTTTTATTTTATTTATAGATTGATGTTTCGTTATCGGTATCCGTCGATCACGACGACAACGGCACAGCGCCGACCACGGTCTTCTATACAAATATACAATATACTTATTATACGAGTATATATAAGACCGTGGCGCCGACTAATAATTTTTTCAGATTCTGAACGGAGCGAGGAATGTATTGGTTTTACAATGATGTTTATTTCTTTTTAGATTCTGAACGGAGTGATGAATGTATTGATTTTACAATGATGTGTGTTTTTTTGTTTTTTTTTGTGTCTGTGTACAGCATAACTAGTCGAAATAATGCTTCAATTTCAAACTTTGGGGGTGGTTTCCGATGGAAAAGTGGATATCCTTGGTGCATTATAAAGGTGAAAAGTAAACATTTTCCAACAGTTTTCAAAAAAATCGAGAAAAACATAAAAAAAATAACAGAAAAAAGGGAATTTTTATGCAAAACCAGTTTTCGACAAAATCGAATTTTTTATTTTGCTATAACTCAAAAACTAATCGATGTAAACACTTGAAATTTTCACAAAATGTTAACATTAGCGTTTTCTATACACAGTTAAATTTTCAAAGTATTTTGACTTTTTTGAGCTATTTATAGACAATTGAAATTTTTAATTTTTTTTTAAAATAACGATAAAAAAATTTTGGCCGGCCAGAAAATCTTGAAAATTTAATACAAGGTTTCTTATAAGTTTTTCTTAAAGTGATAAAAAAAAATCCGAAATCGTTAGTCACAATTTTTTTTTATAAGTACTTAAAGTTCGAATTTATACGAAATATGTCAAAATTGCGAAAATTGGCAAGTAATTTTGTGGTTAAAAAATCGTAAAATTTTTTTCTTTTATAACTAAGTTTTGAAAATTTGGTACAAGGTTCTCCATACATTTTTCTTCAAATATCTGTAAAAAAAACTCTACCAGACTAAGTCAAAAAAATTTTAGGAGTGTTTGAAATTTAAATTTTTACAAAACCGCATTAAATAACGGTTTAGCCTCAAACGATTTTTGATATTTGTTGTTATTCAAATAGTATAAGTCGTAAATACTTGAAAATTTTACCAGTTATTTAGATTGCCATTTTCTTTACGTGATTTGATTTTCAAAATATTTTGACTTTTTTTGAGTTATTTATAGGCATTTGAAATTTTCAATTTTTTTTTATTTTTTTTTTATAAATGTTGAAAAAAAAATTTAGCTGGGACAAATTACTTGAAAATTTAATTGAAGGGTCCACATAACTTGTTCTAACTCTCATTCAAAAATTATAAAAATACATAGGCACAATTTTTTTTTATTAGCATTTGAAGTTCAAATATTGACAAAAATTCGTCAAAATCATGAAAATTTTTTACTATTTGGTAGTTAAAAATTTATAAATATTTTTCTATCAAAAGCAAAAAATTGAAAATTTAAGACTATGCTGTCCATAAGTTAAGCTTAGAATAATTATAAAAAATTTTGATGATTATTCAATTTAAAAAATTTTACGAGTGTTTAAAGTTTTAATTTTAATTTTAAATCAAAAATACATGTGTAAAATAACGTTTTACTAATAAATAATTTTCGATTTTTGTTATTTTTAAAAAATTACTAAACGTAAGATTTTGAAACTTTTATACTTAAATGTTTGAATTTGTTTCAAAATAATTTATATGACAATATTTAAATATAATATATCCTAGACTGACAAATCATCTCCGTTCAGAATCGTTTTTCGTATAGGTACAATGATACCTATCATTGCATTCAAATTTAACCTTCTCTAGTCCGAGGTCCATCCCACCCCCTAATGTACAGCAGAGCGATACTCACTTACCCGTTTTTTTTATTCTGTAAATACTTTTCCCCCCTAAACCAGGGGCGCCATTTGGGGGGGAGCAGGGTATACTTTGGCTCCCCTATTTTTTTCTGAGGCTTATTGGCCTGGATTAAAATTCAGAATGCGCCGACGGCCGTCCCGAGCCCAATTGTCGAGCGTTTGAGTGACCTATTGGTCATAGCAGTAGAAAAAGAAGATGCAAACAAAATAGATTTAGATGAGGCAGTAAATAGATTTTCAAAATTAAAAAGTGGAAGGTATAAGCTAGAATAGTAGAATAGCATAATTAATTTGAAAAACGAATGAATACTGTAAGTCTGTAATTGTTTGGAATATTGTACCTATTATTATTAAATTATTTATTATAATAAGTAAATAAATATAATGTATTAATTTTATTTGGAATAAATTGCATTGATTAAATGTAGATACCTATCCCTGTACCAAAAGGCAAAAAAATTATTAATGAATAATTTGAATTCATTAAAATATACTCTTCAAGAGCTTAACGGTTAACGCCATACAATCGACTTATACACAATAAACGATATTAAACAATATCTATATTTACTATTTTTAAAAAAGTTGCCTGACAAAAAAAAAAAATTAGCCTGCTTAAATTTTGGCACCCCTATTATAAAACTCAAATGGCGCCCCTGCCCTAAACTTGCTCAAAAGTACAAATGTAGCATATTTTCTGAAAGATAATGTTCTTGAGCTGGTACTATAGAGAGGTCATTTTTGGATTTTCAGAACTTTTTTACCTGAATCATCATTAAACGTAAACCCTTACACTAATAACCTTTTAAAATTTTTATCTGAAAATCAAAGATACTGTAATCTCCTACTTAGACATTTTTCCCATTAAATTTAAACAATAGGGTAATATTATTAAATTCACGATTTTGAAGTTGAAAAGCTTAAAAAGTGCAAAATTATCATTACTTTAACATTTTTGTTTTAAACGTAAGTAGGTAATTGTGATTTATGACTATTGTTTTATTAACATTTTTATTATATTTTTCAAACAATTTTTGTTTTATGTGTTAATATATTGCAGCAAGACTGATATTCTTTTACAGCAATAAGAGCGGTATTAATGTTTTATAGAAGTTAGAACTATCTTTTATAGGAGATTACACTACATTTGTAGGAGTTAACCATTCCCCGACCAACCAAGTCCCTAGGTAAACTTTTTAAGTAGTTTGACACAAAATAATAAAAACAATAAAACAGTTAATATTGTAATAAAAACTCAAAAATTGTTGTTGCAAAATTTATGAGAGCTAATTCAAAATCTAAGTATCAACAAATATTGGATCCCAGTACAAAATGAAATTTTTACATTATTTTAATATACATAACAGAAAATATTTTTTCATATGTAGATTACAGAGAAAAAATATACTGCTGTGACTAATATTGAATTTATTATTGTACACGAAAGCTATCTGTTAAAAAAAAAAAAAACCATATCAGATTTTGGTATAACGACGTCAAATCATATAATTCTATCATCAGCATTAGAATTTAGAGCCATTGTCACATGGTCATACTTTTTATTTTTTCAACAATAGATATAAAAATCTATTTTGGACAATTATTAAAATATGAGTGGTATGAAACGGCACATGGGTATTCCGCAAAACGTTGTCTACTGAATACTGACCGCTCATTAAAACTTTATATACAAATAAATAATCGATTACAAGTCTAAAATTGTAATGCATGGTTAATAATCTGCTCCAGAAGATAAAAAATAGAAATGAATGTTATCGTTAAAGAATAATACTAATAAAATTAGAAGTTTTTTTACTATTCAGATCTATATATATTAAAATAAAACATAAATGCAAAATAATAAAAGATAGATTAGATTATAACAAATGTTTTTAACCAAGTTTTGCGATTAAGATCTTGTCATCAATCACTTCGCATTTATACGTCCTAAGGTTATAACCGAATTAACCGTATTAATTTTTATTCTTGTTTTCTCTCCATTTGCTACATATTATATTTAAAAATTTAAATATTAGCTACTAATATTTATAAAATGGAATTCGTCACGACTGAAGGCCTCAGATCCAACAGTAAAATTGTGCATTGTAACAACGGGTACTTTTACAAAATTAAATGTACGAGAAGCAATTCTCAATCATTGCAATGTATTCAAACAGGCTGTTCTGCAACCGGTATTTATGCTACATTTTATTATATTTAATACATTTTTTTAGTGAATTAGATAGGTAATAATTTATCTAAGTTTATTTCGTGAGTTATTAGGTTGTTGGATTTAGTAAATTCCTTAGAATTTTTAAAAGGACAGTAGTGTGAAAGAAATCCGTTTCATTTTTTGGAAATGAAAAATTTACTATACCTATTTACTATTTAGTATTTTTATAATAATGTAATAGAATATTTTTTAAGATTATTTTCTAAAAAAAAAAAATAACATGCACCTATTATTTAAATTAAGCACTAAGTCTAAGGACTCAGTGCCGTGTTAAGGGGGGCAATTTCTCCCGGGCGCCTTATTATTGTAATAGCATGGGGGCGCCTTTATTTGTGTATTTGTGCTTAATATACTACCATTGTTTCAATTCTGTGATACTACCTGTGGGCCCCAAATAAAATTTTGACCCGGGGCGCTAAATTACTTGACACGGCTCTGCCTAAGGTATTATACGCGTTTAAAATAACATATAGGTACATAAATAATGATTGTTTTTTAAGATATGAACTGTATCAACCTAAGTAGTTGAAACTATATCACGAATAAAAAAAAAATGTTGTGTAAAATTTAAAAATATTATTATTGTAATATTTTAATTTACCTTAAACTAGCTAGTTTTAATGAGTACAATTTAAAAAAAGTTTTTATAGCTAATAAAATAATAATAGGGCTGCCATTAAGTCCCTTTTACAACTAAAAATAAATAATTTTTTTAAGACCCCCTTTTTCACTAAATCAATATTTTAAAATATGATTGACAGTTTTCTTAAAATCTTTGTTTTTTTTTTGTACAAATCTATGTATAAAATCATGTTATTGATAAAACAAGTTATAATATAACATGAATATTTTATGTTGTACACTAAACTGATAATTTTAATATTTTGGTAATCGGAGAAAAATGTTAAAAAAATATAATATTACCTATTCTTCTATTATTTTCGATAATCTTATTTCGGACGTATTTTCTTTTACTCGTTTCCTATCCGTTGACAATTTCATACAATTAATATTTCAAATAAATAATTTAAATATTGACGTTAATATTTATATAATGGAATTCGTCACAACTGAAGGATTCAGGTCAAATAGTAAAATTTTCCACATGGGTATTTTTACAAAGTTAAATGTACTGGGACCAATTCCATATCGTTAATATGTTTTAAAACATATTGCAACTAGTAATTATGCTTAATAAATTATTTTAGTGAACTAGAACGAAATCAAGTTCACAACTTGAGTTAGGAGGTTGAAGTATTTACATAGGCGCAAATAAGGGGAGCTGGGTTATAGCCGCCCCTCCCCCAAAAAGAACTTATGATTTCACTCCAACAATTTAAAAGTATCATAAGAGTATAAAGAAGAGACCTGATCTACAGACCCCAAATTTCAAACACTATTTATTCCTATGAGTATTTAGCACATTAATTTGTTATTTTAAAAGGACTGTAGTGTAAAAGATATATAGGTATCTGTTTCAGTGTTTCACTCTCTGGAGTTGAAAAATACACTAGGAATATTTAGTACTGCTTATATTATAATTGTAATGTAATATTTTTTTAAATATTTTAATTTACATTAAAATAGTTGGTTTGAATAAATACAATTTGAAAAAATGAAAGAGTTTACAGGCACTTAATATTAATAGTAAATACACTCACCATTTTAATTATTGAAATAGGTTTCTTATGCAATAAATATGATAATGTTTGTGGAAAAGTTTTGCACATTGAATTACAAATTGTTGTATTACCAATTTCTTAAAGATCTCATTGTGGAAAATTTATTATATGAAAAACGCACACACACTATACATGGTCCTGACATGGACTATTTAGCCTTAGTGACTTTAAAGCAAAATATTTTAAGAAGATGCATCGAAGAATGCACTCCACTTCGAGTCATTTATGAAGAAGAGACATCAAGGTAGGTAGTAATGTTGTCCTTTCATTTAACAAATATGAAGTGGCAGAAGCAGTACTTTTTACTTATAAAAAAATACTGCACATATTTATTGTGTTTTTTATCTTACACATCAACTGTTTAGAACACAAGGGTTAGAGCATCGCTTGGAGTATACTTCTCTTTTGAGAACTATGGTAAGAACTAGGGCTGCAGCGCAACCAAAAATACCTGGTGATCTAATGGAATATGCAGGTCATCTGGTAGATGCTCGCTACGTTCATCTATTCAGGACTGTAAATGGACGAGCAATGTTCCGAGGGTTTGTCAATGGTCCTCCTGATGTTGGATCAGCAGTTGTTTTTATATCTCCATCCCTGGAAAAGTAATTAATTTTAACTGTCAAGAACATAATGTTAGAAAATAAATCTACCCCTCGGTATATTCAACATGTATCTTAATCTGAACAATTTTTAGCTTATTGACTTCTGCTCAAGAAATCCATATAGATGCCACGTTTAAAAGCAGGCCCCTTGTTCCACAAACAGAACAACTGTTGATAATCATGGCTATGTACATGGACCAAGTAAACTTTGTTTAAACTTTAATACCTGCAATATATTGCTTTATTTTTATACATCAAACCAATTTTTTATAAACTAAATACCGAATTATTTTATTTACTTTTACAGGCATTTCCAGTTGCATACGCTCTAATGACCCGCAAAACTGAAGCAGCGTACACAAGCGTATTGGAACATATTAAAAGTTGTGTTCCAGGTATTATTGCCACTAACATTGTCACTGATTATGAAGTAGGGTTAAGCAACGCGTTGACCAACGTTTTTCCCGGGATCAGATTACAAAAATGCTGGTTCCATATGGCCCAAGTAAGATTTCTTAAAAAATGTAACAATTTTAATTCTGTGAGACAAAATTTAGATATTTTGATTTGTGGAATTGTGCAGTTTAATAATTAAATATTAAATAATATTAAAATTAAAACAAGTTTCTTAAACACTAACTTTCATATAAATAGGCACTAGAAAAGAATGCAAAAGACTTTGGCATACGGAGACATATATACAGTACTGACAATGCACTGCATACTATGCTTCGTATGTCCAAGGCTTTAGCACTTTTACCAGCTGACCAAATAATTGAAGGGTTTGAAGTTGTTGTCAGTGAAGCCAGGCGTTCTCCAAATATTGAAATTGCTGAAAGATATATTTCATATTTTCAAAATCAGTGGATGGAGCGTGAGTTATTCTAAAAGAATTAATTTTACTAATCACTTTATTTTTAAAATTTCTTTAGTGATTAAAACTGTTAAAATAAGTAGTAGGTACATATTATGAGATCATAACAATAATTAGTAACATTTTAGATTTGCATATAGAATTTCAAAATTCAATTTTTATAATAGCCATTTATTGTACAGATAGCGTACACTTCAATTTTACTTTTTCAATAATAAATTATGATAAAAATTAAGTCTTAATATCTATTATTAGTCAGTAGTCACAATTTATTCTTTTAATAAACTGTTATAAATTAATGTATGTATTGAGATTACTAATGCAGGGTCGCATATTCGCATGAACAATCACTAAACATTTAACGAGTCAATAGTAAGCTAATGATCCCTTAAACATGATTTAGTGGCCCAGGATTGGTCCATTAAATTGTATTGAACTATTAAACTAATCCATTTTTCATGCAACTCGGCATAAGTATTTAATTTTTAAAGTTAAATCATAGTAATAAGTAATTACATCAAATAAACACAATATTTTATAATCCCATCATGTAGTCTTTATCTGTCATAATATTAATCAACGTTAGGTGTTGGACCGGAAAACTTTTGTGTTCATGGCATGCCCAGAAGAACGAACAACGATCAAGAGATTTTTCATCGCCATTTAAATACCATCATGCAGAGTCCACGGCCTGGTATTTGGCATTTTACCAGTAAGTTAAATTGAAAATCACTAAAATAATAAAATCAACATATTTACATTAATAAAAGTTATAATTTAGTATTTTATATACATACTCATTATTTTGATTACTCCAAAAAATATTTTCAAAATAAAAAATGTATGTTTTTAATAAATAAGTTATTTTTTAAAAAAGTCTTAGTATGTTTTATAACTTTCAACTTATTATATAACTTATCTAGTAGATAAAATTAATAAAAACCACATAATTTTAAAATATTATCATTTGTGTTAAATAATGTACTTTATTCTTTTGTAATTTTTGAGTATTTTTCCAAACCAATTGGAAGTCATATACATACTCTTTTTCTACTGTAATTTCTAATTAATGCAATAAATTAAAATGCTTCAATAAATAATATCCATAGAAACATTAATCAAAATTGAGCAAGAGTATGGCACAAGGTATGAGAGGATTCAACAAAGACCAGCTCTAAGAGCCCGACGTCGGACTTACGTTCAACTTGACAGAAAAATCAGCGCAGCCTGTGAAAGGTTGGCCCAGAGTAGGATTTCTGTTAAAGAATTCCTGTTGTACACTGGGCATTTGGCTTATGATTCAGGTATGAAATATATATCTAAAATAAATAAATAAATAATTAGTTATTTTAGAGTGAATATAAATAAAACAAAACATAATTTTGGGTAACATACAATGTATACATTAAAAAATTGTATTTCTTAGAACGAAGACCTGGAGTTGGTCGCATTGATGTACACAATGAAATCGTTCCACCACAAATTGTTGAAATTATAGAAGGTTAATAAAAAATAACTAAAATATTCACAGTCCAATGTTCACAATTATCTAATTATTATTTTGTATAAATAACATTTCAGAACCAAATCTTACGGAAAACAACGTTGTTGGAGGTTTGATTTTTATTAAATTAAAAATATTTACCCTCAAAATAATACCATTTAAGTATTTAAAATTATATGTTAAATTGTTAACTATAGGCATAGGAAGACTAGGTGTTCAAATGCAAAACCGGTTTGAGCAGCAACAGCGAAACGCAGGACAGTTTCCTGGTTAGTAAAGAATTAAAATATATTATATAATATCAAAAAATTAAAATTAAAATTACAAAATACATTTATGTTTGTGTGTCCATTTTCAGTTCAAGATTTTGCAGATTTTGAGATTGATGAAGACAGGGATCCAGTGTTCAATGCCATTAGAGAAATGGAATTACAAAGATTGGCAAGAGAACTGGAAGATATCCCTATTATACCAATCAATAACACCATTCCATTACCAAGACAAATAAATTGTTGCGATATTTGCTTGAACAACCAAAAAACCCATGCATGCTTGCCTTGTGGACACAAGTGTTTGTGTTCAGACTGTGCGGTTGAAATAACAGAGCGATGTCCAATCTGCAACACACTGATCACAAACGTAGTTCGTATTTTTGATTGAACAGGTTAACTAAAAGTCTAAAAATACCACATTATTTTATAATATTATACATAAACATTGTAGTTGTATATTATTTATATAATTATTTATATAATAAATATATTATATTATATTTTATTTTATATTATATAGGTAATACATTTAGCTAAAAACTAAATGGTAAGACACATAATATGAAATTTATAAATTAATCTTTTAGTAACAGTTTTTTACCAACACAAATTTAATTTTTTTTTATTCATTCAAGTTGGCCACTATAATATTTGTGTAAATTTAATAATACAAAATAGGTAAACAAAATATTTTTAGTAATCTAATTCAAACATGTAGAGATCAAGATTGTACTATAAATTTAGTGATTAAGAAGGGCATTTTTAAATTATAGAGGTTAATTTTGTTTAAATTATAATTAGTACTAATGAACACAAAACAGAAAATAGAATGAGTAAGTACTTTAGACATCTTAGTTGAAATATACTTTCTAATTTTCAACATCAATAAAGTTAATATTGAGATATTTTGGGGTATAGATTTTAGAGATGTACAATTCATAATGTATTAATATATATTTTTTTTTTTTGCTACAAAATCAGTAATTTCATTATTTCTCTCATTTGTTCTCTGACCTCGTTAACTCTTGAGTCTTGAGTTGATATTTCAATAATTTTAAAACAGATTACAAAATACTAAAGCTGTGTTAAGGTATAATGCTGCTTAAGGTACATATTATATTGCAATTTCATGCATCTCATCATAATGAATATCAATCATAACTTAAATACAATTAAAAAAAAGATAGGTAATGGTGGTGAATAATGATATTTGGTTACTTCAGTCACTTTTTCTAGAGAAACATGACAGTACCTATATAAGCAGATTTTGGAAGATACAATACATATACCTATGTATTATATAAATAAATATTTAAGTTTTATATAATATGTTTAATTATATTTATATATATATTATGAATTATGATTTAACTAAATTAACTAAATTTACAGCAGAATGATAAAGTAGTTAAATAAAGTATTAAAAACAACCTAACCGATTGGGCCACCAGGAAATCGATGATTGTGATGAACTTAAGACTACTCGATTATAAAAAATATTTTATGCTGCAACTTATTAATTATTATACCAGTACATATTCTGTACATTCGCATAACAACAGTTTTAGCCAATCTACAGCTGTAACGCCTGTAACTAACAACTACCTAACTTAAATTTAAATTATTAATTATATTGTAATGTATAAGTGTGAATACTATACTTCACAAACTCATCAGTTTCACACATCAAAATAGTATCAGCTTATAATTATTAATTATTATATAGACATGGTAATTTACAAAAGATTGATCTGATATATTTATTTTTGAGTGATATTTAAAATATAGAACTGATATAATAATTTATGGTAGGTACATATTTAATTAATAGAATTAAGTGAAAATGTTAGCACAAATCTTGAAAATTGTAAAACTAATTAAAAACACAATGTTATTTGTAAATTAATTATGAGTACTTACTTGATGGTTCGAAAAAAATTTGAACATTAGTAGTATTATAGTGAATAGGTAGGTACCTACCTACTACCTACAGGCTACAAGGCTACAGCCTACAACTGTCAACTGAACTGAGTAGTACAACTGTACTACTGTAGTACTGTAGTAGTGTAGTTAAATTTTGTGATAATACTATGTGGATGAGGCAGTTGAGGCTATGAAGTCATATAATATTTAAAAATAAATTATTAATAGATATCATGACGGGGAAATCAGATGTTATGTTTCTACGAATTTACAATAACTTTACGGGTAAGTACTAAGTACCTACTACCTATTTATAAAACATATATATATTGCAAAAACTCTTTAAAAATTATTTATAGTTAAATACATAAGCATACCACTGAACTATTCAGTGAAGCATACCTACTAGCCCTAATATAAAAATTTATAATTTCTACCCAGCAAGTAGCAACACTAGCAACTATCTACTACTATTGATACTGGCCCGTGGCCGTCTAGCTACCAAGTACCTATGCGTTCTGTAGTAATTTGTTTGATTGTTTCTATCTATTAATGGCCCTAAATTTTTTGGAGTACCAAAAGTACCTACTTACTAACTATAGCAAACTAGGTTATTTTAGCATATATAAGAATTGCGATTCACTGACTGGTTTTTTTGGTGTCCATATGAATTGTGGTCTAGGTTTTTTTTGGTTGCTTATACATATACTAATTAAAAATATAAAATACTATATTATATTATTATGGAATAGGTAGGTATTTAATTCTTCTAAATCTTTCTAAATCTCTGTTTAGGTATATCATAATTCATAATATACTTATTGTAGACAGTCGTCGGTGTAAAATTATTTGAAATAATAAATATAATATAAATAGGAATATTTTTAGCAACTATTTTTTTTATAATACTAATCACCTATTAAAATAGGTCTGGTCAGCGAAATAAGATGTGCTAAGTCGACACTCGACATTAATAATATATTTTATTGTTTTGTTATAAAAGACGGCTGTACGCATAGGCAAGAAGGAATCCCGTTCTCGTTGAAATTGGACGAGATCGTAGGGATGACGATCGTAGTATTCGAAGTACGGACTAAGTGTATTCACTTTATAGTTTTTATTTGTTTAACAATATTAATAAGTGTTTCCAACCATATAAAATATTTATTTTGTTTAAGTAGCCACGCAATTTTACCGTACTCCTTGAATCCAATCTGTAACCGGTTAATATTTATGGTTGTTGAGGATTGAAAGTTTAAATAGCTATAAGCTAAGCCAACAACCAATTTATCTATTCTGCATGACAACCAACAATATCGATTTTTTGATAGTCAAACTGTATTTATGATTTTTTGGTTACTCAAGTAGTAAGTAGGTACCGATAAATGTGTCCACTGAGAGGTGCATATACGAAAGATGTACCCAAGTTAAATTATACAAAAATATTAAAATCTTAAATATCTTAACATTTGATCTGAATTAGCACAAAAAAGTAGGTACATAATATATAAATTTACAATCTGTACAATAATTAAAAAAGATAACCTTACAAGTTACAATGATATAACTATATAAGTATATAACACTTGAAATTTCGTAGAAAGCAGTTCACCAATATGAAAATCCTCCAACTTTGAGGTGAGAGTTAATTTTTTATTTAATGATGCAAGTAAGGATCCAATAAATACCGACAACAAGTGAACAGTCTCTTTTTAGTCAACATTCTAGAATGTTTACATCATTTTAGAATAGATTTATTAATTATAATAACTGTATCTCGATTGAAGTGGCGCACTCAAGGGGGGGATTTAAGGCTTAAGCTCGCCCCCCCCCCAAAAAAAAAAAATATTTTTTCATTAAATTACACATTATTATAGCAAATAGAGTATAACAATGATAAATGTTAATGTTTTATTTACAAATTTTATTATTATGTACAATGTACATAATGGTTCAATATTACGCGATAAGGTTTACTTGTGTCACTTAGTATGTAAGGAAAAATAAAAATTATTAAGCCCCCCCCCCCAAACAAAAATTCTGGGTGCGCGTCTGTTCGAGTGTACCGTACCTCAATTCACCGGCAAATCGAATTCTCGGAGTACGTGTCCATTGCAACTTTGCTTATAAAGGTACCTAGACCGAGAAGGTAACCTCCCCATTCGGCCCTACTTAACAATAAACAATACAATTTCTTTATCATTTAGTTTGTTATCCAACTGTTATCTGTTATTTGCAATAATTTTTAGAAATTAAAATATCAAATTTTCAAATCTAGCGCCAAAAACTTAATTCATTTTGATAATAGAGGATAATAGTTAATTAGTTTAGGTGACATTTTGTCGATTTAATATATTAAAATATAAATACCGTAACATTATTGTGTGTACGGTTGGTAGTATGGTGCGATGGTTTTTTGTCGGGTGGCATTTTGTCGGATTATGATGATGGTGTTTTGTCGAATGACCTTTTGTTGTTATCGAGTGGCTTTATGGCGGGTGGTTATTTGTCGGGTGGCTTTTTGACGATTCATTAGTGTACGATTTTTATTCGCAAATTTACGGTTGGTAGTGTGGTACGATGGTTTTTTGTCGGGTGGCATTTTGTCGGATTTTGGTGATGGTGTTTTGTCGAATGGTTTTTTGTCGTTATCACGTGGCCGTATGTCGGGTGGTTATTTGTCGGGTGGCTTTTCGCCGTGCTTCCATAAATGACGAGTTAAATGATGTGGTTGTTTGTTGATAAATGATAACGCTTGTCATTTGTCACTTTGTAATTTTTATATGACAGTTAAGACAAAAAGTTAAACTATATTTAAATACGTGTCTAATTGTTTCATTATTTCAATCAAATGCATATTTTAAGTCATTGTAGTTAGTGCATTTGAATTTTCGTCAACTGGTTGTTACTGTCTGGAAGTATTTGCATTATTGCATTTGTTTTAAACTAACATCAAATGACATACCTAATTTTGATAATATGTATCAATTATCTATTTACACTAAGAAGGTACTTTATATTTCTTTTATTGATCATTGAATAATTAAAAATTATATTTTTGTTCATCACCATCATTAGTTAATATCCATATACAATATACAATTCATACTATATTTGTACTTATCTAAGACTTCAAATTTGAAATTAGCATTTTCATTATACCTAATTTAATGTGATTTTTTTGCTTATTGAATTTTTTTAAGCCCATTTATTTCTAGTCTTAAAAATTATCAATTTGCTTTTAAATTTAGTTTACCATACATATAGTCTTAGTGGCTAGATTATTTTAATATACTAAAATCAACTAAATGACAAAAATAATTCACCACTCATCAGAATATATTATGAACATTTTTTTACTGATGGCTGATGCAATAGAACATACTTATTTTGTTTGAAGTAATGATTTGGACTTATGTTATAATAATTAAATTAAAAACTCACATTATAATATTTATTATATAAAACTATACATAATACATTTATATGTATAAATATGGTATGCAACTATGTATTTTGCATATTAAAGAGTTTATTTATTAGAGGAAAAAAAATGTCATGAAAATGTAGTTTAAAAATTAAAGTTCTTATTGGTGCTCATTATGTAATGTATTTTACCAATGTTATGTAAATATTGTGTGAATTTTATGTCATTGACTTTGCTTTCCATGCCCATTGATATTTTAAATTTAGTTTACCATACATAGGTATCTTAGTCTTAGTGGCTAGATTATTTTAATATACTAAAATCAACTAAATGACTACAATAATTCACCACTCAGAATATATTATTTGTAAAATTAATTTATCTATTTACACTTTGAAGGTACTTTATATTTCTTGCTTGGATCATAAAAAAATTAAATTTTTGTTCATCACCGTCATTAGTTAATTTTTTATACATAATTACAGGTCATTTGTACATATCTAAGACTTCAAATTTTAAATTAGTTTTTCCATCACAATTCAACGTGTATTCTTTGTTTATTTAATTTGTATTTAGCCAATTGATTTAAATTAAAAATATTATTGGATATAATCCATTATTTTCAATAATTTTAAGACAACATTTTATTGAAATGTATGGTACTTAAGTACTTAACTAATTAGAATAGAGCAAATGTTTAATTACACTAATAAATATTTGCATGTATGGTTTTTTTGTTGGTCTGTGTTAATAAAATAATAGAATTTATAAATTTTTAAAGTCTTGCAATTTTATTTTACAAGGTTATTCATACAAAGGCCACAATTTTGAGGATATTATGATCCTTATCATTATTTTTTACTAATTTGTTCAAACATAGATCGCATTTATAATGTTGTATTAAATGTAGCAAAATAGTAAATACCTATATTATGATTTATTATTTGATTGAACTAGATAACCTCTGGCAAGAGCCAAAATTCTATAAGTTAATTTATCAATCAAGTTTAATATAAATATACAGTATACACATAGGTAATATTACTTGTAGCTAATAAATTAAAATATTGCGACTTGCGAGTGTTGTAAACAATCAAAACCTATATTTATATAACTTTTAAAGACTAGTATTTATATTTTATAATGTTATTCACTCAGAAACAACTATTTTTAACTAATTTGTTTATATGAATACTTAAACATATTTTTTAAGTAATTCGTTTAAACATTGGTCACATTTAATAGTATAATAAATATAGCAAACTAATAATTTAGTTTACCATACATATCTTAATGGGTCATTTATTTTATACTAAAATTAACTAAATGACAACATTAATTCACCACTCAGAATATATTATAATTTTTTACTGATGTAATTTGAAATATTTGAAATACTTACTTATTATGTTTGTTGTCATGGTTTATTGTTGGTTTGTGTTAATAAAATTATAGAATTTATAACGTTTTAAAGTCTTGCAGTTATATTTTATAAGGTTATTCAAACAAAACCTACTATTTTGAACTTATCAATATTTTCTATTAATTTGTTTAAGCACTGTCGCAATAAATATAGCAAAATAGTAAATACCTATATTATGATTTATTAATCGATTGAACTACATGAAACCGCTGGCATGAACCAAAATTCTGTAAGTTAAACTAGTCAATCATGTTAAACATAAATATAGTAAATACAGTGGTCGCCGCTTATAATGATCACATCCGTCCGAGAGTATTTTGATCACTATAACCGGAAAACACTATCAGCGGCGACTCAAAAAAGACGGCTGTTTGTTCCGTTCCTGACATTTTAGATCACTAAAACCGGCTGATTCTTATAACCATTGAACACTATAAGCGGCGACCACTGTAACTATAATATGATAGCTATATTAGTTGTAAACTTAAAGCTATAATAAAAAAAAAAAAAAAAAAAAAAAAAACTATATTATGATTTATTATTCGATTGTACTACATGAAACCACTGGCATGAACCAAAATTCTGTAAGTTTCTGTAAGACAATCACAATAAATATACATATCATAGGTAATATTACTTGTAGCTTAATTTAAATATTGCGAGTGTTGTAAGCAATTAGTACCTATATTGATATAACTTTTTAAAGACTAGCACTTATATTTTATAATGTTATTCACACAGAAGCAACTATTTTTAACTAATTAATTCATATGAATACTTGAACATTTAACATTTAATAGTGTAATAAATAAAGCAAATTTGTAATTTTAGTTTTGCAAATTTAGTTTACCATACATAATAGTATGATACATATCTCAATGGATCGCAGGGTTGCTTATTTTATACTAAAATGTACCTACCTACTAAATGACAACAATAATTTGTCTTGACAAAATTATACACATTTCAACTATCTACACATTCATTAAAATTAAATTATGAATTTTAAAATTGATAGTCTTTTAAAATGTATTAATTTGCTTTTAAATTTAGTTTACCATACATACCTTAGTCTTAGTGACTAGATTATTTTAATATACTAAAATAAACTAAATGACAAAAATAATTCACCACTCAGAATATATTATGAATATTTTTTTACTGATGGCTGATGCAATAGGACATACTTAAAATACATATTTTGTTTGAAGTCATGATTTGGACTTGGATGTTGTTAGAATTATAATATTTATTATTATATAAAACTATACATAATACATTTGTATACGTATAAATATGGTATGCAACTAATAAAATTAGCAAATACGTACGTTAAACAGTTTACTTATTAGAGGAAAAAATGTCATGTAAATTTAGTTTAAAAATTAAAGTTCTTATTGGTACTTATTATGTAATGTATTTTACCAATGTTATGTAAATATTGTGTGAATTTTATGTCATTGGCTTTGTTCTCCATGCCACAGATGAATATTATACTTCATATTAACCTATCAGTTATTTTATTCAATGATATTGATATTGGATCAATAGGTAGGTACAATTATTCAAAAAAAGGAAAAATTGATAATACAAATAATAGACACATTTTCAAATAAATTCAGTCAAAATTGCCTTGTTCTAGTGTATGTTTGTATTTGCTCATATTTTTATTTGTATTTGTCTGTTTTTATAACTTTTAAATTCCCAAGTCTAGCTATAACCTTAAGTCTTTAATGACTTTTAATCATTGTAACAACATCCAAGTCCTAGTTATTATTATTATTTAATGTTTGATAAATCGTATCTTTATGTTGTGAAAGGATGATGTTCTTTCAAAAACTGTTTGATTTTTATGCATCATTTAGCTATATGTTGAACGCGAAATTTAATCATACAAGTTTTCGAAATCAATGTTGTCATTTTGTAGTGTTTAGAAATGGTATATCTAATATTAAGTTTATTCAAACAAAATATGAAAATAGGTATGATAATAGTATTAATAGGGCCTGAAAGTTCATACATTAAAAACTATCAAAATATACGCTTAAAATCACTAAAATATGAGCTAAATGTGTATTTTGGTTTTTTTACGTTAAGGTTTTTTTTTCTGTAAAAATAATAATTCAAAGATGGGAAAAATATCAATTTTAATATGATTTAATATGTTATATTATTTACTTCAAGAATTAAAATTTACAACTATGGATTTTGAATATTTTGTTAGGATTTCAAATACAAATGAATGACAATTATCAGCCCGACCAAGCAATGACGCTAATAATTTTAATCAGGTTTTTATTTCATATTGGCAACGTTGAAAGGACATATTTTTCAATAAATACATTTTGAAATATACTCAAAGTCCGACATTATCATGAAATATTAATAAAAAAAAAAAAAATAATAATAATAATAATACTAAAATGCAGTAAAATGCAATTTTATTTTAAGTATGCTTATACTCGTATTTTTAAAAAACCTCAAAATACCTATGCGAAAATATGTAGGTACATTAAAATACGGAAAACTCGGAAAAAGCTATAAAAAACATAGAAAATTGAATAATAAAAAAATATAATAGTAATAATCGTATAGTTGTCCAACGTCGTCGGTTTGATAACCAGGCGGGCCGCGGCGACTGGAGCGCATTCTTTTTTCCGTTTTAGGAACCGCGGTGAGTACAGCAAGCGCTACCGGTGGTAAACGGGCGAAGCCTCACGCGTTTTATAATATAAGAGATAGCGGCCCGTGAAACTCGCTTTGGGTGAAACTCGGTGTAAGTGAATACCCTAGGACGGATGGAAGAGCTTGAAAGTGGTAAGTTTTCAAAAAATGAAGATTTGGCGGTAATAAGTCCGTGGTGTTGGTACCACTGATTGGTAGTACTGCAAATATTCTATCGGGATGATGATGATAAGGCGAGTGTTTTCGAGAATTGATAAGACGTTCGTGACGTCGATTGTTTGGCGGTCTCCTTTCGAATGTGAAAAGTTTTTGAAAGTTGAGATTGAGACGTAGACTCTTAAGTGTCTAGCTCAGGGTCGGACTAGCCCACCGGGAGATCGGGAAAATTCCCGGTGGGCCCTATGCATTTTATATTTACTTTTTAGGCCCTCTTTACACGAGGCGATTTTCATGGCCGGCAATATGACTCGTGTGTGATTATACAATACGTCGATTGAGAGGACCGCATAAAAAATTATCGTGCGATTATTATTGATAAAAAATTACTATGACTATGTAAAATACCCATTGTTGTCTTCCTACCCATCTACGCTTTCGGCCGCGGTCACTTTTCGCTTATCGCCGGCTCGCCAGACACAACACAGAATATTGTAGTCAGTGGCGTACATTCGGGGGGGGGGGGGTCGAGTTTAGCTATTTTTATAGCACTATCGTAAATGATCATGTTAAACATTTTCGTTAAATAATATTATGAATTTTTCGTTCATTCTGTTCTATTCTGCAGTTGAAGAAGTTTATGTCAAAAACTAATACATAACTATTCATTGAACTATTCAAACTCCATAAACCATAGGTAAGTATTAAGATAAGATTAGTTAGAGTTTATAACATTAAAATTGTTTATTAACAAAACATTAAACATTTTAAATATTAAACAAAAGGAGACTAGAATTTT
Source organism: Schizaphis graminum (assembly GCA_020882235.1). Taxonomy (NCBI): domain Eukaryota; kingdom Metazoa; phylum Arthropoda; class Insecta; order Hemiptera; family Aphididae; genus Schizaphis; species Schizaphis graminum. The sequence goes on along the minus strand of CM037036.1, from coordinate 11,452,673 downwards.
TACTATAAGTAATTAATAATATAATATGTTTAATATTCTGTACTGGTATATACTGTATTAAATAGTATTTAACTGCCATGAGTTAGGTATGTAAACTTTTGTATTTGTTTTGTTATTTTTCCTATTAATATTTATACGTGTAATGTGTTTGATTGTTGGAAAAATAGGTAGTTTTAAAGAGAAGGTTTTAGTGTTGGTTATTTTTTTTAAACCCCTCCCAGAGCAAATTTGAATATACGCCACTGATTGTAGGCTATTACTTATTATAGGTTATTTTTAAATTCTATATTTTATTTGCTGTCTGTACGTGTTCGTCTGTGCATATTATTATATTATTACGTATTAGTCGTATTACCGATCCGTAATATTATCACAGCGATTTATAATATCGTACTACATGTATTTCTACATGTATAGAAGTCAACATCTTGAACTATTTTACAAGAACCTTTTGTAATTCATAGCTTTACAGGTATGTGTTACGCTATAATAATATGTGCCTACATTATCAACTTTTATTTATCGTAAATTAAATTAAAATGAAATGCGAGTTGATACTTATATTAGGTTAAAATTAGTAATTGACACATTTGAAACGGTTTAAAACTAAGGTACTTTGCTTTTCACAAAACATCAAGTACTATTCAGAAATTTAAAAATGTATATTTTATATAAAATTATAATCTAGTTTATGTAATACAATAAAAAAATAGTTAAATTGTAACATGCACCTATTTAAAAATGTTCATATAAAATATTTTAAAAAAAATTTATATTTTTTGAAATTTTAATGTTTCTAACATAAACTAGATCGTAATTTACTTAACGAGAATATTGATATTTAAAAAAATTGTAATAAGTCAGCCACTTGATTTAAATAAATATTTAACAAAAAATATTTCATTATTTAATTTGACAGATCTTCGTGGAACATTCTGTATATTTAGTTTTTTTTAATAATGTTAATTTAACAATCAAAATTAATAGTCTTAATACTCCTAGAATTAAACTTTTCAAAACGTGTTCACTGTAGAAAGTACTTAATAAATTACACAACACAATAATTTATTGTAATGTAATAATAATTGTGTAAATTGTTGTTATCACCTAAAACAAATTTTAATTAAGTTTATTATAAACATTGAAGAAAACCTAGTTCGTTGTTTATCTTATTAATTTTTTAATAATTTTATTAATTTTTAATAAATAAAATAAAATTATTAAAAATAATAATAAAATAAACAACAAACTAAGTTTCTTTCAATGTTTATAATAAACTTAAATTAAACTTGTTTTAGATTTTTGGCATTTGTTTGATCTTACCGGCTATTATTATGGATGGAAAAAATCAGAAAAGAACAAAACAATTTATTAGTGGATTTGAAAAGAGGAAACTTTTAGATAAAAAAAAATTAAAAATTGAAAGTGAAAAGTGTTTAAAAATCACGCAAATGTTTCAAAAATCATCTGAAGATTCGGTAACATCAATTAGCTTTGAATTACCAAGAACTGGTGATCAAAATATAGAAGCAAATGTTCAAAAATCTTCTTTTGATATTCCATCATCAAGTAGTTCTGATTTAATGTGTAGTAAAAATACAAATATTGACATTGCTACGTGCTCTGATGTCCTATACCAATAATATAATACATAAAGGGGTCCATACAGAGTAGGCCTGAGTAATAAGATAATAATCAACCATATATTATAATATCATGACTCGTAATGGGAATAGTACGACGAGGAAATACTTAAGAATATATAATGGGGAGTAAATACCTACATACCTGAGGGGTAATATATTATGCCTAGTCGCTATGAAAATAGCCACTTATACTTTGACCTTTGGAAATCGGAGATAAACGAACTCAACGATACATTGTAAGTCTATAATATGACTGTCAATCATATTTATGATTATTGAATATTAATCTCGAGTTCTGAGAATCTCGAGCGAGGCTGACCACAGACGCGTGGGGATATCGTCACCGGATGTCGCCGGACGTCATCATCGCACGCGCATCCTCTGAAATGCGTAATAGTGTGAGAAGCGAATGACCTGAATACGAATAGGCCAGAAGGGACATGAGTAGGAGATCAGGGGACACTGACTATATAAGGGGGCCCAGGAGAGGACTCCCGCAGACGTGATTTTCCAGATCTAGAGCAAGCACCTTCACGTCACTTTACACCAGAAATCGTTCATTTGGACTTAGTTTATTTTTCAATTAGTTTAATTATTTGAACTTAGAATATTTTCAATCAGTTTTAATAAACACTTAGAAATATTTTGTCTATATTATTTCATCACAACCTATATCATTTTCGACAAGCTGTTGGCACGCTACAACATTGACATACAAAAATCTTTTGATGACACCTCTGAGATATTATGTAATTCCGATTCAACGGCCATTGACAATACAACATCTATAAATATTTCCAACAATGTAGACCAACATTTAGATGTATCATCAGAAATGACTGAAACTGTTGATCCGTTCCAAAATTTATTTATAAAACCTAATTTAAATGAGTTACAAACATTCTTTGATCATCATCCTTTTCAAACAATATCTAACGAAGAAAAACTTCCTTTCAAATCAAAAAAAGTATTTTTTCGAGATGATGGATGTAACAGAAAATGGCTTTCTTATAACAATAAAAATAAAAAATTTTTTTGTTCAATATGTTTAGCTTTCAGTGGTGTAGATGATAAAAACACATTTTTATCGGGTATGTTTGATTTTAAACATATTTATTCAAGGATCGATGAACATGAAAAAAGTAAAATACATTTGAACTCTACTGAAGCTTTTTTGTTATTTCAAAAAAATAGAAATATTCAGTCATTGTTATTTAAAGACCAGTTTTCTAAAAGAGCTGAAGAAATTTCTAAAAGAAGAGCTGTTTTTGAAAGGATTATAGATGTAGTGAGATTGATTGGACGTCGTGGCTTAAGTTATAGAGGAAAATATGAAGCAATAAATCATTTATCAGATAATACATTAAACCATGGTAATTTCTTAGATATATTAATGCTACTAGAAAAGTATGATGCCACTTTAAGTAGTCATATACAAGCAATTATCAAAAAATCTGAAAAAAGTACTTCATCTGGCAGAAGTCAAAATCTAACACTAATATCTAAAACAACTGTAAATTACATTTTTCTGGCGTTTTCAAAACTTCTTAAAGATCTCATTAGTACTAAAGTTAATATAGCTGGTATGTTTTCCATTCAAATTGATACTACTCAAGACGTTACAGTATCAGATATTTGTTCCATTATAATTCGTTATGTTTCAATAGAACCTATACCAAAAGTAAATGAACATGTGTTATCCATTTTGAGTGCAAAAGAATCAACTGGTAAAGTATTATTTAAATTAGTCGAAAATAGCTTATTAAAAAACAATATCGATGTGAAAATGTGTGTTGGTAGTTCTACAGACGGAGCTTCAAACATGAGGGGTCAATATCAAGGTTTTTCTGCATGGCTTACAAAGGAATCACCTCAACAACTTCACGTTTGGTGCTATGCACATAAACTTAACTTAGTGTTAATAGATATTGCATCCATAACATCTCAAGCAATTTCATTATTTGGTCTATTGAATTCATGCGCTGTTTTTTTTCGTGAGTCGTATAAAAGAATGGATGTTTGGAGACATGTTACTACAGATAGTCGTGTCTTGAACTTAATAGGTGAAACGAGATGGTGGGCAAAATATGTCGCTTTGAAAAAATTTTTTGGTATATTTAATGATCCTTCAAATTCACTCTTTACTAATATTATTCAAGTTTTTCAATTGATTATCCAAAACACTGAACATTTTAATAATGATGCTAGGTAAAGCAACTACTTATTTAAACGGTTTGACCAACTTTGAAACCATAATTACTGCTCAACTATTTCTAAAAATATTTCAAAGCACAACGCCACTTTCTAAATACTTACAAACTAGTGGAATGTGTATTTTGCACGCAAAATCAATGATTAATACAACTTTAAAAACACTGAAAAGTGAATCCAGAAATTTTGAAAACGTTTATGAGGCTGCTTTAAAATTTGTTAATTGGGCTAACAATAACTTAGAAGAACAAAATATCGATTTCGAAGTCCGAGAATCATTTTGTGAAGTACGCGCAAAATCAAAAAAAAAAATATTTGGTGAAAAATCGGTTGATAATATTATAGTTGATCCAGTAGAGAAATTTAAGATTAATATATTTTATATTACTATGGATAATGTAATAAATAATATTGAATATCGCTTCAAGGACGAAAATGAGCTAACAGCAGATTTCTCGTATTTAGATCCAAAATATTTTAAACAAATTACATTTTTGCCCGAATCGGCATTTGAAAAATTATGTAATTCGTTAAATTCTTTTAAAAATGGCCCAAACACTATTAACATCAAAGCTACGGATCTGAGAGAAGAATTACTAGACTTAAAAAAAAAATGGCCAAAACTTAGATACACGTTAAATGATGAAATTAAGAACTTACATAAAACACAAATTCAATATCATAATATGGAAGAATCTAATAGTGAAGAAGAAGAAAAGGAGGAAAACCATTTTGATATTGATCAACCATGCAATGATCAAAAAAATAAACGTTGTTTTAACTGTATATTTTGTTGTTTCAATATCTTAGTACAATATAAACTATATTCAAATGCATATTATAATTTATTTATAGCTTATAAGTATGTTTTAAGCTTATCTTCAACACAAGTTGCATGCGAAAGAAGCTTTTCTACGTTAAAGTATATAAAAACACGTTTAATAAACCGTTTAACTGACGACCATTTGGAGACTATGATGTTAATGCATATAAATAACGACATATTAGACGATATTCAAACAGAACACATCATTATGGAAGTTGCAAACCAGTCTTCAATTTTAAGAAATGCTCTGTTAATGTAATTAAAATTTTTATATTGTAAACTTTAAATAATTAAAAAATATATAATACATTTGTATAATAAGTATCTATAAAAATAATACTACTGCTTAATAACAATTTACTTTTATTTATTTTTTTTTTTATTAGTTTGAATACCTACAAATAATTTTTCCTTGTATAAAATATTATAATTTGGAGGGCCCTCTTGGTGACTGATTTCCCGGGCCCTTTAAAAAGGCTAGTCCGACCCTGGTCTAGCTATCAGCCCTCGACCGGTGTAAATCGATACCTTGCTGGGGAATCAGCCTACGGCGGATTGTCTAACCTCCTGGCGTCGAAAGTAGGAAAAAATGTTAAAGTCGAATGTTGTCGTTTGAGCATTGAATAATCAGTAATCTCTTATTATAATAAATTTATATGCAACTATACCTACCAGGTAGACGATCCGACTGCATCGGATCGCAGACAATGTTAGCACGTGGGTGAAATATTGTATGTATATTGTATATGTATTGACTATTGAGTGTACAATAATTGCACTCTGACAACGGTATACCAATTAATTACTAATTAATGAGTAATTCACATTAATACAAACTTTATATATGGAAGAAAATCTTAACAATGCATTTATTATATTTAAAATAAAAAATTGTGCTAAGTAAAAATTTTTAAAATCTATAATATTGACTTTTTAATGTCTAGTTATCAGTCATCACTGGTATAAATCAGTTTACGTGTAATAAAGCCACTTATGTAGACCATCTGATTGTGACCATAATAGTATACACCTAATGTGTATATAAAAATTAAATATTAAATACTAACATCTGCCAACAAACTCATTAATATTATATATTATTATCAAATATAATACACAAACAAAATACATGACTAAATTTGCAATTTATTGTGTTAAAAAAATTAAATAATACATTCAATTACATGTATTTTATTAGGTAGATATTTTTTTAAACTTTAGAAACATAATTAATAATTAGGTAGCTATTATATAAAACATTAGGAATATAATTAATTTAAATAATATAATTATCTAATTATTTTATGTTTCTTACATAATTTGTGTACAGAGGAGAGTATGAATTTTACATGTATAATATACTTATAACACACTATGTTTATAATGCTTAAGTCCAACAAACAATGTTAATGAACAATAATTGTGATAAAAAAAATAAATACAAATATTGTTATACATTATAGTAAGTAAAAGCTTTGCATACAATAGGTAGTCAAATAAAAATAAGAAATATTGTTATAATATATACTTGTACATTCTGAATAAATTGAAACCAATAACACCTTGTATTGTACAGATAAATCAATGCACAGTGTATATAAAAAAAAAAAAAAACAAAGTACAAACAATTCGATGGTGTTTAGATGACAGACATTATGTTAAATGTACACAAACAAAAAATGTACAAAATTAATTACAATAGTTGAATTGGTGTTGCACATATTAATTGAATTTTATGTGTTACAAACAAATTGACAATTACAATATTACAGATATCTTACAGTATATGTTAAAAAAAAAGAAAAATAGGTATACACTTTAAAAATGTTAAATAATGTGTTCGACTATTAGTTACGAATCCGCATTGAAGCAGATTCGCATCCAGAGAGAACCACGTGGAGGTTGTCGAACTATCTCTCCTCAGTAAACAGTCGGGAGCAGCTACATGACTGTAGAAATAACCCAACTGTCCATGAAGTACCTAAGAATGTGCGGATCCCTAAGGATTAGGTACTTCAAGTGGCTAACGCCCGGTGGATCATAAGATCCATGATATGGCCAACGCCCGGTGGATCATAAGACCCATGATCGGTATACAACTATTTTGTAGTCTCCGGTTAGAAAGTATCAAAAAAAAATATATCAGATGAAAATTTGTTATTGAAATTAAACAATGCTAACAGTGAATGGTAATTAGAAATAGTAAATCTGATATAATTTTTTGGTGAACAATTTTACCGTTGCCTACATACCTGTTACCCCGTTGGTAGTAGTTCCCTGTACACAACGTTCTGTGTGACAAACCGCCATTGCCATCATCGTACATGCCGACTCTGACAGATTGAGCTTTCCTCACTCTTGAAAATGCAACATACAGTTGCCCGTGTGTGAACACGGGCACCGGCAGAAGCAATCCAACTCGGTCAAACGTCTGCCCCTGTGACTTGTTGATTGTCATAGCAAACGATAACCTAACTGGGAATTGAACCCGCCTCATTTCGAAAGGCAGGTCGTCCTCACTACCCGAAGTCATGGGTATCGCTGGTATGACGATGTCCTCCTCTGCATCAACATTAGCAGACAACACCCTAGCCTTAAAGTTGTGTCACCGGAGTTCGGTGACCACTAACCTTGTACCGTTACAGTCTTCGCTTAGGATCGAGATTCCTTAGCAACATGACTATAGCACCTACCCTGAGTGTCAATCTGAACGGCGGCAGGCCGTTCAGTTCTAGTGAGTTTAGGAACTCGGTCGGGTAATTTGCTACCTCGTCGGGATCGTCCATCACCACAGAGTCTATGCCCGTGTACGTTCTTTCAGCGCCCTCGATGCGTTGCAGCACCGTGCGATTGATTTGCCTGCATTCCTCGTTCCTAGGACACAGAATGATTTTCCGAGCAAAATCGTCGACATTAGCCAACGACATGTGCTGCGGGTAAACAAAATCAATTAAATCAGCAACGTCACATACCATTTCCCGCGGGATTTCGACGGTGTCCGGAACACCGTCGACCGTCGGCAGTTGGCCGCTGCCGAGCCGGAGCAACCAATCCGCGAAGTCCGCGTCGTTGCCGGCGCGCATGTTTCGCGTCAGTTCAAACTTCTCCGAGTTTTGCCACAGGGAGTTGTGTTTGATCGACGACATGACGACGGCACTCCTGTTTCCCCTGCGGACAACGGGCAGTATCTGCCTGAAGTCACCCGCAAACAGGACCGGTTTACCGCCGAACGGCGATTCCGACCTCATGACGTCTTTGAGCAAGCGATCGACCACCGTGAGTTGCGGTCCCCCTGACATGAGCGCTTCGTCCCAGAGGTTAGGGCCGCGTCACGTATCCTCTGAGCGCGTTCAGACTACATGGTGATGGTAGACGTGTCCTCGTCCGTAAGGGTACCGAACGGCAGCCCGAACGTCGAGTGCACTGTCATACCACCGTCCATGAGCGACGCCGCGATCCCAGTATACGCCACGCACAACACCAATCGTCCTCGGATGCGAAGCGACCAAATGAGGCATCCGTAGAGCGTCGTCTTTTCAGTGCCACCGGGGCCGTCGACGTAGAACACCTTTTGGATGTCCCGGTTGTCGTCGACGGCCGCCATCACCCGATCGTACACCGTACGCTGTTCGTCGTTCATGTCGACCACTTGTTGCGCCCACCGCGCCGCCGCGTCTATTGCCCCGAACAACTGGTCGTCCTGTTCGGGTTCCAATAGACCGACATCCGGGTAGGGCAACCCGTAGTCGCCGAGCGTTTTTCCGTGTGCACGAAGTAGGTCTCCAATGGCGTCAAGACTTGCCGCTCTGGCACGGTCCAAGTCTTGGAAACGCCGATTGAAGTCCTCCATCATGCTGGCCTTGTTCGCTTGGAACAAGGCCAGCGGTTCCGCCGGATGGCACATCACCAGTATCGTAACGAAGAGATACCGGAGCTGTCGGGGAGTGTCTAACGACGCAGACTCTTCCATGCATGCCAGCCATGCGCGGTCGGACTCCAAGAGTCCCAACGCGATGGCGGCAGCCCCGTAGCTCTCGTGCACCACGCCGTCGACTGTTCTCATGTCCCGGAAAGACTGTGAGCCTCTCCGGTGCAAAAGTAACAGTCGCAGGTGGAACCGGTCACGGTCCAGTGGGTTGACGACATACATCCGAGCCAACGTCTCGTTGGTCATCCGTCTTTGTCGCCGCACCCACCTTCTCTGTGCCTGTTGCCACGTGTAGTGCACCGGTATCTCGTGATACAGGTACTGTCTTGCCTCCACGTCGTTTGCGTTCAACGTGAAGAACTCTGTCAATTTCGTACGACGTTGGGCATCGTTCTGTACTCGCTCTTGGGCTTGCCCAGGAGCAAAGTAGACGGTCTGTCTGTCTTCCAAGTGCACTGGAAGTCTAACAATCATGTGACTCCTCTTGTGCATTTCATACGAAAACAACCGCCAGATCCCTTCTGGCGGACTTACGTATCGTGAATTGATGAAACTGAAAAAAAAAAAACAAACATATAATAAACCATAATAGTAATAAAGTTGCTGCAACTAATGTATAATGTGATATTAGGTTAATTGCATATATATCATATAATATATCAAGTGATGTTAAGTTAATTACATATGTATAACATATAAGATATATTATTAATACATGTAATACTATAAGGTTTGGCAAGCATAACGTTTAAATAATTAATGATTTGTCTTATGCTTAGATTTTATTATTTTTCATTATTAATTATTTGAGGTGTTGTTGCATGTGATATAAAATAAGTAGAGTAAAATAAAATTAGTCATTAAAAAAAAAAGTAAAGGTTATAGTATATAGTTAATAAAACCCATATTGTGACGTGGAAAAGTGTATTAATATAGTGTTTAAAGTATGTGATTCATATATTGTTATATTGTACATTTTATTTATTTTTATTTTATAATTTAATTAAAATTCAGTTATAGGTTATAACTATAACAAATAATAACTGTTAACTATATCTGAGCCATTCGAATAAATTAAAATAAATTAACTCAATTAAAGCCATCGTCAAGTGTGAGCTGGAGTTTAATAATTTGTTTTTAGATAGTAACAATGTTCGGGCCGGGAGCGTATAGCTATAATACGCGCGCACCGGACACCAGCTACTTCGTAGCGCACGCACACACCGACCGACCTGTGTAAATGTGTATACGTGTATATAGCGACTCAAAGGAAGTGGACGGGGTCGCCGAGCAAGACCAGAGAGTGCTAGTATGTGGTGGTGTGTGTAAATGTGTATATTTGTGTGTGTGTACTCTTAACTTTAAAACGGATAGGTAACTCTAAATAAAAATGGTAACGCAGATTGCAATATGGTAAAAGATATAATATAATAAAACAATAATAGATTACGGCCCTTTTGGCCCAACAGGTAAAAAAAAGGACGTAAAATATAATATAAAATTGCCGGTTCGGCACAACCAATAATAATAATTAATATTATACAGCTAAATAATTGAATATATTGTATAATAATTCAACGGTAGATAATAATTTAAATAATAACAAAAAACTCACAATTTGTGGAGCACTGCTGGCCAGCCGCTACCTATAAATAATTTGCACACAACACTCACAAAACACTAAAATAAATATAATATAATATGTGGCGATTAGCGCCTATACAATCAATATAATATAATATATGACGATTTGCGCCAATAATTTAATATAATATAATATGTGACGATTTGCGCCTATAGCATATTACAATACAGTGGCGATTCGCGCCTTGCAATAATATAATATAATAATATTAGCGGCGAAAAGCGATTCGCGCCAATATAATATAAGTGGCGAATTGCACCCACAACACTATAATATATAATTATACAAAATAAAAAGCGATTCGCGCCCGGCACAATAAAAATATATAAAATAAGGTGGCGATTTGCGCCCACGACAAATTATATGGTCCGCGTTGACATATGATACGATAGTATGAGCGAGACTGATGGAATACGGCGGCCGTGCTAACTTACGCACCAGCGGTCCGGCAGCGGAGACGATAAGGTATCGTTGCATAATATTATATTATATAATTCACATTACAATTAAACAAAATAAACAATAATAAAAATAAATCAGTATGTTATGTGTGTGTGTGTGTGTGTGTCGGCCGGTCGGTGGTATATAATAATAATGTTGTTGCATTTCGGGCGGCAACATTTCTCCCCCCGTTGGCAAATTAATTTCCAACCGACTGCTCTCCTTCGAGGACTGGTAGACGACACAATTTTACTACTGGACGTCTCATATCAGCACCGTTCGGCGTACGTACGGTGACAACTCTAACATGACCGTCTTTTCCTGGGTGCAAGTTGGTTACTCGTGCTATTCTCCATTTCGTAGGAGCCATATTCTCCTCCCTTACAATTACTATATCGTTAACCTTCAATGGTTCTCTAACGTTCGTCCATTTCCCTCTGACTTGAAGCTGAGGTAAGTATTCATTTCGCCATCTGTCCCAAAATGTCCGTAGGATTCCTTGTACTAATCTCCATCTTCGTAATCCGAACACATTTTCTTCTGGCAAACTCGGCTCAGCGGGTAAAGTTATGGGTCCTCCTATGAGGAAATGAGCTGGGGTCAATGGCTCCAAGTCGTTAGGGTCACTACTTAATGGCGTCAAAGGACGTGAGTTCAGACAGGCTTCTATCTGGCATAATAATGTCTGAAGCTCGCTTAATGTTAAACATGCCTGCTTCATCGTTCTGTTCAAGTGATGTTTGGCACTTTTCACCGAGGCTTCCCATAACCCTCCGAAATGCGGGCTAGCTGGTGGATTGAAGCGCCAATTAATTCCTTCGTTCGCTAGTTGAGCTTCAATGTTCTTGATGTATATTGCTAACTCCCTTTGTGCTCCTACAAAGTTTGTGCCGTTGTCGCTCCAAATCGTTGCCGGTTTCCCTCTTCTTGCACTAAACCTCCTAAGGGTTGCTATGAAGGCACTACTGGTCAGTTCTTCCACAACTTCAATGTGAATTGCCTTGGTCGTGAAGCAAATAAACATAGCTACCCATGCCTTCTTACCCGGACGTCCACGAATTCCACTGCGGATGGTTAGTGGACCTGCAAAGTCCACCCCAGTGGTCGTAAATGGCCGATTACAGATAACCCTCTCCTTCGGCAACGGAGCCATCAATGGACATTGGAAAGTTGGTCTTGCTCTTATACATGTGACACAGTGTTTCACAACTGATCTTGCCATTATTCGCCCACGTAGAGGCCAGTAGCGGCGTCTTATATCAGCTAGGAGGGCTTGGGGCCCGCAATGCAGTAGATTGTGATGTCGATCCTTAAAAATCATCAGAGTAATTATATGATCTGCGGGTAAGATAATTGGCCTTTTTTGATCTTCTGAGATGTCCGAGTTAGTTAAACGGCCTCCTACTACTAATAACCTGTTTATTATTAAGGGGTTCAATGCCCTCAATTTACTGTTGTGTGGTACCTCCTTTTGACTAACCAATGCCTTGATTTCCTTTCCGAACTCTTCTTCTTGCGCTCTTCGAATTAAGACGTTTTCTGAATCTGCGAGATCTTGGACTGACAAATAGTTCGTTTTTTCCATTTGACGTTTGGATACGATGTATTTAACAAACCGCAGAATCCAGGCGACTGCTCGTAGAAGACGATTCCAAGTAGAGTATCTGCTCACGATATCTTTTAGCGGATTTACTGCCAATAACACTAGCTGATGGGGCCGCTGCTCCGGGAGCTCTGCACTGTCTTGAGGCGGCGCATCAACAACATTCCACATATCTGTTGATTGGGACAACCATACTGGCCCATTCCACCATTTGCTGGAAGGAGCTAGCTCATGTGCCTTAACCCCTCTTGAGACTAAATCAGCCGGGTTTTCCTCAGTCCTTACATATTTCCATTGCTTCGCATCAGTTATTTCTAGGATCTGTTCAATGCGGTTTGCTACATAAGTTTTCAGCCTGGTGGAGTGGCTATTGAGCCATCCTAACACAACAGTGGAGTCGGTCCAAAGATGGAAACACTTTACGTCGCAACTCCATGCCATTGCCACCTTGACAGCTAGTTGCGCTAGAACTAGTGCTCCACATAACTCAAGCCTTGGGATTGTTGACCCTTTGAGCGGCGTCACTCGTGACCTTGAACACAGCAATCTGCTATAAAACCCTCCATCGCTGTCCTTGTCCTTTGTTCTAACGTATATACAAGCGCCATAAGCTTCTTGTGAGGCGTCACAAAAACCATGCAGCTCAATTTGCTCACTGATACATGGTTTGCATTTTCTGGGAATTGACAATGACCCAAGTTTTTCGAGCTCCTGATGGAAGGATTCCCATTTTGTCTGTATCTCAATGGGTAGAGGTTTGTCCCATTCAACCTTGATCTGCCATAGTTGTTGCAAAAATATTTTTCCAATAATTAGTACTGGTGTTAAGAAGCCGAGTGGATCAAACGTCTTGTTTAAATCAGACAGAAGCATCCTCTTGGTAACTTTAGATCTTTTGGGTATGGGAGCTACTTGGAATATGAACTCATCTTGCACTGGTTTCCAACATAACCCAAGCGATTTTATGACATCTTCCGCCTCAGGTCGGATCACAAACAAGGGCTCCTTCTGCTCCTTGCCTACATGCGCTAGAATTTCATCAGAGTTTGAGCACCACTTTCGGAGTGGGAACTTGGCTGAACTTAAAATATTACTAATCTGTGTTTGCAACTGAATACATTCTTGTACTGTTTCTGCTCCGGTCATGAGGTCATCCATATAGAAGTCACGACGTATAGCGGATGCAGCTTCCGGGTATCTGTTTTGCTCAGCTTCTGCAAGGGATACGAGGCACTGAGTTGCCATGAAAGATGCTGAGGTGGTTCCATAAGTTACGGTAGTTAACTTAAATGTTCGCAAATCCTCGCTCGGGTTTTCGCGCCATAATATGCACTGGAGATCTTGGTCTTCAGCATCCACTGTTATTTGTCTGAACATTTTCTCAACATCGGAGGTCATAACATATTGGTGCTTCCGAAATCGGATTAGAATAGAAAATAGCTCTTCTTGAACGGTCGGTCCGCACATGAGTACGTCGTTCAGCGAAACTCCTGTCGAGCTTTTGGCCGAAGCGTCGAAAACGACCCTCAACTTAGTAGTCAGACTGGACTCCTTCAAGACCGGGTGATGTGGTAGATAAAACCTTACGCTTGATGTACAGTGATGATCTACTTCCTTCATATGACCAGTGCTCTCATACTCTTTCATGAATGTCACATACGCGTCTCTAAGGCTCTCATCTCTTTGTAACCTGCGCTCAACGTTTAGAAATCTTGATGTGGCCATGTGTAATGTCTTGCCAATATTGCTAACTTCGGGTTTTACCGGAAGCCGCAGTACAAATCGTCCGTCCTTATCACGTTTCATTGTTTCTTGGAACTGTATGGCAGCTTCTTGCTCTTCGACACATCTTCTGTTCGCTTTGGATAGACGCCCGTAACTGTCTGACTTAGTTTCTTCTATGGTTATCCATTCATCCTCTAATGATTGTCCAACTGACGTTATATTGATCAAGGAAAATGTACCAATCTCTCCTGCTATGATCCAGCCTAATTTCGTATCCTGAAGGCAGAGCGAACCTGTACCGAGCCTTACTCGTTCGATTTCTAACAAATCAAAAAATGTCCCTCCGCCAATCAACAAGTCAATGGGTCCTGATGATTCGAAGGACGGATCTGCTAGCAATGGCACGAATTCGTCGGGTACTTGCCACCCTCTGATCGCACTTGGACATGCTGGAAGATCTTCAACTATCGTCGGTAATACGTGACAGGTTAACTCTATGCCAAACATCTTAACACGGGATTCAATCCTAAGCGTAACGCTCGTAGATGAACGTGTGCGGCTTGCCCCTATACCACTGATAGGTACGCTTGTTTTGTTGCGAGGTAGCTTCAACAGATTAGCAATTTTCTTGGAAACAAAATTTATCTGTGACCCACTGTCCAAAATGCACCTACATTGCTTCTTAACGCCTTGTTGATCTGATACCATAACAATAGCCGTTGCTAGGAAAACATGGCCTCCTAGCGTGCTTGCAACTAATGTTGTAGCCGATGGCAGTGATTTCTCTTGAGACCCACTATCCATCCTTAGATTTTGCTCGCCGTCACCCGCTGTTTCTTTATTGGCTACTCTTTGTTCCTTACCAGATATATGAAGTAGCGTGTTATGTTTACGTTTGCACTCACGACAAGAGTACATAGACATGCACTTGTTCGCCATGTGCCTTGATGATAAGCAATTGAAACACCGAGATGCATTTCGTACGAATGTGAGTCGATCAGACACTGACATTTGCTTAAATTTTTCACAACGAAATATTTTATGCGCCCCCGAACAACAAGGACAACATTCACTTTCATCTGCAGCAAACAGTGACCTTTTTCCGGAAGACTGAGTGTTTTTATGTGTTGAGTTGATAGATGTTTTTCCTCCGCTACTCGGAAATGCCTGGGAGCTTTCCTGGGCCACGCATCTACTTGCCAAAAATGCTGCTACCTCAGAGAATTTCGGAAGACTGGTATTTTTCTGATGCAGCAGCCACCCGTGAGCCGTGTTCTTGTCAAGCTTGCTGATTATAATTGTCACAAGCCATGCGTCCCAATGTTCGACAGGCTGGTTGAGTGCCTTTAGTGCTGCTATGTGCGTAGTTACAGTTGCATATAAATTCTGCAGTGAACCAGTGTACGGTTCTTCAATGCGTGGACAGTCTAATATGGATCGTATGTGAGATTGAATAACAAGACTTGGGTTGTCATATCTCTGCTTAAGTAGATCAATAACTGCCTCATAGTTTCCGTCACACACTGGTGTTGAACGCACTAGATCCAAAGCGGGTCCCTCCAAACAGGATCTTAAATAATAAAATTTTTGCGCAGGCGTATATCCTTCGTCATTATGGACCATAGCTTGGAATATGTCGAAGAATGATGCCCAATCCTGCAAATTACCATTGAATTTAGGTAATGGAATTGGCGTAAGATGTGTTCGGTTCATAAGCGAGGTAGCCCCGTAGGAAACGTTGTGACCATTTGAACTAGTTGCCTTTGACTGGTTAATGATTTCTTGCATATACGACCTAATCTCAAAATAATTATTTTCGAACTCCTCCCTTTCCAATTCCGCCGCTTCAACGTCGTCGATTGCGATTAGTTCGATTTGGGATTGCACCTCGTCGAACCTGCGATTAATCAGGGGCAGTTCCTCCTGCCTAAACTCGATTAGGGAAATAGCTTGTTGAGACGAATCGAAGCGTTCTACGAATTTACGAGCGCGCGTTAGTGATGCCTTAACCGTTCCCCTTTTTCTTCTTAGCTCAGCTAAAAGCTTTTCTGATGATTCGTCAAGAACCATATTGCCTATTAACGGGTGTAATTACGAATAATAAAATAGAAATGAACGGTTATAATATACCTATATGAACGTATAAATATATCAGCTAAGAAATACTCAACCAAACAACAAGTTCCTTATAATTAGTATAAGTGACAATAAGCACTACGGAGATTGTATAACTCAACTGCGAACGCAATTATAAACAAAATAAAAATAATCTCATCGCACATATATAATAAGAAGTGATGATGATATCACGTCGAGGTCACCAAATGTTCGGGCCGGGAGCGTATAGCTATAATACGCGCGCACCGGACACCAGCTACTTCGTAGCGCACGCACACACCGACCGACCTGTGTAAATGTGTATACGTGTATATAGCGACTCAAAGGAAGTGGACGGGGTCGCCGAGCAAGACCAGAGAGTGCTAGTATGTGGTGGTGTGTGTAAATGTGTATATTTGTGTGTGTGTACTCTTAACTTTAAAACGGATAGGTAACTCTAAATAAAAATGGTAACGCAGATTGCAATATGGTAAAAGATATAATATAATAAAACAATAATAGATTACGGCCCTTTTGGCCCAACAGGTAAAAAAAAGGACGTAAAATATAATATAAAATTGCCGGTTCGGCACAACCAATAATAATAATTAATATTATACAGCTAAATAATTGAATATATTGTATAATAATTCAACGGTAGATAATAATTTAAATAATAACAAAAAACTCACAATTTGTGGAGCACTGCTGGCCAGCCGCTACCTATAAATAATTTGCACACAACACTCACAAAACACTAAAATAAATATAATATAATATGTGGCGATTAGCGCCTATACAATCAATATAATATAATATGTGACGATTTGCGCCTATAGCATATTACAATACAGTGGCGATTCGCGCCTTGCAATAATATAATATAATAATATTAGCGGCGAAAAGCGATTCGCGCCAATATAATATAAGTGGCGAATTGCACCCACAACACTATAATATATAATTATACAAAATAAAAAGCGATTCGCGCCCGGCACAATAAAAATATATAAAATAAGGTGGCGATTTGCGCCCACGACAAATTATATGGTCCGCGTTGACATATGATACGATAGTATGAGCGAGACTGATGGAATACGGCGGCCGTGCTAACTTACGCACCAGCGGTCCGGCAGCGGAGACGATAAGGTATCGTTGCATAATATTATATTATATAATTCACATTACAATTAAACAAAATAAACAATAATAAAAATAAATCAGTATGTTATGTGTGTGTGTGTGTGTGTGTCGGCCGGTCGGTGGTATATAATAATAATGTTGTTGCATTTCGGGCGGCAACAAACAATATATATAGACAAAATCATAGTTGACACCAAAAGAGTAAAGTTTATTGTTTATATATACATGTATAGTAATGTATAGCCAAGTATTATACATAGTAATTTAACATCACACAGATATGAGTTTAAAATAAATTAAAACAGTAGTATTACTAAGTTAATAGAAAAAAGTGTTTTAAGTATGCATGTATTTGAAATTTACATAAAAGTACATTGTATTTATTAATATTTCGTTAGTTTGTGCAACGCCATAACAATTTGAATTTAACAATTACTAACTATACCTGAGCCATTCAATAATAAGTATAATAAATTGTATATCAGATTGGCTACAAAGCTATTAAATAAAACCATTAGTCAATTGTGAATTAGAGTTTAATGATTTTTATGTTTTATTTAAACAATTTGCTTGAGGTAGAGTATGGCCAAGTATAGTGAAAAAAAGAATCAAAAGTGCTGGAGTCTAATATAATTTATTTACAGTGTGTTGTTAGTATCTATAGTTTCTATAGTCAAAAAGCATTATAATGAACCAAATGAATACAGTTCTTACAACAATCATTGTAGTGTATGGTTCATTAAGTGTTATTAATTTATACAATAGCAAAAACTTAGTATATGAAAATAATTAATTTAAATCTGCTTACTTTGATATCTCATCGCCGTCCCAAATTTCCATAGTGGCCGCATCATGGCCTTTGTACACGTATTTATACAAATACATGACACTCTTAACCGTAGAGCACACCTCAACGTTGATGTGTGCATCATATTTTGCCAGTAGGTATGGATTGTGGGGGACCACAAATTCATTGCCTACCTCTTGTTGTCTGACCAAGGCAACAGATCCATTGTTTGGTCGGCGGTACGTCGGGTACCCGTTGTTGGAAGCGTAGACAGTTTCTTCACTGTATTCTTTTGGATACTTCTTTGAACAACTGTTGTCCACCATGCACGGGCTGTTGGGGTTTAGTTGCCCACACGGCCCGTGAATCATGTGTGATGTCACACAGTCAAACAGGCGCCTGTCGGTTGCCGGGTCCGGCAAGGAGGCGCACACAACGTTGTCCACGTCTTCGGCCGTGTGCAACTTACTGTCTTCCCTGAAGATGACCAGTATGTGCGCGTGCGGCAATCCACGTTTCTGAAACTCAACAGTGTATACATAAGCGTCTATATTACCAAACACACGATTTACTGTTATGTCCTGCATGAGGGCCTTGAGTTTGGCATGGAACACCCGGGCTATGAGATCGGGTCTGTCGTTTGGAGCAGACCATCTTCCGAGGTTTTGTGTGATTTCTGGCCACCTAGGATTGCACGTAAAAGTTATAAACAGATCAGGTTTACCGTACTTACGCACAATAGCCATTGCGTCATGATAACACCCTTTCATGTAACGTGGACTCCCGACGAATGTCGACGGTAGAATGACTCTACGGCCGACAGCCATCGGGTTGGCCTCGTCCAAGTGGTGTTGTTGGTTGACGTGGTCCACCAGCCCTTGATAAGCATCAGCGAGGAGCGCTTGCTGATTTCTACGGGCGTAGTTGAGATTGTTCGATTCCATCCGAACATACTGGTCACACACGTACTGCTGCAATAAAAAACCACCACCATGTATTAAACTTATGCCTTCGTGATCAGTATCGTTGTTTCCTGTATATCGAATGGCCATACGATAACACACAAACTCCCGGATAGTGTTCCGACTACGAACTTGGTTGTTGCGGTTACCCTCTTGCATCACATTGTTGTGCCAACCGCTCTCCCCGTGCGGGAAGAACAGCGGGTACAACATGGGATCTGCGTGACATGAGCCTGCGGGTATGGTTTGCATCCGATGTCCGGGGTCAACGGGATTCCTATCAAAAATTACCAGATTTAGGTCTCTCGGTGGACGTCCATCGTCACCAACGAACACGGCCGCAACTTCGTTTGCGGTCGGTCGTTGGTATCGTCGCTGGTCCCTGGCTGCATCTGTAACAAAATGCATACTCACTGACCTAGGTCCCATCACTTCAGGGTTGGCATTGGCTCTTTCTTGTTCCTCCAACCACAACATGCTCATGTTCCTGTAAACACATAATATACTTATAATTCACACATTGTAAAAACACCAGAAAGTGGGATAAAAATAAACATAATGCGTATAATCGGTAGTCTATGTTATTTAGTTTATGCGGAGGTACCATGTTTTATATATTATATATATAATGTATATTGTATAATAAAAGAAATTGAAATATTACCTTTATGTGCAACGCCATAACAATTTGAATTTAACAATTACTAACTATACCTGAGCCATTCAATAATAATTATAATAAATTGTATATCAGATGTAGCTTTGTAGCCAACAAAACTATTAACTGCAATGTGAGTAATAAAACTGTAATGGTTCTTATATGTTTTTTTTTATTTTATCAATATGAAATATTTATTCACTGACCTCTTCGTCGACGTCCGGAGGTAAATAGTCGAAGATGTCTGCGAATTCAAGTTCTGCCCGTGCGTCGGCCGGCAAAACATCAACGACTTCCACTTCCACGTCCATCGGGACGTCATTCATCTGGACCTCGACAACTTCCACATTGTCATCTTCCAGATGAACTTCGACAACTTCCACATTGTCATCTTCCACCTGGATCTCGACGACTTCCATGTCATTGACATCCATTTGGACCTCAATGATTTCTGCGCCACCTTGTTCATCGGCGTTGTCAATTTGTCTGATGACCTATAGAATAAATAAATAATGAATAATTAAACAATTGAAATATGAACACTATTAGAATAGCGTACTTGTTTTGAATCGACAACATAATTGTTTATACGTTGTTGTACTTTATAATGTAATAATTAATAATTTAAACATTTACCAGTAATTAGGCAAAAAAAAAAATTATTAATTATTGTAAATTTTTACAGATTGAAAGTAATAAAGTATAGCAATATTCCAAGCTAAAGAATAAAACGTAACACACCATTCTCCTGGGAATTTTTTATAATTTGGTGTGCTAATAAAATAACACATTTCACCACATTACACATAAATAGTCATGTTTATAAATTATTAAGAACCTCTATGAGTGTTGCATAGTAGTAACATGAGAAAAAATAAATGAGAATTAATTTAAGTTATCTTTAAGTAAATAAAAATAATAAAAAAAATATTAATAAAATCACATGTTTAATTTGTTGTTATTTATATACATGATGGTTTAGTAACTGAAATTGTTAAGTGTAGTGTTAATGTAATATTTAAAATTAATGTAACTATGTGACCATGAAAATTAAATATCATTAACACAGTGACTTAAGAACTGAATTATTGTGCTGCATTATGTACTTAAATAAAAACAATTGTTACATATTAAAAGTGAAACATACATTTTTACATATTGGAAGTAATAAATTATGACAATGTTCTAAGCTAAAAAATGTAATTTAACAAACAAACTGTTGTCCAGAGAATTTATAAGTGGTGGTTTATTCATGTGTAAAAATTATTAAGCATTTCTATGAATGTTATATACCAGTGATGTATGAATATATAAATAAGAAGATATAACAAAAAATATATACATAAATAAATTCATAAAACAATGTTCAAAATGTTCATTTTGTTACACATGTGCATATCTCATTTGTTTTTACTTATACTCGTGATGGAAATGATATTGACAATAATATAAGCTGGTTATGTAACAGTTATTGTACATCATTAAAAGCAATGAATAAAAGTATAAGTGAAGTGAACATTTAAAAGAAGGTTTAACAGGCTAAAACAACTTGCAGGTACCTATACTTTGTATGGTGTATAAATAATAATTTATCAATGGTTAAAATCAAGATATAACTCAATGGCCCGTATGCATAGTCCGACACTTAAGGGACATCTTAAATCACTTAGGTAATACCTAACTATGGGACACCTAAGTGCTATGTAGCTGACCCTTAATTTTTGCCTGCATAGTTAAAATTTAAGTAGTCCGTAGTTAGGTATTATTTAAATAATGTTTTCTTAAAAATTAGCTTATTCTTCCATGATTATCAGTAATATTTATGATAATTATCTATATTATCATTTATCAGTGTTGTTTAATATAGTTATTTATTTATAACTTTTTTTATAATACTGTGCGTTTGTGTATTGAGACTTGACTACTTGAGTGATTTTTAAACTGAACCATTAAGTATGGACGTAATGGATGTAAAGGGCAAAATTATAAAACGTGAAAGAGGACCAAATTGGGAACAAGAAGAAAAAGTAATTTTTTTTCACTGTTACCAAAAATTTGCTAAAGTATTGGAGGATACTAAAAAAGACTACAACACAAATAGCAAAAAAAACCAAGCATGGTTAAGTCTTATGGAAAATTTCAATTCACATTCCAATGTTAAAAAGGTAATTATTAAACATTACTAACATGATTTTAAATATTTAATTTGTATGAAATTATTTTAATTTCCTAATTGGACACTTATGTAAATGCATAAATGTTAAACCTTTAGAGGGAAGTACGAAATTTAAAAAAATTCTGGGAGACAGAGAAGGCAAAATCAAGAAAAGCATTCACTTCAGAACGAAACAGCCGAATGAAAACTGGTGGAGGTGAAGAAGAAAAAATTGTTGATTCACCAAACCCAGATGTAGAAGCATTATTAGGTAAACCCCATATAGTTGAATGGTGTAATGATTATGACGGTGACTCTGTACTTGAAAAACCATTAACTAATGGTAAGTTGTAATGTTTTACAAAATATACACTTAGGTATTTTTTTTAATTTAAATAATTATATAAATTTTTTATTAATTAATAAATAAAATAAAATAAATTTATTATTTAATTATTTAATACTTCCAGTTTTAATTGAGTTAAACACTGTGGACAATACCACCAGCTATATAAATGACACATTTAAAGAAAATAATGAAGCTATGATCTTTATAATTGATGGTTTGTATTTATTATTGTTAATCTTGATTCTTAATTAATTACAATACCTAGTTTATTTTTAGATGATACTCCTGTTGTGATGTCTACACCAGGTCAAAAAACTCAAAACCCTAAAACCTTAATAGACAAAAAAGTAAAAAAACTTTTTCAAGGAGACAAAACTACTAGTATAATTGAAGAATGTGAATTAAGAGTAAAAAAACAAAAAATATCCATTAAACATGAAAACACAATGAATGAATTACAGGTACAAAAAATATATCATTTTTACAAACTTTCAAACTTTGAGTGAAGCTATTAAAATGTTTTTTTTCTGTGTTCAACCACTTTGACCACTTTGTAGATTTTAAATCAAAAACTCATCATGCAAGGACTAGTAGCAAAAAGATTAGAAGAAAACAAATTATACAAACTACAATGCCAAAAATTAGCATTGGAAATTAAACAATTAAAGGAATCATTTATGGATTAGAAATAATATGATTATTAAAATTATTTCCGAAGGAAGGTTATGATTTTTATTATATTTTTTATTTTTTGTTATGTTTATTACCAGAGAAGGTGATATTTTAATATGTTAAAAAGTTTCAGATGACTGTTACCTAGTAATTTTTAATATTTAAATTGTTTAATTTTGTTCTAATAAGTAATACAATCAGCATTAATCTGTTAATAATTTATTATTAAAGAAAGTTATGTTATAATACAAATTTTATTTTATTTATTTACAAATCATATTATATAGATACTATATAGTAATAACTAATATTTAATTGTTTTCTTGTAATACAATTTTGTTACAATTGTTCAAAACAACAAACAAATTACAGTGACAAATTCATTAAGTATATTATTAAAAATATGTACACATGATACAAAAGTAATTAAAAATGTTCATTAAAATCTATATCACACTTTAAAGAATTTGTATAAATGTAATTTTGGCTTTTCACACCAATAAACTTATTAAAATATGATAAATTAACTGAAATGTCTCAAAATGTATGCACTTCTTGTAGCATCAGCTATTATGTTATTTTGAATATCTTCTACTGGTATTGGAAGTCTATCTTCAGCTTCTTCTTCTTCTTCTTCACTGTATGAGTTATTATCATGTGTATTATATTTTTGAGCCATGTTATGAAGTAGTACACAAGTGATAACTATATTAACAATCGTCTCCGGAGCATTAGCCAGACTTCTTCTCAAACATGAAAATCTTCTTTTCCAAAGTCCAAACGTTCTTTCAATGATGTTTCTAGTTCTGATTTGGGCTTTTTTGTACTTGCGTTCAGGTGCTGTAGTCGGATTACGCAATGGTGTAAATAAATATGGCCTGCATGCATATCCTAAAGTTAAAAAATGATATATTTCAAAATTGAATACTAACAATGGTCTTCATTTCAGTTAGGTAACAAAAAACAAATATATTATTTAATATTTACCACCATCTCCCAGCAATTTTACTCCATTAGTAATTTCAGAAAAAAATCTGTTGGCGTAACTTCCATTAAAAATGAAACTATCGTGATAACTTCCTGGCCATCTAACTACTAAATCGAGAAATTCCATTGATGGTCCACATATAGCCTGTATTAAATTATACATGATGACTTTAATAATACATAGTACTATATGCTCAACTAGGGTTAATATATTTTGGTGGTGAGGTGGGGGGGGCTGCCAAAAATGTAAACTAAAAATGTAATTTAAAATCTAAATCATTTAAAAATCAGAAAAACAAAAAAATAGTTATCCTGAAAACAAACTTGAACGTTTAAAGAAAAATATCCTTTGCGGTTTCTAAAAACTTCACCATCTGGACCACCAGGATTTTGAATTTTGATATGAGTGCAGTCTATACATCCCCCAATTCCTGGAATTTTATACATTTTATAAAACTGCTCTTGTATTAAATTCCATTCTTCGGCTGTACTTGGAAATTTAACATATTGTTTACATTGACTTGCTAAACTTTTAGAAACTCTTTTAATTATCCGAGATACTGTTGCTTGATTAATTCCTCTGATATCACCACTAACTATCTACAGTTACATTATAATACATTAATTAGTTAAATAATTATTGTTGATATTATTACTGCTATTGAGTCACTTGGAAATTTGATGATGCATAAAATCTTAAAGCAGTTAGAAGCTGAAGGATCGGAGGAATTGGTAAACCTCGATTAGTTGGATAACTTATATTTGAAATCAGGTCCAACAAAACATCTACTACTGTTTCTTTGGAAAACCTATTATTCAATTATGATAATATAAAGCCATTTTTTGTTTGTTATTTTCTTGCAAAAATATAAGAATTACTTACCTGTATCTCTTATAGAATTCCAAATCCGAAAAAAATTCTAATGGATTTTCCAAATCCCTTAAGTATCTTCTTGGTATACGTTCTTCTAAGTATTGAATAAAATCAATAAATTCATTAAATTCCATTAATTCTTCCATTTCACAATAAATAAACAATAACAAATCACTTTAAACAACAGTTTGTTAAAAAACAAGAATAATACAAATTATAATTACAACAAGTTAAAAACAAAATGTATGGTAACAACAAAATAAACGTTTACGGGATGGTTAGGTGATGAATATTGACCACTTAACTTTACGGACTTTACGTACCAACAGACCCATAATTATGACTATGCAATGCAAAGTTACGGGAATTATCTTGAGTGTCACTTAAAATCTTTTAGGTGTTACTTAAAATGACTATGCATACGGCCCAATGTCATCCCGTGAATATATGATAAGTAATACATGTGTTAAACAAACCTATGTGAACATTTATAACCACCGTGAAAAACAATTAGTAATGTAGGCATTAAGTACATCTATGAATGTTACATGGCGGTTATATGTGAGTTTGTGGAGTATAAGCATTATTGCAAAATACTGTATAAAATTAAGTGGTGTGTATAATATATAAATATTAAATGTATTATATAATTGGTTAACATTTGCAAAACATGCAAGTTATTTGATATTAAGATCCATACAATTTAAATTTAATAATTAACATTAAGGTACATAAGTGAAATTAATTAAGCTCAATATAACAATAGTATTTTAACGAATAACGCAATATTTCAGTATCCATTTTGTCTAATGTATTTATTAAGTACTGGCAAGTTTAAAATAAGGTTCAAGACAGATATTTGTGATGCAGTGGTATTGTTTAAGACCATGTCACATTTGTAGGTTGTTAAGTAGTGTTTATGTACAATTTTGAATGAATCAATTCAAAGGAACTACATTAAACTCAAACCCATTACTTCTGTTGTGTGTACTGTACAATTATATTTCATAATAAACTCACTATTGACGGCACCGATGTGTTGGTCAGACGGCGGCGTTGATTTCCTGCTGTGAAGTCAACACCAGGCAGGGGCGTCATTTCAACTTTTTTATTGTTGGTGCCAAACTTTTTGCAGGCCATCCAAATCATTACCGTAGGCGTAACATGGAAATTATTTTTTTTTTGTGGATAAGGGGGTGGGGTTAAGTAGTGACAAAAACAACTGAAAATTTTTTGTTTGATTTATTTAATATGACACCTATATTAGTATGAAAACATCACAATATTATTATTTTTTGAAGAAGTATGTGTAGGTACTTTTAATGAATTTATATTATATTGTTGATACCAGTGGTATTAGGTAAGTAAATTTATGGGTATAAAGCACCTTAATAATACTTATCCGAACCTAACCTATACATTTTTCTCCCTGCACACTCAAAATAAATAATATAACTAAACCTGAAATTTGTTTTATTGGTTAAAATTGTTCAAAATGACACAATAGGTATACTTAATTCATATTAATGAAATATTATTAATATCTAAATTTTTCCACTTCTAATTTTAATTTAACAACTTAAATTCAATTTAATAACAAACCATTTAGTTACAAAAATAAAAACATTTATTGTCATAAAGCAATAATTATTTAATACATACTATATTACATTGGTGGATATCTTCGATTTTTCAACTTTTAAAATGAATCTACAACATCATTTAGATTAATTTTATTTAAAAGATAAATAATTATTATTTATGTTTTATTAACTTTAATTTTATTAAATTAAATAAAAAGACTGTAATAATATTGTGATTTGTAAACTATAGATACCAAGTAGGTAATTGATTATGTTATTTTAGATTCTGAACGAAGTGATGAATGTATTGCTTTTACTATGATGTGTTTTTTTTTTTTTTTTTTTTTTTTTGTGTCTGACGACAACATTTGGAGCAGTAATAATGCTCCGATTTTTGACTTCAGCCCCTCTTTGAATAGGGAATTGAATCTAGTTGGTACTTTAGGGGGGTCAAAATTAAAATTGTCTAATAGTTTTCAAAAAAATCGAGAAAAACAAAAAAAAAATGACAGAAAAATGGAAATTTTACGGAAAAACCACTTTTCGACAAAAACGATTTTTTGATTTTGCTGTAACTCAAAAACGAATTATTGTAAATACTTGAAATTTTCACCAAATGTTTATATTATGGTTATCTCTTTACAGTTAATTTTTCAAAATATTTTGACCATTTTTAAGCTACTAATAGACAATTGAAATTTTCGACTTTTCTAAGTTTTTTTTTCTTCAAATGCCGATAAAAATTTTTTGGGTGGCCAGAAAATCTTGAAAATTTAATACAAGGTTTCTTAAAAGTTGTTCTTAAAGTGATAAAAAAAAAATCCGAAATCGTTAGTCACAATTATTTTTTATAAGTGTTTAAAGTTCGAATTTATACGAAATATGTCAAAATTTAAATTAAATTTCATACGCTCATAATGCGAATGTTGGCCATAGTAACCATAGTAACATAATATAAAAACTATACTATTTGTTTCAAAATAGAATATTTGACAATATTTAAATATAATATATCCTAAACTGACAAATCATTTTCGTTCAGAATCGTTTTTTGTATACAATGATACCTATCATTGCATTCAAATTTAACCTTCCATAGTCTGAGGTCCACCCCACCCCCTAATATACAGCAGAGCGATACCCACTTACCCGCTTTTTTTTATTAATGAGATTTGTTATGTTTTATTTTTTATCAATTTGAGTCTTATTACATCTATATAAGGATATGAAAATATTGTAGTAAGTAATAACAAATAATATTGTGATTTATAAACCAACTAAGTAGAAGTTCAATTGTTTTTTTTTTTATTATTATTATGATTTATGAATTTTAAATAAATTTCTCAGGAATGTGCATTATAGAAATGTTGTAAGCTACTTGAAGGGTTTTGTTTTTTAATGTTTTAATAATTACCATTGCCCATTTGGTAAATCTCATGGTCGTAAAGGGGCAAAGAGAAACTATTTTCCCGCCACTTTTCCAACCATGCAAAACAAATGAAAAATTTTCGAATATTTTTCCCAAAATCAAAATACTCCATAGTGCATGTATAACCAACTTTTAGAACAATCAGATGATTTTCTTTGTTCTGCCCTATAAAGGGTTATTATAACGAGTAGGGAGATACCGGAGTGTGATAAGAAATCTATACCATAGATCTATATCCACAGATATATTATATTATTTATATTATTATTATTTTATATTATGTCTATGGTATAAGTGATTTAACCACACTAGTACACTACTACACTGATCATTTTTGGAAATAAAACATATTAGTAGGTACCTACCTATAATAATTTTTTTTTTTTAAATACTGAAAAAATATAAAATATATAATATATATAATATATGAATATTATAACACTTAGGTATATCGGCGCTTACATTTATTGCTGGCAGTCCAAAGAAGGCGTTTTTCAAAAATGTTGGTGCAAATGTACACCCTGCACCCCCCCAAATGACGCCCCTGACACCAGGTATGAAATGCCTTGAGCATAACTTGGAGTTTCGGTTGACTTGAAACCCTTGATTCTCGACAAATTGCACCCACAAATCTCGACGCACGGCATCCGATGGAAATCTAAAGAAAAATATAATAGCAGTATAATAATAATATGTAAAGATATGCATGTAGTGAAATAATAAATACTTGTGCACTGAAACTCCAAGAACGTCTTCAACGTTTCCACATATCACACAGCGTTTGACCATAGTGATCTATAAGATTGTCATAGTTATAAAAAAAAACATTTTTAAAAGGCGACAGAAAAAAAGTAATTATTGTAAAACACAAAAAGTATAATAATAATATATAAACAAACTGAATATAAAAAAAATATTGTTTAAATACAAACAGTATCTGAATAATTGTTATCAGTATAAATGATACTGTAACAGTTATTACGTGTTATTATTGGAAATACGTTAATAATATACAACATGCATATAATATGTACATACAAAACAGTTAGTACGAACAATCTGAACTCATTACTTAATACTTCGTAAAAGACTAAAACCGTTAAAAGATTGCAATGAAATTCCGTATTTAAACAACCGTATTTTGTAACATACTATGGCTGCGCGACGACAAAGTTCGTAAAAACACGCAAACAGGTGCGCTAAGGTATGTCACCGGTATCGTGTATGCGCCCTTTACGATGGTCATAACTATAAGTAGACTCATAAGTAACGCTCAAACACAAAAAGACATAATCTATGAATTTTGGAACGATTTATTATAATTTTCATACCCTGTGTATAAAGACACGACCGACTCGTTGAACATTGACGCGTAAAACGTTTATAATAATAGTTGAAAATATTTTATACCGCACTCGTGCGCGTAATGTAATAGAATCAATAACAAACAAATGGTTTGTTTACACACGTGTTATGGGGTAGAAAAATAAAATTGTACTCACCGGTCTCGGTCTCCAAATTCCCAATTATATAAAAATAAGTTTACGAATAAGTAATAAGAACTGGAGAATTTGTAATAATGAAATAAGTAAATGCAATGAATATAGATGTGCCAGTAAAAAACAAACAAAAACAAAAAAAAATGCTACGACAACTGTATAGCACGGATGTTGAACGTAGCCTGCAGAATTCGGCAAACGGCTCGACCGTTGACGTGTCCTTCCACCCCACCCCGACCGTGATGTAAATCACGCCATCCAAAGACCTGCAATAATACAGTAAACACGTTAACCGACATTCAAACACGGTATCGCTCGTAAAGTCATAACCAACATTTTATCTAATATAAGGCGGCTATATACGAAATAACAGACATCGTAAAGTGAAATTGGGAAAGCCGTTCATTTTCAATCGACACACCGAAGACGTGAGTACACGATATTTAATTATATTTGCTAATTGTTAAGTTAGGATATAGTGACCACATGTACTGTTTTTCATAAGGCAGTATTTTTTTAACTAACAATTTTTTTTTCATTTATAATTTTATGGTTCGAGCTAATGCATACTAAGATCAGAGTTGGGCTAAATATTATCTAAATAATTAATATATATTCGAATAAAAATTATTTAAATGATTTTCAAATAGGATTATTCGAATAATTTTCAAGTAGGTACCTATGATTTTTTTTTTTATAATTATTTGAATAAAAATGTAATTGAATAATTTTCAAACATAATACAAATTATACAATTCGAATTTTTTACTGTCTAGTTTCTTCTTTAGATAGTTCTCTGTTTTTTTTAATTTATAGTATTTTTTTAAAATTTTTTTTTAAATAAAAAAAGATTTACAATCGTGAACTTAAAATACAATGCTTACTATTGTTTTTTATTACGTAAATATTTTAATTTTCAAAATACCAACCATGTCATAAAGTTACTGAAAATTATTCGGATAAAATATTAAATAAATAATCAATTTTATTGAAGTTAAATTATGTAGGAAAACATTATTAAAATAATATGTTCGTATATCTGGTAACCACGTTACGTTAGGAAGGAAAAAACGATGTGTCTTAATAATTAATTATAATTTATTCCAGCATGGAAAAGATCATCCACATTGAGCGTTGCCCGGGTTTGCGGGTCAATTATTATGGCAGTGTCGCGGATAATAGACCCGCAAACCCGCGCCCGAACAATAAAAAGGCCGTACGCCGTAAGTTTATCTAACTGACCTCTTGCTAAAATTTTAAAATATATAAATTGTATTATAATTTTTCTGTTTCAGGTTGTTTTAATTGCAACGGCTACGGCCACATCGCTCGGAAGTGTAAGTATTTTATATATTCATATTAAATTTCACTTCCCATGTGCGTTTCGTAAGAAGTATATTAAATTGTATATTCGTGTTACAGGCAAAAAGTCCCAAAAAAAAAAAAGCCCATTGGGGGAGCGGCGACGGCGGTGGGCGGCTCTGGGAAAGGCTCGGGTGCGACGGAGACCCCGGTTGCTGGCGCGGGCACGTCAAAAGCCGCGAGTGCGGCAGAGGACATAAGCACCTCAGGAGGTGCCACAAATTCAAAAGAAAACGTAAGTAATACTATTCAGGTTTAAAATTATTTTACTATTATTGTAATTAATGTAGGTATTTATTTCTTTTTTTTACAGCAAAAACAATAAAAATTTTAATTATTTTATATAATATAACTAATATAATATTAATGACCTATTTTTTTTTTTTAATAATTTTATTTAATTTTTTTATACTGACCACATATTTATACAATTTCCCACTTATATTTATTGTGGACATATTATATATCAAATTAATAAACTATTAAACCTATATTATATTGTTAAATGTTATTATACACTGTTATGTTGTATATTATGTATAATAATAATTCCAATTTTAAAATTTTTTTTATTAACTTAGGTTCCTATTATTTTTACTTAAAATTATTTTATATATATTTTTAAATTTTAAATTTTTTATACACACACACTCACTCACAAATATTATATAATAAATATTTATACAATTTCTCACTTATATATTGTGGACATATTATATTTTAAATTAATAAATTATATGTAAACTATTAAACCTATTTTGTTAAATGTTATTATACACTGTTTTGTTTTACATTATGTATAATAATAATTCCATAAAATCACTTTCTTTTTAAAAACGTTTTTGTATTTAAATATTTTGTGTTGTGTACATATCACGTGTTTTTAAATATTTTATTATTGTATCTATGTTTGTTAAGTCTCTTAGAATAACATTGCCTCGTACTTATTGCATATTTTTATTATATATCATTATATATAAATTTTGTACAATGCCCATTGCCCATTATTGCATATATTTATAATATATTATATTAATACATCAATCTTGTTTGACTATATTTTGCCCTTAATATTTTCGATATGTTATAAGGTGTTTCCTACAATGATATCTATTGGTTTTATATGTATCAGACTTGAATAATGTACAAAAAAAATTAAATACGTGTTGTATCTTGTATATATATAGTCACAGCAAATTTACCAATGAATAAACAATAAATAGATTTACAATATGTTACATCGATAATTTGTCGATGATAAGATAATCTTTTAATCTTTTTGACACCGCTGTCGACAAATTATTGGACTTGCGACGACTGAAATAAATACGTACGTAAAATAAAATTGAAATCAACTTTATTACTTTTTTTTTTTTTTCAAAGCGTACGATGATCCATGCATTTTAGATTTTTAAATAAATAATAATTAATTATAATAAACAATAATAATAATAATAATGAAAAATGAAGTTAAATAAAAAAGGTATATATTTTTATTTATTAAGTATTGTATAATAATTCTAATGTAATGCGAAATGCAACGCGATGTGTGAGATGAGAATTATAGTTCAATAATGTATGAAAAAAAAATCATTGTTATCATGTTCAGCTATGATTCAATATAAAATAATAATTTTAAATAAAAGATAACGTAAAAAAAATGCAAAAAATCCGGGCGGCCATGATAAGCACATGCCGCCGCCGAATCGGCCGGAGCGAGATTCGTTCTTGATACCCCTGCCTAACCTATACATTGGGACCTAACGCCTAAACCTATCGACTAAAGTTCGAGTTGTGGAAGTCTCAAAATCTCGAGCATTTAAACCGTTTTCGACCCGCGACGAATTTTGCGTCGAGCACCGTTTTTCCTATGCAATTCGTATATTTCGCGTGGAATGAGGCTCAGATATATTCATATGAATTGTGTTTGCCTAGAATATTTTTTTGTATTGTCATTTTTTATGATGACATGTATTTATGATACAATATAGGTATAGATACCAAATTTATATTAATTATAATAATAATATTAATTAATTTATATTAAATATTAATGACCACACCTCTTTAATTATAATTCCATATTATTATCAAAATACATTAAACAAATGCTTCTTAATGCTTTCTTAATACGTGTACCTATTATGTTTAATTAGATATGTAACAACAACAACTTATTTTTTATTAGTATATAATATATTTGATTAAGTATTTATATTCTAAATTGAATTTTAAGTTGCTGATTAATACTGTTATATGATGTTTAGTATTGTATATTTTTTACTAAAAAAAAATATAATATACACATTGTTAGAAAAATGTATATAATAATATATTCAAGATACATTAGTATAAGTTTTTATTTTATTAGAAAGATATAACAATATAAAAGTATAGTTAATTATATTCATTTTAATGTTTTAATATGTTTTAATGTTATAATATTATTACCGTATACATATTGTGTAGTACCGTGTGGTATATATTACTCTTTATAAAACTACTTTAACTCAACAAATCACCTAAAAACTATTAACTAACCTGTAGTAATTGTTTATACAGTCAACAATGTATAATATACATTTGATTCAGATGTAACAATCTGGAGCTGCATGAATGTAAATATACTACCTCAAAAAAAAACCTTTGTATCCATAATAATAAGTAATGTACTATGCGAATGGGCCTCCATCGTCCACAAACACTTCCGTGCCACCGAGCACAACCTGAGGTAAAAAATTAATCTAATGGTGTTAGGGTTGAGTTACAAAGGATAATACAATGTAAATAAAATGATAAAATGCAATTTATTGAATCAAAAACAGTAATAATTTAACTATATTAAGTAGTAAATCAACGCTGCGCGGCAAAATGAATGTCTCTGCTATTACGACGATTCCACATAAACCTGCAACACATATGATAACAGACTAATGTAGTATATACAAAGATAAGTGAGATATTTAAATAAATACACACCTTGACAGTCTTTGATGCGTGGAAAAAAGCAATCTCCGACGTCGACAGTCTGCAACGACGGCTACGAAATGACTTGTATCCGGAACGGGAGGACTGCAACACGTATACAGAGAAATAAAATAAAACACACATCGGATTAAAACCGCACGATTAATCGAAAAACATTTCAATATATATACTGAGTACAGACCTCATACGTCGGTCGTCTGAGTAAACGTGATCGTGACGTCAAAAAAACAATCACGTAAATAACGGGCACACTACCGGCCGTTAAAAGACGCGACGTACGCGAAAAACACGACCGCGGGGTCGAAAAACGCCTTCGGGTCGGCAAAAACGGGATTGAAAAATATTATTGAGAGCAATAGACATTTTCGAAAAAGCGATAGATAATAATAAGCGCGATAACGGTCGGTGGCGGTAATATGCCGTGATAATATAACGTGTCCACAAAACGAAAAAGGGCTTCAAAAGACGTAAGGCGGTCGGCAGGGCGACGGCAGTGACGAACCGAAGCCGTCGGCGATAACGCAAAAAGGTGATAACGGGTCGGGAAAAAAATGGAATTTTTTGATTGGCGTTCCTTATTTGCTGCGTCGCACCTGGCGGACGACGGCCGTACTCCGTCCCGTTTTATACTATAAGACTAGCGGCCCGTGAAACTCGGTGTAAGTGAAAACCCTAGGACGGATGGAAGAGCTGAGAGCAGAAAGTTTTTGAAAAAAGGAAGATTTGGTGGTACTGCAAGGTCTTCTACCGGGATGATAAGGCGGGTCTTCTCCAGAATTGATAAGACGTTCTCTTGTTTGGCGGTCTTCTTTCGAAAGCGAAAAATTTTTGAAAGCTGAGACGTAGACTTTTGAGTGTCTAGCTATCAGCCCTCAACCGGTATAAATAGATACCTGGCTGGGGAATCCGCCTACGGCGGATTGTCTAACCACCTGCCATAGAAAATAGTAAAAAATGTTTAAGTCGAATGTTGTCGTTTGTGCGTTGAATAATCGGTAATCACTTGTGAAAATAAATTCAATGCAACTATACCTACCAGGTAGGCAATCCGACTGCGTCGGATCGTGGACTATTTCGGCGCAATAAGTGAAATAAAAATTTTGTATGAACTCAATTCACAAAAAGCTTTAAGGGAAACTAAACCAGCTAAGTAGGCAATCCGACTACGTCGTATCGCAGACAATGTCGACGCATAGATCAAATATTATATGAATTGACTATTGAGTGTACAACGCATGCACTATGACAATGGTATTATTAATTAATCAGTAATTATTCACAGTAAAACAAACTGTTTATATGGAAGTAAATCTTATCCATTAATTTATTGTATTTGTATGTGTAGCCGCGGTCAGCTCTTATTTTTTTTGTAAATAAGTAGTGCCTTCACGACTGAATAGGTAGGCAACATAAAATGATGCACTACCTATATGAATACAATTATATTATATATTAGGGCAAGAAAAACTGTGATCAAAATAAATATTAACTTTGTTGCATTTTATTGTGCAATGATAATAACAATATTTTTAAATATGATTTTATAAATAAATATATATAATGTATTGCCAGGTAGGTTTACAATAAACTACAACAATTGCCTGATGGCATATACAGTAGAACCCCTCTAATCCGCCCTCGGTTGGTCCGCCACTCCGGTTAATCCGACCATAGTACTATTGATATTAATACTTTAAAAATACATTTGGATTTTCCAATTTATAGTAGATTTATAAAATTAATTGCCAGTTTAATATTTCCCTTATCGCATATCCACTTTAGTAGTTTAGTACTCCTTTTGTTACGACTGTGTTCTGTGTTTATAACGTGTATTATATTTTATTATTATTAAATTACGTACGTATACACTATACATATTTGTTTTGCATTGTGTTCAGTTGCGGGTATTTTCAACATGTCAGGTATGAAACGTAAACACGTTACTCTTTCACTAAATGAAAAATTAGCAGTGCTACAAAGACTGGACAAAGGGGAATCACTTCAAAAAATTGCCAAGGAACTCAATGTAGGCGTTACGACGATAAAAGATTGGAGAAAAAATCGGAAAGACATTGAATCATATACAGTGACTATAGATGGTGAAAACGCTCTTAAAAAACGCAAAACATTGAAAAAACCTAAACTTGAACTGCTTGACAATGCATTGTGGATGTGGTTTTGCCAAGAAAGAAGAAAAGGAACGCCAATATCTGAGCCCATAATAAAAGAAAAGGCAATAGCTTTGCACAAAAAACTAGAAGCCGAAAGTGAGTTCGCCGCTAGTGAAGGCTGGATTGATCGCTGGAAAACCCGTCATGGCGTCCGGTTTGTTTCAATTTCTGGTGAAAAACTATCCGCTGATGCTGAGGCAGCCAAGAATTTTTCTGTGAAATTTCAAGAAATTGTCGAAGAATATGAACTGTTACCTTGCCAAGTCTTTAATATAGATGAGACAGGCCTAAACTATAAAATTCTGCCAAACAAAACGCTCGCTTCATCAAATGATACCGTTGCAGGAACGAAACTTATAAAAGATAGGCTAACCATTGCTCCTTGCAGCAACGCTGATGGTACACACAAGCTTCCTTTGTTCGTTATTGGTAAATCTAAGAAGCCAAGGGCATTCAAAAACATAAATTTATCTTCCTTGCCGGTTTATTATCGCAGTCAAAAATCTGCTTGGATGGATTCCAATCTTTTCAAATCTTGGTTTATCGATGAGTTCGTTCCATCTGTTGAAAAATACTTGAAACAAAAAAATCTCCCTGTTCGTGCTCTATTGCTATTGGATAATGCACCATCACATCCATCTGAGGAGGAATTAGTGAAAGAGGACATAAAAGCTATCTTCCTTCCTCCAAATGTCACATCACTTATCCAACCAATGGATCAGGGAGTTATAGAATGGCTAAAGAGGCGGTATCGCAGAAAGTACATCAGTTCAATTTTAGAAAAGTCCGAAGAAGGTTTTAACATATTTGAATCAATGAAATCCCTTAATATCAAAGATGCTATCTATACGATTGCTGATTCGTGGGAGGAACTAAAACCTGACACTTTGCAAAAATCTTGGCGTAAGCTTTGGCCGGAAGTTATGACTGAAAGTGACCAGATCGAAGATGAACAAAATAACGACACGCAAGAAATAATAAAAGATCTACAAAGTGTACAACCGAATTTCTCTGCCAGTGAAGTTGAGGAATGGATTGTCCAATGTGACAAAAACTGTGAAACAAGTGAAAATCTTAATGACGATCAGATTATTACCGCCGTTTTGGAAAATAACGGTGAAGAAACTGTGAACGAGGACTCGGACGGTGATGCTGACGAACCCCCTACCCAGATTTCACATACCGATGCCAAGAATGCTTTTGATATTGCCCTTCAGTACATAGAGCAGAGCTCAACCTCAACACCTATGGACATTTTGTGGATCAAGAAATGGAGAAATATTGCAGCTAAGTCTAGAATTACATTCTCTAAACAAAAATCTATAACTGACTTTTTTTCTAAGTAATTTATATTAAAATAATACATTTATACAATAGTACATTTATATGTGTAATTATTTCTGAATACAAATAAATTTAATATTCAATTCTAAATAAAAATTGTCTGTATATTCTGATAATCCGACCTTTTTCGGGTTCCGACCATATCTCCAGTCCCAAAGGTGACGGATTAGAGGGGTTCTACTGTAATATAAAAATAACATTTGTGGCAATAATAATAAATATATATATATGACTAAATTAAAGCCCGTCGGCCATGTTAACATAAATATTTGGTCGACCAATACTCAGAACAGTTGGGACACACACCTGGTTTTACACCCACGCTACCGCACCAGGGCCTGTAAGTATATCAACAGTAATACAAATAAAACAAGTTGACCCTGCGTACGTGCGAATGTGTGCCTACAACTGTTTACGAAGAATTCACAATACTATAACAATGAATGCAGCCAGGACAGAAGTACGAAGTGCTGAACACTACTGTCCCCAATAGGTACACCACACCACGTTGAATCACAAAGACAAATCGCTGGTAAACTTCGAACACCCTAAACTAAATAATAAAATATGAATTTAAGCAATTGTTATTGCAATGAACGATAGTTACCAGACGACTTTCATGACAAAGAAAAACACAAATTCACAAACAACGTGGTTTGGGACGACTGCAACTGACTAATGACATGAAACACTTGCACATGAATTGCGCTTAGAAAGAACGCCTTGACGGGATGACGGCTGAGAAAAAAGTGACATTATTACATTAACGTCTTAACGAACAAAATGACGAAAACTATTCGAATAGGCTTTCAGTGTCACCACACTAAAACAATGAAAACTGGAAAATCTAAGAACTTTGTGACACTGAAAGCATGACTTAACATAAAGTAACTTTAAACAATAACGAATCTTGGAAAACAAATTGATTACGATCACGCAGCTGGCCGGTCACAAACGGAAACGTGATAACGTTCCGCCGACAAGGCTGCAACTGCGGACCGCACCGTTTCACGCACATGAAAATGATAATACTAACAAAATGATAATAACACAAACATAACATACTTAAACATAAACAGTATGTATTTAAAATAAAAAAATTGTGCAAAGTAAAAGTTTATTAAAACAATGTTATTGAATTTTTAATCGTTAGGCGGATGCTGTTTTGTTCGTGAAATATTTTAAGTCAAGGCGAGTTTTTGAATGTTAAATACTTTATCAGTTATCTATGGTAAAAATCAGTTTACACGCAAATAAACCTACCAGGTAGGAAATCCGACTTCGTCGGATCGCGGACTTTATGGGGTGAATTGGTAAAATAATAAGAACTTTTCATTAACTTTCATTTCCAAATATGTTATGTACAAATATATTGTATACATTTTGTCATGTTCCCTCGGAAGTCGATAGTTGTTAAAAAAGTCAGAGTAATATCGCGTGTTTGATGTTTTAGTAATTAGCAATCAACGTGGATAATAAATTTTGATACGTAACTAAACTTATCAAGTAAGCAATCCGATTGCGCCGGATCGGACGAATCGCGGACAATGTGAGCGCATAGGTGGAATTGTATTGAATTGTATATGTATTGAATATACAATATTAACAAAATTCGTAACACTGGAGTATTAGTGAAAACAATTTGCAATTTATTCTATTAATTTACAGAAAAAGTAACTATAAACGCGGAAGTAAATTTAATCGTGTATTTATTAATACATACATTATTCAAAATAAATATAAAACAAAATATTTCTGAAAAAATCGAGAAAAAAAATGCAAATAATTCGGGCGGCCATATTACAGCATGCGCCGCCGCTAATTCCGGTGGAACAGGATTCGATCATGCTATACCTGGCTATCCTTTTCATGGGGACCTACCGTCTAAACCTATCGACTACAGTTTGAGTTGGAGATAACTGTCAAATCTTGAGCATTTAAGCCGTTTGCGATCCGCAGAGAATTTTCTACCAAGCACTGTTTTTTCTATGCAATTAATAGAGAGTTTTTGCACAATGCCGGTTAAAAACTACGCTAACGTTATTTACTAAAACATGTTTGTGCGCATGCGCTCCGAATATCGGTTCGGTTATTTGATTATCGTAATCGGTAAATTAATTTATCGTGTTAAATGATCGACTAAAAAATACACGGATTATCGAAAGTTTATAAATATTAGGGAGTTTTTGCACAACGCCCGTTAAACACTCCGGTAAAAATAACGTTCGGTTAAATTTTACGGTAATATAATAACGTTCCAAATGAAACTTTAGTTTTTGCATTTACCGGATGTATTATATTCCGTAAAACTATTTTATCGGAATATTGTAAGTTGTAACCATAACTATAGACATGCAAACAGGTTTATGGGTATAACCATTTTTATACCCATCAAAAATCAATCATAAATTCGATTTTTCAATTTTACATTAATTACAATCATACAATATCCAATATATACTATATTGGATATGCACTATATATGTATAGTGTATTAGTGTTTGGTATTAACTATTAAGTACAACCTTTTAAGTTTCATTATAATACCTACATTAATACCACAGATTATATTAAAATAATCTAGATTTATATTAATTTATAAAATCTGTGCTAATATGGAAGAATTGTTAGAGTTGGTGTGTTTGGAAGAAATAACAAACGATGACGTAGAATGTATTTTATTAAATGAATTAATATCATTCCGAAGTGAAATACGTGTTAGATCACAAGTATTTAGTAATTTTAATCTTGAGGAACTAAATAATGAAGAGTGTAGACAGATGTTTAGGTTTGAAAAAATGGATTTAGATAGGCTAAGGATATGTTTACGCATACCTCGTACAATAGAATCTAAACAAAGGTATCGCGTATCAGGTACTTACCTAACAAATAATTATTAATTTTAAATAATATAAATTATTATATTATATTATACCTACATTAATATATATATTATTCTATTTGTAAGGTTTATTAGGGTTTTGTATATGTCTTCGTCGACTTACCTACCCCAATAGATTATGTGACTTGGAAAGAATCTTCGGATTAAGTTCTTCCTACTTGAGTGTTATAAGTAACAAAGTGGTATCTATTATTGTAAGAAATCATGGATATCTATTGCTACATTTAAAAAATTTAAAATGGCTGAATGAATCAAAACTGAAGTACTATGCAAAAGTATATATATTTACAATTATTATTATTATATTTTAAATACAATTCAATAATTTTGGAAACATTAAAATGTCACTAATTGGGGTGACTTGGGTCCATCGAACCACCATTCATTGTAGGAATTGGATTAAAATTAATCATTACCATTTCTTTTTTTTTTTTTTGTTATATTAATAACACTTATAAAATAACAATAATAGTTATTAGTTAATATACAATAATGTATAAATATAATAAGACATACTATAATGGGCTTAACAACACAAGAAATACAATAAAATAATTAATAAACCAAGTTAACATTTAGAATTAGTGATAGGTATTTAATGAATTAACAAAAATTAGAAAGTTAATGAGAGAGTTAAAAGGTAATTTTAACTATACCTATATAATATTAAATGAGATATCTTCAATGAAACATATAAAATAAAGTTATTATAAAAATAGTTAATACATCAATAATATTAATAAAATATGTTTGTATAATATTATATAGAATTATAAATCAATATTTTTTAGAAATATGACAATTATTTAATAATATTTATAAATAAAAGGCAATTTCAAAGAAAGGTGCACCAATACACAACTGTTGGGCTTTTATTGATGGAACTGCAAGACCTATTTGTAGGCCAACACAAAATCAACAAGAGTATTTTTCAGGACATAAACGTCATCACTGTCTAAAATATCAAAGTGTATTGACACCAGATGGTATGATAGTGAACCTCCGAGGACCATATAATGGAAGAAGACATGATGCTGGTATATTGAAACACTCTCCTCGGTTATATTATTATACAATACAATTAAAACAAATACAATAAAATAAATAAATTTAGCTTAAAAAGATATCAATTATATTATAAATTATAAAATATATATACCTGATACCCGGGCTGATACCTATAATCAAAACTACGAGTCATAGTCTAACCTATTTCAGCCTTAATAACATGATGACTAAATATAATTTAAAATTAAAATAAAAAATTTATTTTTATATTTATCATTAATTGGTATGTTCTAATAACATTTTTTAGTTTTGCTTAATATGCTGATATCTATATTAATTACCTAACATAAATAAGTATTTTAAAAATATTCTTATTTCAAAGGTATGTTGAGGGATACAGAATTATATTCAGAATTAATGTAGATTGCAGTGCATGGGGATAAAAAATATATAATTTATGGTGATCCAGCCTATCCGATGTCAGAACTGATTCTTAAGCCTTATTGTAATAGAATACTTACACCAGAACAGATTGCTTTTAATAAAGCAATGAGCTCAGTCCGCCAAGCAGTTGAATGGGGATTTGGTAAAGTAATTACAGATTTTGCTTTCTTGGATTTTAAAAAAAATCAAAAAATTCTCCTTCAAGAAGTAAGCAATATGTACATGACTGGTGTAATTTTATCCAATTGTCTAACATGTTTGTATGGAGGTCAAACATCAAGTTATTTTTCTACAGTTCCACCCACACTGG
The DNA here is from genome assembly GCA_020882235.1 of Schizaphis graminum. Lineage (NCBI taxonomy): Eukaryota > Metazoa > Arthropoda > Insecta > Hemiptera > Aphididae > Schizaphis > Schizaphis graminum. The sequence goes on along the minus strand of CM037036.1, from coordinate 11,410,924 downwards.
AAGAATATTTAAACATTTAAACTGTGAAAATATTTTAATATTATTTAAAAAACAAAATTTGAAATTTTTATCATGAAAAATATTGTTCTTATCATCAAACTCTAAACATCTAACTCTTAATTTATAAATAAAAAAAATTTAAAACATACTCTTTAAATAAAAATTAATTATGTTTGATTATAAACTACTATTGAAGTACCTAGTAGATAATAATAATAATAACTATAGCAAACAAGTTTAAGTCATCTAAAATGAAATATTATATTATGTATTTATTTAAATAAAAAAAGTTATACCATCCTACTATCCTATGACTTATGCCTTTATTTTTTATTAAATTGTTCCAACATTAATTGTAACAATGTTTGTTGTTGACTAGCAATTTTCAATTTTTCTATTTTTAACTTAAGTCTCTCTTCCCTTTCTTTATTTTCAAAATTTAGTCTTTCCTCTTTTTCTCTTACTTCCAATCTCAGTCTTTCTTTTCTTTCCATTATTTCTAATCCCAATAACTCTGATTTCTGTTTTTTTTCAAAATCAAACTTTTCTATGTCTAATTTAAGTCTTTTATTTTCTATTTCTAGTCTATTTTCTTCGATAGTTAATTGTTTATTTAAAGTGGCTTGTTCTCTCTGATGTTTTTCTTCTAAATAATTTAAAGTTGACTGTCTAAGGGGCTCATGGATTCTTTTTCTTGTTTTATTAACTATAAAGTAAAGAAAAATATTTAATAATTTAATTTAACTTTGATACATTGATAACTATTATAAGATCATTTTATGTAGGTATTTTGATAATTGTTTATGTTTTTTTGTGTAAAGACTGTAAATTGTAATTAAAAGAGGTGGGAAAGTGGGTAGGTAACACACTCCAACTCTGCTATACATTAGATGTTAAGTTATGGATATTGTGTTAAATATGAAATCAATTAACTAAAAAATTGTATAAAAAAAAACGATTCTGAGTAAATTTTTTTATTACACTATAAACTACTTATGAGAATCTTTTTTTTTTAAATGTTTCACCCTTTTAACTAGAAAATGATTTTCAAACGTATCGTGATTTTGAGGAATTTTGTCAAAATTTGAACTTTAAAAATTAAAATGATACCTTATTCGTTTGAAATTTAATAAATTACCTAGCCTTGATGTAGATGGAATGTCAATACATGTAGCATCTATTTGACTGGGTACGTTATCTAAAGTTACTTCAATCATATTGTTTTGAGTAATAGTATCATCATTAACAGCGGTACCTACATAATATAATATGTAGTGCAATTAATAAATAAATATTAACAATATTTATAATTTATATTGTAATTAAATAGACTTATTAGTTATTCTACTTATTGTTTCAATATTTAAAATGTTTGGAATATCTTCATTGTTAATATCATAGAATATAGAATAATTATTATTATCTACAGCCATGTCTGTAAGCGACTCATTTTCCAATTCAATATCTTCAGACAAACAATAAAAACTCAGAAATTATATTAGTTACAATTAGTTAAATATGACACAATATTTACAATAATACGGCTATAACTTTTAATATTTAATATACCTTGAGTTGCATTGATTCTTGCTCTATACCCTTCATTTTTATCTTTCTTACTTTTTATATTTTTAACTTGCTTTTTATTAAAATCCCTATATATATCACTAATTTCTTGCAGTAACTGACATTTTTCTCCATATTCCTCTTCAGTCCTAGATCTATTATATTATAAAAACATGTTCAAAAAGTACAATGTACATTGTACACTGTACAGTGTATTTTCTTATAGATTTGAAGATAATCATAATAATATTGATAAATATTGTAATTATTTATTAAAAAAAGATTTTATTATTATTTTTTTAACAGCAAAGAAAATCACGGGGGCTTGTCTACTGAAAGCATCAGCCTCTGTAAATACACCAAAGACTTATAAATTATAACAATGGTTTTGTACTTGATAATTTTAAACATTTTAACTAGATATTTGTCAAGTGTTTAAAATGTTTTTAATTAATTGTTTAGGTAATTAAATATATATTTTTCATTGGTCGGATAATACCTATACCATCAATATGAATGTGAATGAAGTTAATTTTTTAAATTGGCTCGATCTTCTTTATTAAATATTTTCAGCAGATGATCAACATGCTCTTTAACTGATCGAATAGAAAATTTTTTATTGGAAGTAGAGACTAGTGCATCTTTAATAATTTCCCACTGGTTAATGTCATTATATGGATTTAAACATATGACTTGGCGTAATAAACACAAGTCATCTTTTGTTGAAAATCTTAGTCTTTCTTTTCTATTATCCATTTAACAAACTTTTAAAAACCAAATACTTAAATATTTCAAACAATTTTATTTTTATAAAAGCGGGATACAAAACAACGGTATTGGCTGATAAAGAAAACAGCTGTTATCACGAATGTAAACCACGGTTTAAGATCTATCTTAAACCGTGGTGTAAACTTTGGCCAAAATCACGGATATCATATTTTGATTAGATAATATAACCGGTAATAACGGTGCCCGTTAAAGTGTTGAAAATAACCGATTACGATAATCAAATATAACCGTACCGGTATTTGGAGCGCATGCGCAAAGGCTTGTTTTGGTAAATAACGTTATCGGATTCATACCGTATTTTTAACCGGCGTTGTGCAAAAACTCCCTATTATACATTATTAACATTTACGGTAATGCAAAAACTATAGTTTTAGTTATTACGCTATTTCTCATTTAACGGAACGTTATTTTTACCGTAAAGTTTAGCGCGAGTTTGCAAAAACTCTCTATTATATTTCGTATGTCATTAACTCATGAGAGTTGGATATTCTTATTAATTGTCTTTTACATGTATTTGCGTACAATATCTTTTTTGTCACGCCTGCACCGAAAGTTAGGTTTTCGACCACGGTAGAAGCATTCGAAAGCGTCCTTTTTCCGTCCAGCGGGCGGTAAAGTGGAAATCCCCAAAGTGCCGGGCGGAAAAGAGGAAATCCCCAAAAGTGCTGGCCGCCGGGCGCGTATCCCCTGCACAACCAGAAACTAAAATGTATACCTACCACGGTTCTTACAAAACATAAACTTTTGGTTACATCTTAAATGTATAGTATAACCTCCTTGCATGACGCATAAACATTTAAACATATTAAATTTGCACTGTTCCTAGATAAGTGCGTCGTTAGTAAGTTTGTAGAATAGTCTATAATTGTTGCATAGATCCCTGCATAACCTTTTCCATGAACGCAGGGGCGTGACAAAAAATAGTATGTGTGGCTCGCGCGGGAAGGCCATTTCAGTCTTGGGCGAAATGCAGAACTTGCCTACGGCTCGTGCCGCACACAACGCCCGCGACTGAGATGGCTCACTTCCCGCCCTTGCCACACAATATACTATTGACATATTGTAATTTTTTACGTGTATTACATTCATTTGTAATATTAATTTAATAATATAATAGTAAAGAATACAGTTTTTGGATTAACCAAATTTATTGAAAAATTTAAATACTCTAAAACTATACTTAAATAATCTACATTAGGTATTTATACTATTGACATATTGTAATTTTTTACGTGTATTACATTCATTTGTAATATTAATTTAATAATATAATAGTAAAGAATACAGTTTTTGGATTAACCAAATTTATTGAAAAATTTAAATACTCTAAAACTATACTTAAATAATCTACATTAGGTATTTATACAAATACTTCAGGCAATACATTAAAGTCAAATCCAAACTTATATATTGTTATTATTAATATTATTTATCATCCATTTTTATTCTAATTTGATGTCATCGTGACTGATTACTACTATTATAATATATTACCTACTGCATGTTGTATGCATAAACATAATAACACAGTCGAATGGCAAAATGTAAATTGTACATATTATGCAATATATAGCAATAGTTTGCTTGGTTGTGTGTGATGACATATTTAATATATTTATCGTACTTTAGTGTATGCGTTTATTTAATATACCTATAAATTCTTATAACCTATAGGAACCTGATCACTATAATTCCATATTATATACAAAATTCATGTTACAATTAATGCAATTTATATAACTACTTTTGTTCTTTTCTAGGCCAATGACCTATGTTGTCGAGGTCTTTATTTATAAATAAAAAAAAATGCAATTTAAAATATTGCTATAGGTATAATTACCATTTACATTTGTATAGTTATATTATTTATAGTTATTATTTTTCTTTGTATTTTTTTTATACATATATTTATTATAAATATATATTGTGTTGTGTTAGATATTATGTAAATAAAAAAATATAATTAAGGTATTCAATGTTTTAAATTTTATAAAATTATGAATTAATGATCAATACAATATTTTTAAAAGCCTTTAAAGTATAGTCAAACTTATTTTTTGTCATGTATTACTATTAATATAATAAATTTATAAATTGTTTATATTCTAATTAAATATGCATATAATAAATAAATAATACTTACAAAAGACATGATAACAACATTCTTAACAAAATATTAATGTTTGCAATTTATTAATTGTGTTCTAGATTCAAAAATAAAATTTTTATGTAAACACATCAATATTTAATTATCTGTTTTTGATTTATTAGGTAGATAACAATTATACAATAAAAGTTAAATTCATTAAATATAACTAAATATAAATTATTTTAAAAAATTAAATATTTTATAGATTGTTAATACCTATACTCAATTGTATAATTTAAAATATTTACAATCAGACTATAGAACTATTTAATTACCTATCGTCTGAAACTTACATGATAGCTATTAAATTAAATTAAAATAATTTAAAATACTTATGGTTGCTAATTAATACTTTTGAACTTACCAAATGTTATATATTGCTTAAATTATATCATATAAATAAAAACCTCAAATTGAATGTTTTAAATCGTATAAAATCATGAATCAATGATCAATATAATACTTTAAAAAGTTGAGCCTTTAAAGTATAGTCAAACTCAATCTTATTTTTTTTTAATTTATTACTATTAAAATAATTTATAAACTATTTTTATTCTAATTAAATATGTACATAATAACTGTTAAATGTTGTTGAACATTTTAAATGGTTAGCATAAGATATAATAACAACATTCTTAATAAAATTTTAACGTTTTAAATTTATGTATTGTGTTCTCGATTCAAAAAATAAAATGTATATAATACCTACACATCAATAATTATCTGTTTTTGTTTTATTAGGTAGAAAACAATTATACAATAAAAGTAAAATTTATAAATGTATTTTAATAAGCTAAATATTGTATAGATTGCAAATATACTTAATTTTATAATTTAAAATATTTATAAAACTATTTAATTACCTTTCGTCTGAAACTTACACGATGGCTATTAAATAAAATAAAATAATTTAAAATACTTAGGTATGGTAGCTAATTAGGTATAAGTCTAGTTTACCGGGCACCTTTTTTTTTGAAATTTTTTTTTGTTGGAAAGTGTTGTTTTGACGAGTTAAGAACGATGGTGCAAAAAAAAATTTGCGGAAATGATTATTTTGGAAGTTATAGCCTCCTAAAGTTAACGATTTTACGTTTATACGCATGCGCGCAACATTACTAATGCCGCATGAGGACCTCGAGTTTGGCGACCGGAAGACTTTTTTAATTGTTTTTATACTTTAACTGTGTAACACTGCCCATATACTACGACATAACTTACCCTGTAACCTACTTAAGGTGGTGCTGCATAGCAAGTCGGGGGATATTTTCGATTTGCGGAGCGGAGCGACGGCGCCGAGGAGCGCAGCGACGAGTGCCGCCAACAAGGCATCACTGCCCATACTAAACAACATAACTTACCCTGTGGCCTACTTGAGGTTGTGTTGCATAGCAAGTCAAGGGATATTTTTTCGTTTTTTTTTTTTTACATTGAAAACCATACAAGGATATTTTATTTTATAATTAGATGAAGACGAAGATGAAAATGACTGTGAAACTGATGAAAATGAATGCTTTGAATAGTTAATAAAAATTAAACATAATAAAACAAAATGTGACTACTAACTTGTAACTTTTAAAATAAAAATCTCGGTCCTCCGTGCGGTAATATAGTAGTGTTGCACGCATGCGTATAAACGTAAAATCGTTAACTTTGGGAGGCTATAACTTCCAAAATAATCATTTCCGCAAATTTTTTTTTGTCACGCCTGCACCGAAAGTTTGGTTTTCGACCACGGTTGAAGCGTTCGAAAGCGTCCTTTTTCCGTCCAGCGGGTGATAAAGTGGAAATCCCCAAAGTGCCGGGCGGAAAAGTGGAAATCCCCAAAAGTGCCGGGCGGAAAAGAGGAAATCCCCAAAAGTGCCGGGCGGAAAAGAGGAAATCCCCAAAAATGCCGGGCGGAAAAGAGGAAATCCCCAAAAGTGCTGGCCGCCGGGCGCGTATCCCCTGCACAACCAGAAACTAAAATGTATACCTACCACGGTTCTTACAAAACATAAACTTTTGGTTACATCTTAAATGTATAGTATAACCTCCTTGCATGACGCATAAACATTTAAACATATTAAATTTGCACTGTTCCTAGATAAGTGCGTCGTTAGTAAGTTTGTAGAATAGTCTATAATTGTTGCATAGATCCCTGCATAACCTTTTCCATGAACGCAGGGGCGTGACAAAAAATAGTATGTGTGGCTCGCGCGGGAAGGCCATTTCAGTCTAGGGCGAAATGCAGAACTTGCCTACGGCTCGTGCCGCACACAACGCCCGCGACTGAGATGGCTCACTTCCCGCCCTTGCCACACAATATACTATTGACATATTGTAATTTTTTACGTGTATTACATTCATTTGTAATATTAATTTAATAATATAATAGTAAAGAATACAGTTTTTGGATTAACCAAATTTATTGAAAAATTTAAATACTCTAAAACTATACTTAAATAATCTACATTAGGTATTTATACAAATACTTCAGGCAATACATTAAAGTCAAATCCAAACTTATATATTGTTATTATTAATATTATTTATCATCCATTTTTATTCTAATTTGATGTCATCGTGACTGATTACTACTATTATAATATATTACCTACTGCATGTTGTATGCATAAACATAATAACACAGTCGAATGGCAAAATGTAAATTGTACATATTATGCAATATATAGCAATAGTTTGCTTGGTTGTGTGTGATGACATATTTAATATATTTATCGTACTTTAGTGTATGCGTTTATTTAATATACCTATAAATTCTTATAACCTATAGGAACCTGATCACTATAATTCCATATTATATACAAAATTCATGTTACAATTAATGCAATTTATATAACTACTTTTGTTCTTTTCTAGGCCAATGACCTATGTTGTCGAGGTCTTTATTTATAAATAAAAAAAAATGCAATTTAAAATATTGCTATAGGTATAATTACCATTTACATTTGTATAGTTATATTATTTATAGTTATTATTTTTCTTTGTATTTTTTTTATACATATATTTATTATAAATATATATTGTGTTGTGTTAGATATTATGTAAATAAAAAAATATAATTAAGGTATTCAATGTTTTAAATTTTATAAAATTATGAATTAATGATCAATACAATATTGTTAAAAGCCTTTAAAGTATAGTCAAACTTATTTTTTGTCATGTATTACTATTAATATAATAAATTTATAAATTGTTTATATTCTAATTAAATATGCATATAATAAATAAATAATACTTACAAAAGACATGATAACAACATTCTTAACAAAATATTAATGTTTGCAATTTATTAATTGTGTTCTAGATTCAAAAATAAAATTTTTATGTAAACACATCAATATTTAATTATCTGTTTTTGATTTATTAGGTAGATAACAATTATACAATAAAAGTTAAATTCATTAAATATAACTAAATATAAATTATTTTAAAAAATTAAATATTTTATAGATTGTTAATACCTATACTCAATTGTATAATTTAAAATATTTACAATCAGACTATAGAACTATTTAATTACCTATCGTCTGAAACTTACATGATAGCTATTAAATTAAATTAAAATAATTTAAAATACTTATGGTTGCTAATTAATACTTTTGAACTTACCAAATGTTATATATTGCTTAAATTATATCATATAAATAAAAACCTCAAATTGAATGTTTTAAATCGTATAAAATCATGAATCAATGATCAATATAATACTTTAAAAAGTTGAGCCTTTAAAGTATAGTCAAACTCAATCTTATTTTTTTTTAATTTATTACTATTAAAATAATTTATAAACTATTTTTATTCTAATTAAATATGTACATAATAACTGTTAAATGTTGTTGAACATTTTAAATGGTTAGCATAAGATATAATAACAACATTCTTAATAAAATTTTAACGTTTTAAATTTATGTATTGTGTTCTCGATTCAAAAAATAAAATGTATATTATACCTACACATCAATAATTATCTGTTTTTGTTTTATTAGGTAGAAAACAATTATACAATAAAAGTAAAATTTATAAATGTATTTTAATAAGCTAAATATTGTATAGATTGCAAATATACTTAATTTTATAATTTAAAATATTTATAAAACTATTTAATTACCTTTCGTCTGAAACTTACACGATGGCTATTAAATAAAATAAAATAATTTAAAATACTTAGGTATGGTAGCTAATTAGGTATAAGTCTAGTTTACCGGGCACCTTTTTTTTTGAAATTTTTTTTTGTTGGAAAGTGTTGTTTTGACGAGTTAAGAACGATGGTGCAAAAAAAAATTTGCGGAAATGATTATTTTGGAAGTTATAGCCTCCTAAAGTTAACGATTTTACGTTTATACGCATGCGCGCAACATTACTAATGCCGCATGAGGACCTCGAGTTTGGCGACCGGAAGACTTTTTTAATTGTTTTTATACTTTAACTGTGTAACACTGCCCATATACTACGACATAACTTACCCTGTAACCTACTTAAGGTGGTGCTGCATAGCAAGTCGGGGGATATTTTCGATTTGCGGAGCGGAGCGACGGCGCCGAGGAGCGCAGCGACGAGTGCCGCCAACAAGGCATCACTGCCCATACTAAACAACATAACTTACCCTGTGGCCTACTTGAGGTTGTGTTGCATAGCAAGTCAAGGGATATTTTTTCGTTTTTTTTTTTTTACATTGAAAACCATACAAGGATATTTTATTTTATAATTAGATGAAGATGAAGATGAAAATGACTGTGAAACTGATGAAAATGAATGCTTTGAATAGTTAATAAAAATTAAACATAATAAAACAAAATGTGACTACTAACTTGTAACTTTTAAAATAAAAATCTCGGTCCTCCGTGCGGTAATATAGTAGTGTTGCACGCATGCGTATAAACGTAAAATCGTTAACTTTGGGAGGCTATAACTTCCAAAATAATCATTTCCGCAAATTTTTTTTTGTCACGCCTGCACCGAAAGTTTGGTTTTCGACCACGGTTGAAGCGTTCGAAAGCGTCCTTTTTCCGTCCAGCGGGTGATAAAGTGGAAATCCCCAAAGTGCCGGGCGGAAAAGTGGAAATCCCCAAAAGTGCCGGGCGGAAAAGAGGAAATCCCCAAAAGTGCCGGGCGGAAAAGAGGAAATCCCCAAAAATGCCGGGCGGAAAAGAGGAAATCCCCAAAAGTGCTGGCCGCCGGGCGCGTATCCCCTGCACAACCAGAAACTAAAATGTATACCTACCACGGTTCTTACAAAACATAAACTTTTGGTTACATCTTAAATGTATAGTATAACCTCCTTGCATGACGCATAAACATTTAAACATATTAAATTTGCACTGTTCCTAGATAAGTGCGTCGTTAGTAAGTTTGTAGAATAGTCTATAATTGTTGCATAGATCCCTGCATAACCTTTTCCATGAACGCAGGGGCGTGACAAAAAATAGTATGTGTGGCTCGCGCGGGAAGGCCATTTCAGTCTTGGGCGAAATGCAGAACTTGCCTACGGCTCGTGCCGCACACAACGCCCGCGACTGAGATGGCTCACTTCCCGCCCTTGCCACACAATATACTATTGACATATTGTAATTTTTTACGTGTATTACATTCATTTGTAATATTAATTTAATAATATAATAGTAAAGAATACAGTTTTTGGATTAACCAAATTTATTGAAAAATTTAAATACTCTAAAACTATACTTAAATAATCTACATTAGGTATTTATACAAATACTTCAGGCAATACATTAAAGTCAAATCCAAACTTATATATTGTTATTATTAATATTATTTATCATCCATTTTTATTCTAATTTGATGTCATCGTGACTGATTACTACTATTATAATATATTACCTACTGCATGTTGTATGCATAAACATAATAACACAGTCGAATGGCAAAATGTAAATTGTACATATTATGCAATATATAGCAATAGTTTGCTTGGTTGTGTGTGATGACATATTTAATATATTTATCGTACTTTAGTGTATGCGTTTATTTAATATACCTATAAATTCTTATAACCTATAGGAACCTGATCACTATAATTCCATATTATATACAAAATTCATGTTACAATTAATGCAATTTATATAACTACTTTTGTTCTTTTCTAGGCCAATGACCTATGTTGTCGAGGTCTTTATTTATAAATAAAAAAAAATGCAATTTAAAATATTGCTATAGGTATAATTACCATTTACATTTGTATAGTTATATTATTTATAGTTATTATTTTTCTTTGTATTTTTTTTATACATATATTTATTATAAATATATATTGTGTTGTGTTAGATATTATGTAAATAAAAAAATATAATTAAGGTATTCAATGTTTTAAATTTTATAAAATTATGAATTAATGATCAATACAATATTGTTAAAAGCCTTTAAAGTATAGTCAAACTTATTTTTTGTCATGTATTACTATTAATATAATAAATTTATAAATTGTTTATATTCTAATTAAATATGCATATAATAAATAAATAATACTTACAAAAGACATGATAACAACATTCTTAACAAAATATTAATGTTTGCAATTTATTAATTGTGTTCTAGATTCAAAAATAAAATTTTTATGTAAACACATCAATATTTAATTATCTGTTTTTGATTTATTAGGTAGATAACAATTATACAATAAAAGTTAAATTCATTAAATATAACTAAATATAAATTATTTTAAAAAATTAAATATTTTATAGATTGTTAATACCTATACTCAATTGTATAATTTAAAATATTTACAATCAGACTATAGAACTATTTAATTACCTATCGTCTGAAACTTACATGATAGCTATTAAATTAAATTAAAATAATTTAAAATACTTATGGTTGCTAATTAATACTTTTGAACTTACCAAATGTTATATATTGCTTAAATTATATCATATAAATAAAAACCTCAAATTGAATGTTTTAAATCGTATAAAATCATGAATCAATGATCAATATAATACTTTAAAAAGTTGAGCCTTTAAAGTATAGTCAAACTCAATCTTATTTTTTTTTAATTTATTACTATTAAAATAATTTATAAACTATTTTTATTCTAATTAAATATGTACATAATAACTGTTAAATGTTGTTGAACATTTTAAATGGTTAGCATAAGATATAATAACAACATTCTTAATAAAATTTTAACGTTTTAAATTTATGTATTGTGTTCTCGATTCAAAAAATAAAATGTATATAATACCTACACATCAATAATTATCTGTTTTTGTTTTATTAGGTAGAAAACAATTATACAATAAAAGTAAAATTTATAAATGTATTTTAATAAGCTAAATATTGTATAGATTGCAAATATACTTAATTTTATAATTTAAAATATTTATAAAACTATTTAATTACCTTTCGTCTGAAACTTACACGATGGCTATTAAATAAAATAAAATAATTTAAAATACTTAGGTATGGTAGCTAATTAGGTATAAGTCTAGTTTACCGGGCACCTTTTTTTTTGAAATTTTTTTTTGTTGGAAAGTGTTGTTTTGACGAGTTAAGAACGATGGTGCAAAAAAAAATTTGCGGAAATGATTATTTTGGAAGTTATAGCCTCCTAAAGTTAACGATTTTACGTTTATACGCATGCGCGCAACATTACTAATGCCGCATGAGGACCTCGAGTTTGGCGACCGGAAGACTTTTTTAATTGTTTTTATACTTTAACTGTGTAACACTGCCCATATACTACGACATAACTTACCCTGTAACCTACTTAAGGTGGTGCTGCATAGCAAGTCGGGGGATATTTTCGATTTGCGGAGCGGAGCGACGGCGCCGAGGAGCGCAGCGACGAGTGCCGCCAACAAGGCATCACTGCCCATACTAAACAACATAACTTACCCTGTGGCCTACTTGAGGTTGTGTTGCATAGCAAGTCAAGGGATATTTTTTCGTTTTTTTTTTTTTACATTGAAAACCATACAAGGATATTTTATTTTATAATTAGATGAAGATGAAGATGAAAATGACTGTGAAACTGATGAAAATGAATGCTTTGAATAGTTAATAAAAATTAAACATAATAAAACAAAATGTGACTACTAACTTGTAACTTTTAAAATAAAAATCTCGGTCCTCCGTGCGGTAATATAGTAGTGTTGCACGCATGCGTATAAACGTAAAATCGTTAACTTTGGGAGGCTATAACTTCCAAAATAATCATTTCCGCAAATTTTTTTTTGTCACGCCTGCACCGAAAGTTTGGTTTTCGACCACGGTTGAAGCGTTCGAAAGCGTCCTTTTTCCGTCCAGCGGGTGATAAAGTGGAAATCCCCAAAGTGCCGGGCGGAAAAGTGGAAATCCCCAAAAGTGCCGGGCGGAAAAGAGGAAATCCCCAAAAATGCCGGGCGGAAAAGAGGAAATCCCCAAAAGTGCTGGCCGCCGGGCGCGTATCCCCTGCACAACCAGAAACTAAAATGTATACCTACCACGGTTCTTACAAAACATAAACTTTTGGTTACATCTTAAATGTATAGTATAACCTCCTTGCATGACGCATAAACATTTAAACATATTAAATTTGCACTGTTCCTAGATAAGTGCGTCGTTAGTAAGTTTGTAGAATAGTCTATAATTGTTGCATAGATCCCTGCATAACCTTTTCCATGAACGCAGGGGCGTGACAAAAAATAGTATGTGTGGCTCGCGCGGGAAGGCCATTTCAGTCTTGGGCGAAATGCAGAACTTGCCTACGGCTCGTGCCGCACACAACGCCCGCGACTGAGATGGCTCACTTCCCGCCCTTGCCACACAATATACTATTGACATATTGTAATTTTTTACGTGTATTACATTCATTTGTAATATTAATTTAATAATATAATAGTAAAGAATACAGTTTTTGGATTAACCAAATTTATTGAAAAATTTAAATACTCTAAAACTATACTTAAATAATCTACATTAGGTATTTATACAAATACTTCAGGCAATACATTAAAGTCAAATCCAAACTTATATATTGTTATTATTAATATTATTTATCATCCATTTTTATTCTAATTTGATGTCATCGTGACTGATTACTACTATTATAATATATTACCTACTGCATGTTGTATGCATAAACATAATAACACAGTCGAATGGCAAAATGTAAATTGTACATATTATGCAATATATAGCAATAGTTTGCTTGGTTGTGTGTGATGACATATTTAATATATTTATCGTACTTTAGTGTATGCGTTTATTTAATATACCTATAAATTCTTATAACCTATAGGAACCTGATCACTATAATTCCATATTATATACAAAATTCATGTTACAATTAATGCAATTTATATAACTACTTTTGTTCTTTTCTAAGCCAATGACCTATGTTGTCGAGGTCTTTATTTATAAATAAAAAAAAATGCAATTTAAAATATTGCTATAGGTATAATTACCATTTACATTTGTATAGTTATATTATTTATAGTTATTATTTTTCTTTGTATTTTTTTTTATACATATATTTATTATAAATATATATTGTGTTGTGTTAGATATTATGTAAATAAAAAAATATAATTAAGGTATTCAATGTTTTAAATTTTATAAAATTATGAATTAATGATCAATACAATATTTTTAAAAGCCTTTAAAGTATAGTCAAACTTATTTTTTGTCATGTATTACTATTAATATAATAAATTTATAAATTGTTTATATTCTAATTAAATATGCATATAATAAATAAATAATACTTACAAAAGACATGATAACAACATTCTTAACAAAATATTAATGTTTGCAATTTATTAATTGTGTTCTAGATTCAAAAATAAAATTTTTATGTAAACACATCAATATTTAATTATCTGTTTTTGATTTATTAGGTAGATAACAATTATACAATAAAAGTTAAATTCATTAAATATAACTAAATATAAATTATTTTAAAAAATTAAATATTTTATAGATTGTCAATACCTATACTCAATTGTATAATTTAAAATATTTACAATCAGACTATAGAACTATTTAATTACCTATCGTCTGAAACTTACATGATAGCTATTAAATTAAATTAAAATAATTTAAAATACTTATGGTTGCTAATTAATACTTTTGAACTTACCAAATGTTATATATTGCTTAAATTATATCATATAAATAAAAACCTCAAATTGAATGTTTTAAATCGTATAAAATCATGAATCAATGATCAATATAATACTTTAAAAAGTTGAGCCTTTAAAGTATAGTCAAACTCAATCTTATTTTTTTTTAATTTATTACTATTAAAATAATTTATAAACTATTTTTATTCTAATTAAATATGTACATAATAACTGTTAAATGTTGTTGAACATTTTAAATGGTTAGCATAAGATATAATAACAACATTCTTAATAAAATTTTAACGTTTTAAATTTATGTATTGTGTTCTCGATTCAAAAAATAAAATGTATATAATACCTACACATCAATAATTATCTGTTTTTGTTTTATTAGGTAGAAAACAATTATACAATAAAAGTAAAATTTATAAATGTATTTTAATAAGCTAAATATTGTATAGATTGCAAATATACTTAATTTTATAATTTAAAATATTTATAAAACTATTTAATTACCTTTCGTCTGAAACTTACACGATGGCTATTAAATAAAATAAAATAATTTAAAATACTTAGGTATGGTAGCTAATTAGGTATAAGTCTAGTTTACCGGGCACCTTTTTTTTTGAAATTTTTTTTTGTTGGAAAGTGTTGTTTTGACGAGTTAAGAACGATGGTGCAAAAAAAAATTTGCGGAAATGATTATTTTGGAAGTTATAGCCTCCTAAAGTTAACGATTTTACGTTTATACGCATGCGCGCAACATTACTAATGCCGCATGAGGACCTCGAGTTTGGCGACCGGAAGACTTTTTTAATTGTTTTTATACTTTAACTGTGTAACACTGCCCATATACTACGACATAACTTACCCTGTAACCTACTTAAGGTGGTGCTGCATAGCAAGTCGGGGGATATTTTCGATTTGCGGAGCGGAGCGACGGCGCCGAGGAGCGCAGCGACGAGTGCCGCCAACAAGGCATCACTGCCCATACTAAACAACATAACTTACCCTGTGGCCTACTTGAGGTTGTGTTGCATAGCAAGTCAAGGGATATTTTTTCGTTTTTTTTTTTTTACATTGAAAACCATACAAGGATATTTTATTTTATAATTAGATGAAGATGAAGATGAAAATGACTGTGAAACTGATGAAAATGAATGCTTTGAATAGTTAATAAAAATTAAACATAATAAAACAAAATGTGACTACTAACTTGTAACTTTTAAAATAAAAATCTCGGTCCTCCGTGCGGTAATATAGTAGTGTTGCACGCATGCGTATAAACGTAAAATCGTTAACTTTGGGAGGCTATAACTTCCAAAATAATCATTTCCGCAAATTTTTTTTTGTCACGCCTGCACCGAAAGTTTGGTTTTCGACCACGGTTGAAGCGTTCGAAAGCGTCCTTTTTCCGTCCAGCGGGTGATAAAGTGGAAATCCCCAAAGTGCCGGGCGGAAAAGTGGAAATCCCCAAAAGTGCCGGGCGGAAAAGAGGAAATCCCCAAAAATGCCGGGCGGAAAAGAGGAAATCCCCAAAAGTGCTGGCCGCCGGGCGCGTATCCCCTGCACAACCAGAAACTAAAATGTATACCTACCACGGTTCTTACAAAACATAAACTTTTGGTTACATCTTAAATGTATAGTATAACCTCCTTGCATGACGCATAAACATTTAAACATATTAAATTTGCACTGTTCCTAGATAAGTGCGTCGTTAGTAAGTTTGTAGAATAGTCTATAATTGTTGCATAGATCCCTGCATAACCTTTTCCATGAACGCAGGGGCGTGACAAAAAATAGTATGTGTGGCTCGCGCGGGAAGGCCATTTCAGTCTTGGGCGAAATGCAGAACTTGCCTACGGCTCGTGCCGCACACAACGCCCGCGACTGAGATGGCTCACTTCCCGCCCTTGCCACACAATATACTATTGACATATTGTAATTTTTTACGTGTATTACATTCATTTGTAATATTAATTTAATAATATAATAGTAAAGAATACAGTTTTTGGATTAACCAAATTTATTGAAAAATTTAAATACTCTAAAACTATACTTAAATAATCTACATTAGGTATTTATACAAATACTTCAGGCAATACATTAAAGTCAAATCCAAACTTATATATTGTTATTATTAATATTATTTATCATCCATTTTTATTCTAATTTGATGTCATCGTGACTGATTACTACTATTATAATATATTACCTACTGCATGTTGTATGCATAAACATAATAACACAGTCGAATGGCAAAATGTAAATTGTACATATTATGCAATATATAGCAATAGTTTGCTTGGTTGTGTGTGATGACATATTTAATATATTTATCGTACTTTAGTGTATGCGTTTATTTAATATACCTATAAATTCTTATAACCTATAGGAACCTGATCACTATAATTCCATATTATATACAAAATTCATGTTACAATTAATGCAATTTATATAACTACTTTTGTTCTTTTCTAAGCCAATGACCTATGTTGTCGAGGTCTTTATTTATAAATAAAAAAAAATGCAATTTAAAATATTGCTATAGGTATAATTACCATTTACATTTGTATAGTTATATTATTTATAGTTATTATTTTTCTTTGTATTTTTTTTTATACATATATTTATTATAAATATATATTGTGTTGTGTTAGATATTATGTAAATAAAAAAATATAATTAAGGTATTCAATGTTTTAAATTTTATAAAATTATGAATTAATGATCAATACAATATTTTTAAAAGCCTTTAAAGTATAGTCAAACTTATTTTTTGTCATGTATTACTATTAATATAATAAATTTATAAATTGTTTATATTCTAATTAAATATGCATATAATAAATAAATAATACTTACAAAAGACATAATAACAACATTCTTAACAAAATATTAATGTTTGCAATTTATTAATTGTGTTCTAGATTCAAAAATAAAATTTTTATGTAAACACATCAATATTTAATTATCTGTTTTTGATTTATTAGGTAGATAACAATTATACAATAAAAGTTAAATTCATTAAATATAACTAAATATAAATTATTTTAAAAAATTAAATATTTTATAGATTGTCAATACCTATACTCAATTGTATAATTTAAAATATTTACAATCAGACTATAGAACTATTTAATTACCTATCGTCTGAAACTTACATGATAGCTATTAAATTAAATTAAAATAATTTAAAATACTTATGGTTGCTAATTAATACTTTTGAACTTACCAAATGTTATATATTGCTTAAATTATATCATATAAATAAAAACCTCAAATTGAATGTTTTAAATCGTATAAAATCATGAATCAATGATCAATATAATACTTTAAAAAGTTGAGCCTTTAAAGTATAGTCAAACTCAATCTTATTTTTTTTTAATTTATTACTATTAAAATAATTTATAAACTATTTTTATTCTAATTAAATATGTACATAATAACTGTTAAATGTTGTTGAACATTTTAAATGGTTAGCATAAGATATAATAACAACATTCTTAATAAAATTTTAACGTTTTAAATTTATGTATTGTGTTCTCGATTCAAAAAATAAAATGTATATAATACCTACACATCAATAATTATCTGTTTTTGTTTTATTAGGTAGAAAACAATTATACAATAAAAGTAAAATTTATAAATGTATTTTAATAAGCTAAATATTGTATAGATTGCAAATATACTTAATTTTATAATTTAAAATATTTATAAAACTATTTAATTACCTTTCGTCTGAAACTTACACGATGGCTATTAAATAAAATAAAATAATTTAAAATACTTAGGTATGGTAGCTAATTAGGTATAAGTCTAGTTTACCGGGCACCTTTTTTTTTGAAATTTTTTTTTGTTGGAAAGTGTTGTTTTGACGAGTTAAGAACGATGGTGCAAAAAAAAATTTGCGGAAATGATTATTTTGGAAGTTATAGCCTCCTAAAGTTAACGATTTTACGTTTATACGCATGCGCGCAACATTACTAATGCCGCATGAGGACCTCGAGTTTGGCGACCGGAAGACTTTTTTAATTGTTTTTATACTTTAACTGTGTAACACTGCCCATATACTACGACATAACTTACCCTGTAACCTACTTAAGGTGGTGCTGCATAGCAAGTCGGGGGATATTTTCGATTTGCGGAGCGGAGCGACGGCGCCGAGGAGCGCAGCGACGAGTGCCGCCAACAAGGCATCACTGCCCATACTAAACAACATAACTTACCCTGTGGCCTACTTGAGGTTGTGTTGCATAGCAAGTCAAGGGATATTTTTTCGTTTTTTTTTTTTTACATTGAAAACCATACAAGGATATTTTATTTTATAATTAGATGAAGATGAAGATGAAAATGACTGTGAAACTGATGAAAATGAATGCTTTGAATAGTTAATAAAAATTAAACATAATAAAACAAAATGTGACTACTAACTTGTAACTTTTAAAATAAAAATCTCGGTCCTCCGTGCGGTAATATAGTAGTGTTGCACGCATGCGTATAAACGTAAAATCGTTAACTTTGGGAGGCTATAACTTCCAAAATAATCATTTCCGCAAATTTTTTTTTGTCACGCCTGCACCGAAAGTTTGGTTTTCGACCACGGTTGAAGCGTTCGAAAGCGTCCTTTTTCCGTCCAGCGGGTGATAAAGTGGAAATCCCCAAAGTGCCGGGCGGAAAAGTGGAAATCCCCAAAAGTGCCGGGCGGAAAAGAGGAAATCCCCAAAAATGCCGGGCGGAAAAGAGGAAATCCCCAAAAGTGCTGGCCGCCGGGCGCGTATCCCCTGCACAACCAGAAACTAAAATGTATACCTACCACGGTTCTTACAAAACATAAACTTTTGGTTACATCTTAAATGTATAGTATAACCTCCTTGCATGACGCATAAACATTTAAACATATTAAATTTGCACTGTTCCTAGATAAGTGCGTCGTTAGTAAGTTTGTAGAATAGTCTATAATTGTTGCATAGATCCCTGCATAACCTTTTCCATGAACGCAGGGGCGTGACAAAAAATAGTATGTGTGGCTCGCGCGGGAAGGCCATTTCAGTCTTGGGCGAAATGCAGAACTTGCCTACGGCTCGTGCCGCACACAACGCCCGCGACTGAGATGGCTCACTTCCCGCCCTTGCCACACAATATACTATTGACATATTGTAATTTTTTACGTGTATTACATTCATTTGTAATATTAATTTAATAATATAATAGTAAAGAATACAGTTTTTGGATTAACCAAATTTATTGAAAAATTTAAATACTCTAAAACTATACTTAAATAATCTACATTAGGTATTTATACAAATACTTCAGGCAATACATTAAAGTCAAATCCAAACTTATATATTGTTATTATTAATATTATTTATCATCCATTTTTATTCTAATTTGATGTCATCGTGACTGATTACTACTATTATAATATATTACCTACTGCATGTTGTATGCATAAACATAATAACACAGTCGAATGGCAAAATGTAAATTGTACATATTATGCAATATATAGCAATAGTTTGCTTGGTTGTGTGTGATGACATATTTAATATATTTATCGTACTTTAGTGTATGCGTTTATTTAATATACCTATAAATTCTTATAACCTATAGGAACCTGATCACTATAATTCCATATTATATACAAAATTCATGTTACAATTAATGCAATTTATATAACTACTTTTGTTCTTTTCTAGGCCAATGACCTATGTTGTCGAGGTCTTTATTTATAAATAAAAAAAAATGCAATTTAAAATATTGCTATAGGTATAATTACCATTTACATTTGTATAGTTATATTATTTATAGTTATTATTTTTCTTTGTATTTTTTTTTATACATATATTTATTATAAATATATATTGTGTTGTGTTAGATATTATGTAAATAAAAAAATATAATTAAGGTATTCAATGTTTTAAATTTTATAAAATTATGAATTAATGATCAATACAATATTTTTAAAAGCCTTTAAAGTATAGTCAAACTTATTTTTTGTCATGTATTACTATTAATATAATAAATTTATAAATTGTTTATATTCTAATTAAATATGCATATAATAAATAAATAATACTTACAAAAGACATGATAACAACATTCTTAACAAAATATTAATGTTTGCAATTTATTAATTGTGTTCTAGATTCAAAAATAAAATTTTTATGTAAACACATCAATATTTAATTATCTGTTTTTGATTTATTAGGTAGATAACAATTATACAATAAAAGTTAAATTCATTAAATATAACTAAATATAAATTATTTTAAAAAATTAAATATTTTATAGATTGTCAATACCTATACTCAATTGTATAATTTAAAATATTTACAATCAGACTATAGAACTATTTAATTACCTATCGTCTGAAACTTACATGATAGCTATTAAATTAAATTAAAATAATTTAAAATACTTATGGTTGCTAATTAATACTTTTGAACTTACCAAATGTTATATATTGCTTAAATTATATCATATAAATAAAAACCTCAAATTGAATGTTTTAAATCGTATAAAATCATGAATCAATGATCAATATAATACTTTAAAAAGTTGAGCCTTTAAAGTATAGTCAAACTCAATCTTATTTTTTTTTAATTTATTACTATTAAAATAATTTATAAACTATTTTTATTCTAATTAAATATGTACATAATAACTGTTAAATGTTGTTGAACATTTTAAATGGTTAGCATAAGATATAATAACAACATTCTTAATAAAATTTTAACGTTTTAAATTTATGTATTGTGTTCTCGATTCAAAAAATAAAATGTATATAATACCTACACATCAATAATTATCTGTTTTTGTTTTATTAGGTAGAAAACAATTATACAATAAAAGTAAAATTTATAAATGTATTTTAATAAGCTAAATATTGTATAGATTGCAAATATACTTAATTTTATAATTTAAAATATTTATAAAACTATTTAATTACCTTTCGTCTGAAACTTACACGATGGCTATTAAATAAAATAAAATAATTTAAAATACTTAGGTATGGTAGCTAATTAGGTATAAGTCTAGTTTACCGGGCACCTTTTTTTTTGAAATTTTTTTTTGTTGGAAAGTATTGTTTTGACGAGTTAAGAACGATGGTGCAAAAAAAAATTTGCGGAAATGATTATTTTGGAAGTTATAGCCTCCTAAAGTTAACGATTTTACGTTTATACGCATGCGCGCAACATTACTAATGCCGCATGAGGACCTCGAGTTTGGCGACCGGAAGACTTTTTTAATTGTTTTTATACTTTAACTGTGTAACACTGCCCATATACTACGACATAACTTACCCTGTAACCTACTTAAGGTGGTGCTGCATAGCAAGTCGGGGGATATTTTCGATTTGCGGAGCGGAGCGACGGCGCCGAGGAGCGCAGCGACGAGTGCCGCCAACAAGGCATCACTGCCCATACTAAACAACATAACTTACCCTGTGGCCTACTTGAGGTTGTGTTGCATAGCAAGTCAAGGGATATTTTTTCGTTTTTTTTTTTTTTACATTGAAAACCATACAAGGATATTTTATTTTATAATTAGATGAAGATGAAGATGAAAATGACTGTGAAACTGATGAAAATGAATGCTTTGAATAGTTAATAAAAATTAAACATAATAAAACAAAATGTGACTACTAACTTGTAACTTTTAAAATAAAAATCTCGGTCCTCCGTGCGGTAATATAGTAGTGTTGCACGCATGCGTATAAACGTAAAATCGTTAACTTTGGGAGGCTATAACTTCCAAAATAATCATTTCCGCAAATTTTTTTTTGTCACGCCTGCACTGAAAGTTTGGTTTTCGACCACGGTTGAAGCGTTCGAAAGCGTCCTTTTTCCGTCCAGCGGGTGATAAAGTGGAAATCCCCAAAGTGCCGGGCGGAAAAGTGGAAATCCCCAAAAGTGCCGGGCGGAAAAGAGGAAATCCCCAAAAGTGCCGGGCGGAAAAGAGGAAATCCCCAAAAATGCCGGGCGGAAAAGAGGAAATCCCCAAAAGTGCTGGCCGCCGGGCGCGTATCCCCTGCACAACCAGAAACTAAAATGTATACCTACCACGGTTCTTACAAAACATAAACTTTTGGTTACATCTTAAATGTATAGTATAACCTCCTTGCATGACGCATAAACATTTAAACATATTAAATTTGCACTGTTCCTAGATAAGTGCGTCGTTAGTAAGTTTGTAGAATAGTCTATAATTGTTGCATAGATCCCTGCATAACCTTTTCCATGAACGCAGGGGCGTGACAAAAAATAGTATGTGTGGCTCGCGCGGGAAGGCCATTTCAGTCTAGGGCGAAATGCAGAACTTGCCTACGGCTCGTGCCGCACACAACGCCCGCGACTGAGATGGCTCACTTCCCGCCCTTGCCACACAATATACTATTGACATATTGTAATTTTTTACGTGTATTACATTCATTTGTAATATTAATTTAATAATATAATAGTAAAGAATACAGTTTTTGGATTAACCAAATTTATTGAAAAATTTAAATACTCTAAAACTATACTTAAATAATCTACATTAGGTATTTATACAAATACTTCAGGCAATACATTAAAGTCAAATCCAAACTTATATATTGTTATTATTAATATTATTTATCATCCATTTTTATTCTAATTTGATGTCATCGTGACTGATTACTACTATTATAATATATTACCTACTGCATGTTGTATGCATAAACATAATAACACAGTCGAATGGCAAAATGTAAATTGTACATATTATGCAATATATAGCAATAGTTTGCTTGGTTGTGTGTGATGACATATTTAATATATTTATCGTACTTTAGTGTATGCGTTTATTTAATATACCTATAAATTCTTATAACCTATAGGAACCTGATCACTATAATTCCATATTATATACAAAATTCATGTTACAATTAATGCAATTTATATAACTACTTTTGTTCTTTTCTAGGCCAATGACCTATGTTGTCGAGGTCTTTATTTATAAATAAAAAAAAATGCAATTTAAAATATTGCTATAGGTATAATTACCATTTACATTTGTATAGTTATATTATTTATAGTTATTATTTTTCTTTGTATTTTTTTTATACATATATTTATTATAAATATATATTGTGTTGTGTTAGATATTATGTAAATAAAAAAATATAATTAAGGTATTCAATGTTTTAAATTTTATAAAATTATGAATTAATGATCAATACAATATTGTTAAAAGCCTTTAAAGTATAGTCAAACTTATTTTTTGTCATGTATTACTATTAATATAATAAATTTATAAATTGTTTATATTCTAATTAAATATGCATATAATAAATAAATAATACTTACAAAAGACATGATAACAACATTCTTAACAAAATATTAATGTTTGCAATTTATTAATTGTGTTCTAGATTCAAAAATAAAATTTTTATGTAAACACATCAATATTTAATTATCTGTTTTTGATTTATTAGGTAGATAACAATTATACAATAAAAGTTAAATTCATTAAATATAACTAAATATAAATTATTTTAAAAAATTAAATATTTTATAGATTGTTAATACCTATACTCAATTGTATAATTTAAAATATTTACAATCAGACTATAGAACTATTTAATTACCTATCGTCTGAAACTTACATGATAGCTATTAAATTAAATTAAAATAATTTAAAATACTTATGGTTGCTAATTAATACTTTTGAACTTACCAAATGTTATATATTGCTTAAATTATATCATATAAATAAAAACCTCAAATTGAATGTTTTAAATCGTATAAAATCATGAATCAATGATCAATATAATACTTTAAAAAGTTGAGCCTTTAAAGTATAGTCAAACTCAATCTTATTTTTTTTTAATTTATTACTATTAAAATAATTTATAAACTATTTTTATTCTAATTAAATATGTACATAATAACTGTTAAATGTTGTTGAACATTTTAAATGGTTAGCATAAGATATAATAACAACATTCTTAATAAAATTTTAACGTTTTAAATTTATGTATTGTGTTCTCGATTCAAAAAATAAAATGTATATAATACCTACACATCAATAATTATCTGTTTTTGTTTTATTAGGTAGAAAACAATTATACAATAAAAGTAAAATTTATAAATGTATTTTAATAAGCTAAATATTGTATAGATTGCAAATATACTTAATTTTATAATTTAAAATATTTATAAAACTATTTAATTACCTTTCGTCTGAAACTTACACGATGGCTATTAAATAAAATAAAATAATTTAAAATACTTAGGTATGGTAGCTAATTAGGTATAAGTCTAGTTTACCGGGCACCTTTTTTTTTGAAATTTTTTTTTGTTGGAAAGTGTTGTTTTGACGAGTTAAGAACGATGGTGCAAAAAAAAATTTGCGGAAATGATTATTTTGGAAGTTATAGCCTCCTAAAGTTAACGATTTTACGTTTATACGCATGCGCGCAACATTACTAATGCCGCATGAGGACCTCGAGTTTGGCGACCGGAAGACTTTTTTAATTGTTTTTATACTTTAACTGTGTAACACTGCCCATATACTACGACATAACTTACCCTGTAACCTACTTAAGGTGGTGCTGCATAGCAAGTCGGGGGATATTTTCGATTTGCGGAGCGGAGCGACGGCGCCGAGGAGCGCAGCGACGAGTGCCGCCAACAAGGCATCACTGCCCATACTAAACAACATAACTTACCCTGTGGCCTACTTGAGGTTGTGTTGCATAGCAAGTCAAGGGATATTTTTTCGTTTTTTTTTTTTTACATTGAAAACCATACAAGGATATTTTATTTTATAATTAGATGAAGATGAAGATGAAAATGACTGTGAAACTGATGAAAATGAATGCTTTGAATAGTTAATAAAAATTAAACATAATAAAACAAAATGTGACTACTAACTTGTAACTTTTAAAATAAAAATCTCGGTCCTCCGTGCGGTAATATAGTAGTGTTGCACGCATGCGTATAAACGTAAAATCGTTAACTTTGGGAGGCTATAACTTCCAAAATAATCATTTCCGCAAATTTTTTTTTGTCACGCCTGCACCGAAAGTTTGGTTTTCGACCACGGTTGAAGCGTTCGAAAGCGTCCTTTTTCCGTCCAGCGGGTGATAAAGTGGAAATCCCCAAAGTGCCGGGCGGAAAAGTGGAAATCCCCAAAAGTGCCGGGCGGAAAAGAGGAAATCCCCAAAAGTGCCGGGCGGAAAAGAGGAAATCCCCAAAAATGCCGGGCGGAAAAGAGGAAATCCCCAAAAGTGCTGGCCGCCGGGCGCGTATCCCCTGCACAACCAGAAACTAAAATGTATACCTACCACGGTTCTTACAAAACATAAACTTTTGGTTACATCTTAAATGTATAGTATAACCTCCTTGCATGACGCATAAACATTTAAACATATTAAATTTGCACTGTTCCTAGATAAGTGCGTCGTTAGTAAGTTTGTAGAATAGTCTATAATTGTTGCATAGATCCCTGCATAACCTTTTCCATGAACGCAGGGGCGTGACAAAAAATAGTATGTGTGGCTCGCGCGGGAAGGCCATTTCAGTCTTGGGCGAAATGCAGAACTTGCCTACGGCTCGTGCCGCACACAACGCCCGCGACTGAGATGGCTCACTTCCCGCCCTTGCCACACAATATACTATTGACATATTGTAATTTTTTACGTGTATTACATTCATTTGTAATATTAATTTAATAATATAATAGTAAAGAATACAGTTTTTGGATTAACCAAATTTATTGAAAAATTTAAATACTCTAAAACTATACTTAAATAATCTACATTAGGTATTTATACAAATACTTCAGGCAATACATTAAAGTCAAATCCAAACTTATATATTGTTATTATTAATATTATTTATCATCCATTTTTATTCTAATTTGATGTCATCGTGACTGATTACTACTATTATAATATATTACCTACTGCATGTTGTATGCATAAACATAATAACACAGTCGAATGGCAAAATGTAAATTGTACATATTATGCAATATATAGCAATAGTTTGCTTGGTTGTGTGTGATGACATATTTAATATATTTATCGTACTTTAGTGTATGCGTTTATTTAATATACCTATAAATTCTTATAACCTATAGGAACCTGATCACTATAATTCCATATTATATACAAAATTCATGTTACAATTAATGCAATTTATATAACTACTTTTGTTCTTTTCTAGGCCAATGACCTATGTTGTCGAGGTCTTTATTTATAAATAAAAAAAAATGCAATTTAAAATATTGCTATAGGTATAATTACCATTTACATTTGTATAGTTATATTATTTATAGTTATTATTTTTCTTTGTATTTTTTTTATACATATATTTATTATAAATATATATTGTGTTGTGTTAGATATTATGTAAATAAAAAAATATAATTAAGGTATTCAATGTTTTAAATTTTATAAAATTATGAATTAATGATCAATACAATATTGTTAAAAGCCTTTAAAGTATAGTCAAACTTATTTTTTGTCATGTATTACTATTAATATAATAAATTTATAAATTGTTTATATTCTAATTAAATATGCATATAATAAATAAATAATACTTACAAAAGACATGATAACAACATTCTTAACAAAATATTAATGTTTGCAATTTATTAATTGTGTTCTAGATTCAAAAATAAAATTTTTATGTAAACACATCAATATTTAATTATCTGTTTTTGATTTATTAGGTAGATAACAATTATACAATAAAAGTTAAATTCATTAAATATAACTAAATATAAATTATTTTAAAAAATTAAATATTTTATAGATTGTTAATACCTATACTCAATTGTATAATTTAAAATATTTACAATCAGACTATAGAACTATTTAATTACCTATCGTCTGAAACTTACATGATAGCTATTAAATTAAATTAAAATAATTTAAAATACTTATGGTTGCTAATTAATACTTTTGAACTTACCAAATGTTATATATTGCTTAAATTATATCATATAAATAAAAACCTCAAATTGAATGTTTTAAATCGTATAAAATCATGAATCAATGATCAATATAATACTTTAAAAAGTTGAGCCTTTAAAGTATAGTCAAACTCAATCTTATTTTTTTTTAATTTATTACTATTAAAATAATTTATAAACTATTTTTATTCTAATTAAATATGTACATAATAACTGTTAAATGTTGTTGAACATTTTAAATGGTTAGCATAAGATATAATAACAACATTCTTAATAAAATTTTAACGTTTTAAATTTATGTATTGTGTTCTCGATTCAAAAAATAAAATGTATATTATACCTACACATCAATAATTATCTGTTTTTGTTTTATTAGGTAGAAAACAATTATACAATAAAAGTAAAATTTATAAATGTATTTTAATAAGCTAAATATTGTATAGATTGCAAATATACTTAATTTTATAATTTAAAATATTTATAAAACTATTTAATTACCTTTCGTCTGAAACTTACACGATGGCTATTAAATAAAATAAAATAATTTAAAATACTTAGGTATGGTAGCTAATTAGGTATAAGTCTAGTTTACCGGGCACCTTTTTTTTTGAAATTTTTTTTTGTTGGAAAGTGTTGTTTTGACGAGTTAAGAACGATGGTGCAAAAAAAAATTTGCGGAAATGATTATTTTGGAAGTTATAGCCTCCTAAAGTTAACGATTTTACGTTTATACGCATGCGCGCAACATTACTAATGCCGCATGAGGACCTCGAGTTTGGCGACCGGAAGACTTTTTTAATTGTTTTTATACTTTAACTGTGTAACACTGCCCATATACTACGACATAACTTACCCTGTAACCTACTTAAGGTGGTGCTGCATAGCAAGTCGGGGGATATTTTCGATTTGCGGAGCGGAGCGACGGCGCCGAGGAGCGCAGCGACGAGTGCCGCCAACAAGGCATCACTGCCCATACTAAACAACATAACTTACCCTGTGGCCTACTTGAGGTTGTGTTGCATAGCAAGTCAAGGGATATTTTTTCGTTTTTTTTTTTTTACATTGAAAACCATACAAGGATATTTTATTTTATAATTAGATGAAGATGAAGATGAAAATGACTGTGAAACTGATGAAAATGAATGCTTTGAATAGTTAATAAAAATTAAACATAATAAAACAAAATGTGACTACTAACTTGTAACTTTTAAAATAAAAATCTCGGTCCTCCGTGCGGTAATATAGTAGTGTTGCACGCATGCGTATAAACGTAAAATCGTTAACTTTGGGAGGCTATAACTTCCAAAATAATCATTTCCGCAAATTTTTTTTTGTCACGCCTGCACCGAAAGTTTGGTTTTCGACCACGGTTGAAGCGTTCGAAAGCGTCCTTTTTCCGTCCAGCGGGTGATAAAGTGGAAATCCCCAAAGTGCCGGGCGGAAAAGTGGAAATCCCCAAAAGTGCCGGGCGGAAAAGAGGAAATCCCCAAAAGTGCCGGGCGGAAAAGAGGAAATCCCCAAAAATGCCGGGCGGAAAAGAGGAAATCCCCAAAAGTGCTGGCCGCCGGGCGCGTATCCCCTGCACAACCAGAAACTAAAATGTATACCTACCACGGTTCTTACAAAACATAAACTTTTGGTTACATCTTAAATGTATAGTATAACCTCCTTGCATGACGCATAAACATTTAAACATATTAAATTTGCACTGTTCCTAGATAAGTGCGTCGTTAGTAAGTTTGTAGAATAGTCTATAATTGTTGCATAGATCCCTGCATAACCTTTTCCATGAACGCAGGGGCGTGACAAAAAATAGTATGTGTGGCTCGCGCGGGAAGGCCATTTCAGTCTTGGGCGAAATGCAGAACTTGCCTACGGCTCGTGCCGCACACAACGCCCGCGACTGAGATGGCTCACTTCCCGCCCTTGCCACACAATATACTATTGACATATTGTAATTTTTTACGTGTATTACATTCATTTGTAATATTAATTTAATAATATAATAGTAAAGAATACAGTTTTTGGATTAACCAAATTTATTGAAAAATTTAAATACTCTAAAACTATACTTAAATAATCTACATTAGGTATTTATACAAATACTTCAGGCAATACATTAAAGTCAAATCCAAACTTATATATTGTTATTATTAATATTATTTATCATCCATTTTTATTCTAATTTGATGTCATCGTGACTGATTACTACTATTATAATATATTACCTACTGCATGTTGTATGCATAAACATAATAACACAGTCGAATGGCAAAATGTAAATTGTACATATTATGCAATATATAGCAATAGTTTGCTTGGTTGTGTGTGATGACATATTTAATATATTTATCGTACTTTAGTGTATGCGTTTATTTAATATACCTATAAATTCTTATAACCTATAGGAACCTGATCACTATAATTCCATATTATATACAAAATTCATGTTACAATTAATGCAATTTATATAACTACTTTTGTTCTTTTCTAGGCCAATGACCTATGTTGTCGAGGTCTTTATTTATAAATAAAAAAAAATGCAATTTAAAATATTGCTATAGGTATAATTACCATTTACATTTGTATAGTTATATTATTTATAGTTATTATTTTTCTTTGTATTTTTTTTATACATATATTTATTATAAATATATATTGTGTTGTGTTAGATATTATGTAAATAAAAAAATATAATTAAGGTATTCAATGTTTTAAATTTTATAAAATTATGAATTAATGATCAATACAATATTGTTAAAAGCCTTTAAAGTATAGTCAAACTTATTTTTTGTCATGTATTACTATTAATATAATAAATTTATAAATTGTTTATATTCTAATTAAATATGCATATAATAAATAAATAATACTTACAAAAGACATGATAACAACATTCTTAACAAAATATTAATGTTTGCAATTTATTAATTGTGTTCTAGATTCAAAAATAAAATTTTTATGTAAACACATCAATATTTAATTATCTGTTTTTGATTTATTAGGTAGATAACAATTATACAATAAAAGTTAAATTCATTAAATATAACTAAATATAAATTATTTTAAAAAATTAAATATTTTATAGATTGTTAATACCTATACTCAATTGTATAATTTAAAATATTTACAATCAGACTATAGAACTATTTAATTACCTATCGTCTGAAACTTACATGATAGCTATTAAATTAAATTAAAATAATTTAAAATACTTATGGTTGCTAATTAATACTTTTGAACTTACCAAATGTTATATATTGCTTAAATTATATCATATAAATAAAAACCTCAAATTGAATGTTTTAAATCGTATAAAATCATGAATCAATGATCAATATAATACTTTAAAAAGTTGAGCCTTTAAAGTATAGTCAAACTCAATCTTATTTTTTTTTAATTTATTACTATTAAAATAATTTATAAACTATTTTTATTCTAATTAAATATGTACATAATAACTGTTAAATGTTGTTGAACATTTTAAATGGTTAGCATAAGATATAATAACAACATTCTTAATAAAATTTTAACGTTTTAAATTTATGTATTGTGTTCTCGATTCAAAAAATAAAATGTATATTATACCTACACATCAATAATTATCTGTTTTTGTTTTATTAGGTAGAAAACAATTATACAATAAAAGTAAAATTTATAAATGTATTTTAATAAGCTAAATATTGTATAGATTGCAAATATACTTAATTTTATAATTTAAAATATTTATAAAACTATTTAATTACCTTTCGTCTGAAACTTACACGATGGCTATTAAATAAAATAAAATAATTTAAAATACTTAGGTATGGTAGCTAATTAGGTATAAGTCTAGTTTACCGGGCACCTTTTTTTTTGAAATTTTTTTTTGTTGGAAAGTGTTGTTTTGACGAGTTAAGAACGATGGTGCAAAAAAAAATTTGCGGAAATGATTATTTTGGAAGTTATAGCCTCCTAAAGTTAACGATTTTACGTTTATACGCATGCGCGCAACATTACTAATGCCGCATGAGGACCTCGAGTTTGGCGACCGGAAGACTTTTTTAATTGTTTTTATACTTTAACTGTGTAACACTGCCCATATACTACGACATAACTTACCCTGTAACCTACTTAAGGTGGTGCTGCATAGCAAGTCGGGGGATATTTTCGATTTGCGGAGCGGAGCGACGGCGCCGAGGAGCGCAGCGACGAGTGCCGCCAACAAGGCATCACTGCCCATACTAAACAACATAACTTACCCTGTGGCCTACTTGAGGTTGTGTTGCATAGCAAGTCAAGGGATATTTTTTCGTTTTTTTTTTTTTACATTGAAAACCATACAAGGATATTTTATTTTATAATTAGATGAAGATGAAGATGAAAATGACTGTGAAACTGATGAAAATGAATGCTTTGAATAGTTAATAAAAATTAAACATAATAAAACAAAATGTGACTACTAACTTGTAACTTTTAAAATAAAAATCTCGGTCCTCCGTGCGGTAATATAGTAGTGTTGCACGCATGCGTATAAACGTAAAATCGTTAACTTTGGGAGGCTATAACTTCCAAAATAATCATTTCCGCAAATTTTTTTTTGTCACGCCTGCACCGAAAGTTTGGTTTTCGACCACGGTTGAAGCGTTCGAAAGCGTCCTTTTTCCGTCCAGCGGGTGATAAAGTGGAAATCCCCAAAGTGCCGGGCGGAAAAGTGGAAATCCCCAAAAGTGCCGGGCGGAAAAGAGGAAATCCCCAAAAGTGCCGGGCGGAAAAGAGGAAATCCCCAAAAATGCCGGGCGGAAAAGAGGAAATCCCCAAAAGTGCTGGCCGCCGGGCGCGTATCCCCTGCACAACCAGAAACTAAAATGTATACCTACCACGGTTCTTACAAAACATAAACTTTTGGTTACATCTTAAATGTATAGTATAACCTCCTTGCATGACGCATAAACATTTAAACATATTAAATTTGCACTGTTCCTAGATAAGTGCGTCGTTAGTAAGTTTGTAGAATAGTCTATAATTGTTGCATAGATCCCTGCATAACCTTTTCCATGAACGCAGGGGCGTGACAAAAAATAGTATGTGTGGCTCGCGCGGGAAGGCCATTTCAGTCTTGGGCGAAATGCAGAACTTGCCTACGGCTCGTGCCGCACACAACGCCCGCGACTGAGATGGCTCACTTCCCGCCCTTGCCACACAATATACTATTGACATATTGTAATTTTTTACGTGTATTACATTCATTTGTAATATTAATTTAATAATATAATAGTAAAGAATACAGTTTTTGGATTAACCAAATTTATTGAAAAATTTAAATACTCTAAAACTATACTTAAATAATCTACATTAGGTATTTATACAAATACTTCAGGCAATACATTAAAGTCAAATCCAAACTTATATATTGTTATTATTAATATTATTTATCATCCATTTTTATTCTAATTTGATGTCATCGTGACTGATTACTACTATTATAATATATTACCTACTGCATGTTGTATGCATAAACATAATAACACAG
Organism: Schizaphis graminum; assembly: GCA_020882235.1. Lineage (NCBI taxonomy): Eukaryota > Metazoa > Arthropoda > Insecta > Hemiptera > Aphididae > Schizaphis > Schizaphis graminum. Next base: position 11,377,896 of record CM037036.1, on the reverse strand, counting down.
TCGAATGGCAAAATGTAAATTGTACATATTATGCAATATATAGCAATAGTTTGCTTGGTTGTGTGTGATGACATATTTAATATATTTATCGTACTTTAGTGTATGCGTTTATTTAATATACCTATAAATTCTTATAACCTATAGGAACCTGATCACTATAATTCCATATTATATACAAAATTCATGTTACAATTAATGCAATTTATATAACTACTTTTGTTCTTTTCTAGGCCAATGACCTATGTTGTCGAGGTCTTTATTTATAAATAAAAAAAAATGCAATTTAAAATATTGCTATAGGTATAATTACCATTTACATTTGTATAGTTATATTATTTATAGTTATTATTTTTCTTTGTATTTTTTTTATACATATATTTATTATAAATATATATTGTGTTGTGTTAGATATTATGTAAATAAAAAAATATAATTAAGGTATTCAATGTTTTAAATTTTATAAAATTATGAATTAATGATCAATACAATATTGTTAAAAGCCTTTAAAGTATAGTCAAACTTATTTTTTGTCATGTATTACTATTAATATAATAAATTTATAAATTGTTTATATTCTAATTAAATATGCATATAATAAATAAATAATACTTACAAAAGACATGATAACAACATTCTTAACAAAATATTAATGTTTGCAATTTATTAATTGTGTTCTAGATTCAAAAATAAAATTTTTATGTAAACACATCAATATTTAATTATCTGTTTTTGATTTATTAGGTAGATAACAATTATACAATAAAAGTTAAATTCATTAAATATAACTAAATATAAATTATTTTAAAAAATTAAATATTTTATAGATTGTTAATACCTATACTCAATTGTATAATTTAAAATATTTACAATCAGACTATAGAACTATTTAATTACCTATCGTCTGAAACTTACATGATAGCTATTAAATTAAATTAAAATAATTTAAAATACTTATGGTTGCTAATTAATACTTTTGAACTTACCAAATGTTATATATTGCTTAAATTATATCATATAAATAAAAACCTCAAATTGAATGTTTTAAATCGTATAAAATCATGAATCAATGATCAATATAATACTTTAAAAAGTTGAGCCTTTAAAGTATAGTCAAACTCAATCTTATTTTTTTTTAATTTATTACTATTAAAATAATTTATAAACTATTTTTATTCTAATTAAATATGTACATAATAACTGTTAAATGTTGTTGAACATTTTAAATGGTTAGCATAAGATATAATAACAACATTCTTAATAAAATTTTAACGTTTTAAATTTATGTATTGTGTTCTCGATTCAAAAAATAAAATGTATATTATACCTACACATCAATAATTATCTGTTTTTGTTTTATTAGGTAGAAAACAATTATACAATAAAAGTAAAATTTATAAATGTATTTTAATAAGCTAAATATTGTATAGATTGCAAATATACTTAATTTTATAATTTAAAATATTTATAAAACTATTTAATTACCTTTCGTCTGAAACTTACACGATGGCTATTAAATAAAATAAAATAATTTAAAATACTTAGGTATGGTAGCTAATTAGGTATAAGTCTAGTTTACCGGGCACCTTTTTTTTTGAAATTTTTTTTTGTTGGAAAGTGTTGTTTTGACGAGTTAAGAACGATGGTGCAAAAAAAAATTTGCGGAAATGATTATTTTGGAAGTTATAGCCTCCTAAAGTTAACGATTTTACGTTTATACGCATGCGCGCAACATTACTAATGCCGCATGAGGACCTCGAGTTTGGCGACCGGAAGACTTTTTTAATTGTTTTTATACTTTAACTGTGTAACACTGCCCATATACTACGACATAACTTACCCTGTAACCTACTTAAGGTGGTGCTGCATAGCAAGTCGGGGGATATTTTCGATTTGCGGAGCGGAGCGACGGCGCCGAGGAGCGCAGCGACGAGTGCCGCCAACAAGGCATCACTGCCCATACTAAACAACATAACTTACCCTGTGGCCTACTTGAGGTTGTGTTGCATAGCAAGTCAAGGGATATTTTTTCGTTTTTTTTTTTTTACATTGAAAACCATACAAGGATATTTTATTTTATAATTAGATGAAGATGAAGATGAAAATGACTGTGAAACTGATGAAAATGAATGCTTTGAATAGTTAATAAAAATTAAACATAATAAAACAAAATGTGACTACTAACTTGTAACTTTTAAAATAAAAATCTCGGTCCTCCGTGCGGTAATATAGTAGTGTTGCACGCATGCGTATAAACGTAAAATCGTTAACTTTGGGAGGCTATAACTTCCAAAATAATCATTTCCGCAAATTTTTTTTTGTCACGCCTGCACCGAAAGTTTGGTTTTCGACCACGGTTGAAGCGTTCGAAAGCGTCCTTTTTCCGTCCAGCGGGTGATAAAGTGGAAATCCCCAAAGTGCCGGGCGGAAAAGTGGAAATCCCCAAAAGTGCCGGGCGGAAAAGAGGAAATCCCCAAAAGTGCCGGGCGGAAAAGAGGAAATCCCCAAAAATGCCGGGCGGAAAAGAGGAAATCCCCAAAAGTGCTGGCCGCCGGGCGCGTATCCCCTGCACAACCAGAAACTAAAATGTATACCTACCACGGTTCTTACAAAACATAAACTTTTGGTTACATCTTAAATGTATAGTATAACCTCCTTGCATGACGCATAAACATTTAAACATATTAAATTTGCACTGTTCCTAGATAAGTGCGTCGTTAGTAAGTTTGTAGAATAGTCTATAATTGTTGCATAGATCCCTGCATAACCTTTTCCATGAACGCAGGGGCGTGACAAAAAATAGTATGTGTGGCTCGCGCGGGAAGGCCATTTCAGTCTTGGGCGAAATGCAGAACTTGCCTACGGCTCGTGCCGCACACAACGCCCGCGACTGAGATGGCTCACTTCCCGCCCTTGCCACACAATATACTATTGACATATTGTAATTTTTTACGTGTATTACATTCATTTGTAATATTAATTTAATAATATAATAGTAAAGAATACAGTTTTTGGATTAACCAAATTTATTGAAAAATTTAAATACTCTAAAACTATACTTAAATAATCTACATTAGGTATTTATACAAATACTTCAGGCAATACATTAAAGTCAAATCCAAACTTATATATTGTTATTATTAATATTATTTATCATCCATTTTTATGTCATCGTGACTGATTACTACTATTATAATATATTACCTACTGCATGTTGTATGCATAAACATAATAACACAGTCGAATGGCAAAATGTAAATTGTACATATTATGCAATATATAGCAATAGTTTGCTTGGTTGTGTGTGATGACATATTTAATATATTTATCGTACTTTAGTGTATGCGTTTATTTAATATACCTATAAATTCTTATAACCTATAGGAACCTGATCACTATAATTCCATATTATATACAAAATTCATGTTACAATTAATGCAATTTATATAACTACTTTTGTTCTTTTCTAGGCCAATGACCTATGTTGTCGAGGTCTTTATTTATAAATAAAAAAAAATGCAATTTAAAATATTGCTATAGGTATAATTACCATTTACATTTGTATAGTTATATTATTTATAGTTATTATTTTTCTTTGTATTTTTTTTATACATATATTTATTATAAATATATATTGTGTTGTGTTAGATATTATGTAAATAAAAAAATATAATTAAGGTATTCAATGTTTTAAATTTTATAAAATTATGAATTAATGATCAATACAATATTGTTAAAAGCCTTTAAAGTATAGTCAAACTTATTTTTTGTCATGTATTACTATTAATATAATAAATTTATAAATTGTTTATATTCTAATTAAATATGCATATAATAAATAAATAATACTTACAAAAGACATGATAACAACATTCTTAACAAAATATTAATGTTTGCAATTTATTAATTGTGTTCTAGATTCAAAAATAAAATTTTTATGTAAACACATCAATATTTAATTATCTGTTTTTGATTTATTAGGTAGATAACAATTATACAATAAAAGTTAAATTCATTAAATATAACTAAATATAAATTATTTTAAAAAATTAAATATTTTATAGATTGTTAATACCTATACTCAATTGTATAATTTAAAATATTTACAATCAGACTATAGAACTATTTAATTACCTATCGTCTGAAACTTACATGATAGCTATTAAATTAAATTAAAATAATTTAAAATACTTATGGTTGCTAATTAATACTTTTGAACTTACCAAATGTTATATATTGCTTAAATTATATCATATAAATAAAAACCTCAAATTGAATGTTTTAAATCGTATAAAATCATGAATCAATGATCAATATAATACTTTAAAAAGTTGAGCCTTTAAAGTATAGTCAAACTCAATCTTATTTTTTTTTAATTTATTACTATTAAAATAATTTATAAACTATTTTTATTCTAATTAAATATGTACATAATAACTGTTAAATGTTGTTGAACATTTTAAATGGTTAGCATAAGATATAATAACAACATTCTTAATAAAATTTTAACGTTTTAAATTTATGTATTGTGTTCTCGATTCAAAAAATAAAATGTATATTATACCTACACATCAATAATTATCTGTTTTTGTTTTATTAGGTAGAAAACAATTATACAATAAAAGTAAAATTTATAAATGTATTTTAATAAGCTAAATATTGTATAGATTGCAAATATACTTAATTTTATAATTTAAAATATTTATAAAACTATTTAATTACCTTTCGTCTGAAACTTACACGATGGCTATTAAATAAAATAAAATAATTTAAAATACTTAGGTATGGTAGCTAATTAGGTATAAGTCTAGTTTACCGGGCACCTTTTTTTTTGAAATTTTTTTTTGTTGGAAAGTGTTGTTTTGACGAGTTAAGAACGATGGTGCAAAAAAAAATTTGCGGAAATGATTATTTTGGAAGTTATAGCCTCCTAAAGTTAACGATTTTACGTTTATACGCATGCGCGCAACATTACTAATGCCGCATGAGGACCTCGAGTTTGGCGACCGGAAGACTTTTTTAATTGTTTTTATACTTTAACTGTGTAACACTGCCCATATACTACGACATAACTTACCCTGTAACCTACTTAAGGTGGTGCTGCATAGCAAGTCGGGGGATATTTTCGATTTGCGGAGCGGAGCGACGGCGCCGAGGAGCGCAGCGACGAGTGCCGCCAACAAGGCATCACTGCCCATACTAAACAACATAACTTACCCTGTGGCCTACTTGAGGTTGTGTTGCATAGCAAGTCAAGGGATATTTTTTCGTTTTTTTTTTTTTACATTGAAAACCATACAAGGATATTTTATTTTATAATTAGATGAAGATGAAGATGAAAATGACTGTGAAACTGATGAAAATGAATGCTTTGAATAGTTAATAAAAATTAAACATAATAAAACAAAATGTGACTACTAACTTGTAACTTTTAAAATAAAAATCTCGGTCCTCCGTGCGGTAATATAGTAGTGTTGCACGCATGCGTATAAACGTAAAATCGTTAACTTTGGGAGGCTATAACTTCCAAAATAATCATTTCCGCAAATTTTTTTTTGTCACGCCTGCACCGAAAGTTTGGTTTTCGACCACGGTTGAAGCGTTCGAAAGCGTCCTTTTTCCGTCCAGCGGGTGATAAAGTGGAAATCCCCAAAGTGCCGGGCGGAAAAGTGGAAATCCCCAAAAGTGCCGGGCGGAAAAGAGGAAATCCCCAAAAGTGCCGGGCGGAAAAGAGGAAATCCCCAAAAATGCCGGGCGGAAAAGAGGAAATCCCCAAAAGTGCTGGCCGCCGGGCGCGTATCCCCTGCACAACCAGAAACTAAAATGTATACCTACCACGGTTCTTACAAAACATAAACTTTTGGTTACATCTTAAATGTATAGTATAACCTCCTTGCATGACGCATAAACATTTAAACATATTAAATTTGCACTGTTCCTAGATAAGTGCGTCGTTAGTAAGTTTGTAGAATAGTCTATAATTGTTGCATAGATCCCTGCATAACCTTTTCCATGAACGCAGGGGCGTGACAAAAAATAGTATGTGTGGCTCGCGCGGGAAGGCCATTTCAGTCTTGGGCGAAATGCAGAACTTGCCTACGGCTCGTGCCGCACACAACGCCCGCGACTGAGATGGCTCACTTCCCGCCCTTGCCACACAATATACTATTGACATATTGTAATTTTTTACGTGTATTACATTCATTTGTAATATTAATTTAATAATATAATAGTAAAGAATACAGTTTTTGGATTAACCAAATTTATTGAAAAATTTAAATACTCTAAAACTATACTTAAATAATCTACATTAGGTATTTATACAAATACTTCAGGCAATACATTAAAGTCAAATCCAAACTTATATATTGTTATTATTAATATTATTTATCATCCATTTTTATGTCATCGTGACTGATTACTACTATTATAATATATTACCTACTGCATGTTGTATGCATAAACATAATAACACAGTCGAATGGCAAAATGTAAATTGTACATATTATGCAATATATAGCAATAGTTTGCTTGGTTGTGTGTGATGACATATTTAATATATTTATCGTACTTTAGTGTATGCGTTTATTTAATATACCTATAAATTCTTATAACCTATAGGAACCTGATCACTATAATTCCATATTATATACAAAATTCATGTTACAATTAATGCAATTTATATAACTACTTTTGTTCTTTTCTAGGCCAATGACCTATGTTGTCGAGGTCTTTATTTATAAATAAAAAAAAATGCAATTTAAAATATTGCTATAGGTATAATTACCATTTACATTTGTATAGTTATATTATTTATAGTTATTATTTTTCTTTGTATTTTTTTTATACATATATTTATTATAAATATATATTGTGTTGTGTTAGATATTATGTAAATAAAAAAATATAATTAAGGTATTCAATGTTTTAAATTTTATAAAATTATGAATTAATGATCAATACAATATTGTTAAAAGCCTTTAAAGTATAGTCAAACTTATTTTTTGTCATGTATTACTATTAATATAATAAATTTATAAATTGTTTATATTCTAATTAAATATGCATATAATAAATAAATAATACTTACAAAAGACATGATAACAACATTCTTAACAAAATATTAATGTTTGCAATTTATTAATTGTGTTCTAGATTCAAAAATAAAATTTTTATGTAAACACATCAATATTTAATTATCTGTTTTTGATTTATTAGGTAGATAACAATTATACAATAAAAGTTAAATTCATTAAATATAACTAAATATAAATTATTTTAAAAAATTAAATATTTTATAGATTGTTAATACCTATACTCAATTGTATAATTTAAAATATTTACAATCAGACTATAGAACTATTTAATTACCTATCGTCTGAAACTTACATGATAGCTATTAAATTAAATTAAAATAATTTAAAATACTTATGGTTGCTAATTAATACTTTTGAACTTACCAAATGTTATATATTGCTTAAATTATATCATATAAATAAAAACCTCAAATTGAATGTTTTAAATCGTATAAAATCATGAATCAATGATCAATATAATACTTTAAAAAGTTGAGCCTTTAAAGTATAGTCAAACTCAATCTTATTTTTTTTTAATTTATTACTATTAAAATAATTTATAAACTATTTTTATTCTAATTAAATATGTACATAATAACTGTTAAATGTTGTTGAACATTTTAAATGGTTAGCATAAGATATAATAACAACATTCTTAATAAAATTTTAACGTTTTAAATTTATGTATTGTGTTCTCGATTCAAAAAATAAAATGTATATTATACCTACACATCAATAATTATCTGTTTTTGTTTTATTAGGTAGAAAACAATTATACAATAAAAGTAAAATTTATAAATGTATTTTAATAAGCTAAATATTGTATAGATTGCAAATATACTTAATTTTATAATTTAAAATATTTATAAAACTATTTAATTACCTTTCGTCTGAAACTTACACGATGGCTATTAAATAAAATAAAATAATTTAAAATACTTAGGTATGGTAGCTAATTAGGTATAAGTCTAGTTTACCGGGCACCTTTTTTTTTGAAATTTTTTTTTGTTGGAAAGTGTTGTTTTGACGAGTTAAGAACGATGGTGCAAAAAAAAATTTGCGGAAATGATTATTTTGGAAGTTATAGCCTCCTAAAGTTAACGATTTTACGTTTATACGCATGCGCGCAACATTACTAATGCCGCATGAGGACCTCGAGTTTGGCGACCGGAAGACTTTTTTAATTGTTTTTATACTTTAACTGTGTAACACTGCCCATATACTACGACATAACTTACCCTGTAACCTACTTAAGGTGGTGCTGCATAGCAAGTCGGGGGATATTTTCGATTTGCGGAGCGGAGCGACGGCGCCGAGGAGCGCAGCGACGAGTGCCGCCAACAAGGCATCACTGCCCATACTAAACAACATAACTTACCCTGTGGCCTACTTGAGGTTGTGTTGCATAGCAAGTCAAGGGATATTTTTTCGTTTTTTTTTTTTTACATTGAAAACCATACAAGGATATTTTATTTTATAATTAGATGAAGATGAAGATGAAAATGACTGTGAAACTGATGAAAATGAATGCTTTGAATAGTTAATAAAAATTAAACATAATAAAACAAAATGTGACTACTAACTTGTAACTTTTAAAATAAAAATCTCGGTCCTCCGTGCGGTAATATAGTAGTGTTGCACGCATGCGTATAAACGTAAAATCGTTAACTTTGGGAGGCTATAACTTCCAAAATAATCATTTCCGCAAATTTTTTTTTGTCACGCCTGCACCGAAAGTTTGGTTTTCGACCACGGTTGAAGCGTTCGAAAGCGTCCTTTTTCCGTCCAGCGGGTGATAAAGTGGAAATCCCCAAAGTGCCGGGCGGAAAAGTGGAAATCCCCAAAAGTGCCGGGCGGAAAAGAGGAAATCCCCAAAAATGCCGGGCGGAAAAGAGGAAATCCCCAAAAGTGCTGGCCGCCGGGCGCGTATCCCCTGCACAACCAGAAACTAAAATGTATACCTACCACGGTTCTTACAAAACATAAACTTTTGGTTACATCTTAAATGTATAGTATAACCTCCTTGCATGACGCATAAACATTTAAACATATTAAATTTGCACTGTTCCTAGATAAGTGCGTCGTTAGTAAGTTTGTAGAATAGTCTATAATTGTTGCATAGATCCCTGCATAACCTTTTCCATGAACGCAGGGGCGTGACAAAAAATAGTATGTGTGGCTCGCGCGGGAAGGCCATTTCAGTCTTGGGCGAAATGCAGAACTTGCCTACGGCTCGTGCCGCACACAACGCCCGCGACTGAGATGGCTCACTTCCCGCCCTTGCCACACAATATACTATTGACATATTGTAATTTTTTACGTGTATTACATTCATTTGTAATATTAATTTAATAATATAATAGTAAAGAATACAGTTTTTGGATTAACCAAATTTATTGAAAAATTTAAATACTCTAAAACTATACTTAAATAATCTACATTAGGTATTTATACAAATACTTCAGGCAATACATTAAAGTCAAATCCAAACTTATATATTGTTATTATTAATATTATTTATCATCCATTTTTATGTCATCGTGACTGATTACTACTATTATAATATATTACCTACTGCATGTTGTATGCATAAACATAATAACACAGTCGAATGGCAAAATGTAAATTGTACATATTATGCAATATATAGCAATAGTTTGCTTGGTTGTGTGTGATGACATATTTAATATATTTATCGTACTTTAGTGTATGCGTTTATTTAATATACCTATAAATTCTTATAACCTATAGGAACCTGATCACTATAATTCCATATTATATACAAAATTCATGTTACAATTAATGCAATTTATATAACTACTTTTGTTCTTTTCTAGGCCAATGACCTATGTTGTCGAGGTCTTTATTTATAAATAAAAAAAAATGCAATTTAAAATATTGCTATAGGTATAATTACCATTTACATTTGTATAGTTATATTATTTATAGTTATTATTTTTCTTTGTATTTTTTTTATACATATATTTATTATAAATATATATTGTGTTGTGTTAGATATTATGTAAATAAAAAAATATAATTAAGGTATTCAATGTTTTAAATTTTATAAAATTATGAATTAATGATCAATACAATATTTTTAAAAGCCTTTAAAGTATAGTCAAACTTATTTTTTGTCATGTATTACTATTAATATAATAAATTTATAAATTGTTTATATTCTAATTAAATATGCATATAATAAATAAATAATACTTACAAAAGACATGATAACAACATTCTTAACAAAATATTAATGTTTGCAATTTATTAATTGTGTTCTAGATTCAAAAATAAAATTTTTATGTAAACACATCAATATTTAATTATCTGTTTTTGATTTATTAGGTAGATAACAATTATACAATAAAAGTTAAATTCATTAAATATAACTAAATATAAATTATTTTAAAAAATTAAATATTTTATAGATTGTTAATACCTATACTCAATTGTATAATTTAAAATATTTACAATCAGACTATAGAACTATTTAATTACCTATCGTCTGAAACTTACATGATAGCTATTAAATTAAATTAAAATAATTTAAAATACTTATGGTTGCTAATTAATACTTTTGAACTTACCAAATGTTATATATTGCTTAAATTATATCATATAAATAAAAACCTCAAATTGAATGTTTTAAATCGTATAAAATCATGAATCAATGATCAATATAATACTTTAAAAAGTTGAGCCTTTAAAGTATAGTCAAACTCAATCTTATTTTTTTTTAATTTATTACTATTAAAATAATTTATAAACTATTTTTATTCTAATTAAATATGTACATAATAACTGTTAAATGTTGTTGAACATTTTAAATGGTTAGCATAAGATATAATAACAACATTCTTAATAAAATTTTAACGTTTTAAATTTATGTATTGTGTTCTCGATTCAAAAAATAAAATGTATATAATACCTACACATCAATAATTATCTGTTTTTGTTTTATTAGGTAGAAAACAATTATACAATAAAAGTAAAATTTATAAATGTATTTTAATAAGCTAAATATTGTATAGATTGCAAATATACTTAATTTTATAATTTAAAATATTTATAAAACTATTTAATTACCTTTCGTCTGAAACTTACACGATGGCTATTAAATAAAATAAAATAATTTAAAATACTTAGGTATGGTAGCTAATTAGGTATAAGTCTAGTTTACCGGGCACCTTTTTTTTTGAAATTTTTTTTTGTTGGAAAGTGTTGTTTTGACGAGTTAAGAACGATGGTGCAAAAAAAAATTTGCGGAAATGATTATTTTGGAAGTTATAGCCTCCTAAAGTTAACGATTTTACGTTTATACGCATGCGCGCAACATTACTAATGCCGCATGAGGACCTCGAGTTTGGCGACCGGAAGACTTTTTTAATTGTTTTTATACTTTAACTGTGTAACACTGCCCATATACTACGACATAACTTACCCTGTAACCTACTTAAGGTGGTGCTGCATAGCAAGTCGGGGGATATTTTCGATTTGCGGAGCGGAGCGACGGCGCCGAGGAGCAAAGCGACGAGTGCCGCCAACAAGGCATCACTGCCCATACTAAACAACATAACTTACCCTGTGGCCTACTTGAGGTTGTGTTGCATAGCAAGTCAAGGGATATTTTTTCGTTTTTTTTTTTTTACATTGAAAACCATACAAGGATATTTTATTTTATAATTAGATGAAGATGAAGATGAAAATGACTGTGAAACTGATGAAAATGAATGCTTTGAATAGTTAATAAAAATTAAACATAATAAAACAAAATGTGACTACTAACTTGTAACTTTTAAAATAAAAATCTCGGTCCTCCGTGCGGTAATATAGTAGTGTTGCACGCATGCGTATAAACGTAAAATCGTTAACTTTGGGAGGCTATAACTTCCAAAATAATCATTTCCGCAAATTTTTTTTTGTCACGCCTGCACCGAAAGTTTGGTTTTCGACCACGGTTGAAGCGTTCGAAAGCGTCCTTTTTCCGTCCAGCGGGTGATAAAGTGGAAATCCCCAAAGTGCCGGGCGGAAAAGTGGAAATCCCCAAAAGTGCCGGGCGGAAAAGAGGAAATCCCCAAAAGTGCCGGGCGGAAAAGAGGAAATCCCCAAAAATGCCGGGCGGAAAAGAGGAAATCCCCAAAAGTGCTGGCCGCCGGGCGCGTATCCCCTGCACAACCAGAAACTAAAATGTATACCTACCACGGTTCTTACAAAACATAAACTTTTGGTTACATCTTAAATGTATAGTATAACCTCCTTGCATGACGCATAAACATTTAAACATATTAAATTTGCACTGTTCCTAGATAAGTACGTCGTTAGTAAGTTTGTAGAATAGTCTATAATTGTTGCATAGATCCCTGCATAACCTTTTCCATGAACGCAGGGGCGTGACAAAAAATAGTATGTGTGGCTCGCGCGGGAAGGCCATTTCAGTCTTGGGCGAAATGCAGAACTTGCCTACGGCTCGTGCCGCACACAACGCCCGCGACTGAGATGGCTCACTTCCCGCCCTTGCCACACAATATACTATTGACATATTGTAATTTTTTACGTGTATTACATTCATTTGTAATATTAATTTAATAATATAATAGTAAAGAATACAGTTTTTGGATTAACCAAATTTATTGAAAAATTTAAATACTCTAAAACTATACTTAAATAATCTACATTAGGTATTTATACAAATACTTCAGGCAATACATTAAAGTCAAATCCAAACTTATATATTGTTATTATTAATATTATTTATCATCCATTTTTATTCTAATTTGATGTCATCGTGACTGATTACTACTATTATAATATATTACCTACTGCATGTTGTATGCATAAACATAATAACACAGTCGAATGGCAAAATGTAAATTGTACATATTATGCAATATATAGCAATAGTTTGCTTGGTTGTGTGTGATGACATATTTAATATATTTATCGTACTTTAGTGTATGCGTTTATTTAATATACCTATAAATTCTTATAACCTATAGGAACCTGATCACTATAATTCCATATTATATACAAAATTCATGTTACAATTAATGCAATTTATATAACTACTTTTGTTCTTTTCTAGGCCAATGACCTATGTTGTCGAGGTCTTTATTTATAAATAAAAAAAAATGCAATTTAAAATATTGCTATAGGTATAATTACCATTTACATTTGTATAGTTATATTATTTATAGTTATTATTTTTCTTTGTATTTTTTTTATACATATATTTATTATAAATATATATTGTGTTGTGTTAGATATTATGTAAATAAAAAAATATAATTAAGGTATTCAATGTTTTAAATTTTATAAAATTATGAATTAATGATCAATACAATATTTTTAAAAGCCTTTAAAGTATAGTCAAACTTATTTTTTGTCATGTATTACTATTAATATAATAAATTTATAAATTGTTTATATTCTAATTAAATATGCATATAATAAATAAATAATACTTACAAAAGACATGATAACAACATTCTTAACAAAATATTAATGTTTGCAATTTATTAATTGTGTTCTAGATTCAAAAATAAAATTTTTATGTAAACACATCAATATTTAATTATCTGTTTTTGATTTATTAGGTAGATAACTATTATACAATAAAAGTTAAATTCATTAAATATAACTAAATATAAATTATTTTAAAAAATTAATTATTTTATAGATTGTTAATACCTATACTCAATTGTATAATTTAAAATATTTACAATCAGACTATAGAACTATTTAATTACCTATCGTCTGAAACTTACATAATAGCTATTAAATTAAATTAAAATAATTTAAAATACTTATGGTTGCTAATTAATACTTTTGAACTTACCAAATGTTATATATTGCTTAAATTATATCATATAAATAAAAACCTCAAATTGAATGTTTTAAATCGTATAAAATCATGAATCAATGATCAATATAATACTTTAAAAAGTTGAGCCTTTAAAGTATAGTCAAACTCAATCTTATTTTTTTTTAATTTATTACTATTAAAATAATTTATAAACTATTTTTATTCTAATTAAATATGTACATAATAACTGTTAAATGTTGTTGAACATTTTAAATGGTTAGCATAAGATATAATAACAACATTCTTAATAAAATTTTAACGTTTTAAATTTATGTATTGTGTTCTCGATTCAAAAAATAAAATGTATATAATACCTACACATCAATAATTATCTGTTTTTGTTTTATTAGGTAGAAAACAATTATACAATAAAAGTAAAATTTATAAATGTATTTTAATAAGCTGTAGCGTGCCAACAGCTTGTCGAAAATGATATAGGTTGTGATGAAATAATATAGACAAAATATTTCTAAGTGTTTATTAAACTGCTCGAAAATATTCTAAGTTAAAATATTTAAACTAATTGAAAAATAGACTAAGTCCAAATGAACGATTTCTGGTGTAAAGTGACGTGAAGGTGCTTGCTCTAGCTCTGGAAAATCACGTCTGCGGGAGCCCTGTGCTGGACCCCCTTATATAGTCAGTGTCCCCTGATCTCCTACCCATATCCCTTCTGGCCTATTCCTATGTGCGTCATTCGCTCTCACGCTATTACGCATTTCAGGATGCTCGTGCGATGATGTATTCCAATATGACGTCCGGAGACTATCCGCCCACGAGCAGGTGGTTAACCGCAATCACTGTGTCCGAGTTCTCAGACTCGCGTTGTGACTAATATGATTATCAATAATTATATAGTTTTTATTATATCGTTATATTATATTCTGGCGGTTGGGTTAGGTTAATATATTGTTTTTAGTGAGTCTCCCAGCGCAGAGGGTTGAAATTAATATGGGCTGTTACAATGTCTAGACTTGTTTTCCTTATTTAATTGCTTACGGCGTAGTATCTTTGATACGGGTTTTCGTGTTATCCCAATTATTGTAGGTTATTATTTTAATACCTATGCCTACGTAGCCGTACCCCCTTCATATATTATGTATTATGTATTAAGTATTGCGTACGGGACATCAGAGCACGTAGCACCTCCCCACGAAAAAAAAGGTTTATGTCCTCAAGACAGAAATCTTTCAAAAGTCTTAGCACAAAAATAGTTATATAAGTTTACAAAATACAATACAAGTTTTGTAACTTGTTTACAATAATTTCAATTACAATACATTTTACAATTATTTGTATGTTTTACAATATCATATTACAATTGTTTGAACATTTTCATGAAATTTCAGTTATACAATACAAATTTATTGATTACAATAGTGTACTTAATATATAATTTTTAGTGGTTAGTAAATAATTGTTAGTGCTTACAAATTTTTCCTTTTTTTTTTTTTATATAATAAAATAAATGGTTAGTGAATAATATTTTTAATGTGGTTATATAAAATAATTGAATAATATAGTTATATAATATAATTGGTTAGTGTGTAAATGTTAATTTGTTAGTGGTTAATAATATAATTTTATAATTTATATAATATAAAAGTTAAAGTCTAGTGGATAATAATGCATTTATTGCCATAGAATAAAAATAGTAAAGTATATAATAAAATATATTTGTAATGTGTAGTTTCTATTTATAATTTATTATAATATTTCAGTGTATCTGATACGTTTCCGCTAAGTATAAGTGTATATATATTGAATATTAATTTTATATTTTATACTTTAATTTATATTTTTATAACTATTTCCTAATGTAATATTTATTATTATTTATAGTATTAATATTTACATATTCTCTTTTTTTTTTTTTTTATTGTCTTTCTCTTTAGTTTACTCAATCAAATATTATCCCCAAATGCAATGGCCAACTATTTATTTTAAGTTTGTCCGTTGCAAATGACGCTATCTTTAACTGATCATAACTGTTTGGTCAATCATCCCCCATCACTTGGATTGTGACGAACTCGCTCCATCATAATCAATTGTCAAAAGTTGTTAGTGGGCGGGCCGTACAATCCAACCGGATTTATCATAAAATATTGATTGAACCAACGTGTTATATTATCAAGTAGGTTCAGGTAGTTGCAGACACATTCTCACTGTTATGTCACAAGAATTTATCTGCTAACTACACAAACCGAAATGACCAGTATTCTTTGAAGAATTATCTATCATAATACAAAATATCTGCAGGGTTAGTTAATATTTCTAAAAAATAGTTTAACTCATAACAATAAGGCTCACTCAAATCTCTGTCGACGCACATATCTGATAAAAATCTCTTAGTTGCAGATATCATTTTCAAAATTTTGTCATCCTCGTAGGGTACTAAAATCGAATTATTTGCGGTGACTATATGATAGTCATAGCAATTAGTAAAATTATGCCAATCTCCTTGTTCTGGATTTATGTGGTATTGTGTTTCAATATTTAGTGCAATTTCCGCACTTAACTGTTCCAATCTATTCATTTTGTTTTATTACTTTGTGGTTGATTTAACTATAGTTTTCAATTATTATGTCTGAAATTAAATTTATATATAAAATTTTAATTTATAATTTTAAAAGTGTTTTATTAAATTTTCATATCTTTGTTTTCGTATCACAAAGTCAAAAATACATTTGGTGTATTTTACATCCACAGTAGGATCGTGTGCATACGTAATTTTATGTTTCTTTTTACAAATCATGTCGTGCGTTTCTACCAAATTAAGTAGGCGTCCCGACTTGTTAAATGTCCCTATATCTACTTCGTATATTATTTCTCTGGTACTTAATTTTTCGAATTGTATCGTGAAATTTTTATTAAATAATTTATCATAGCATGTTATGTTTAAAATTGGAAATTGCGTTAAATCTAATCTGTGCAGAATACTTTTATCAGAGTGCCCGTTCCATACTACTATTACGTTCTCCTTATTTCCTTTTAAGATGTAACTCTCAATATATCCAGGTGTCAAATTATTTCTTGTCGTATTCAAACTTTTGTTTAACTGGTCTAGACAAGCATCTCTCAACTCCGTTTTACACCTAAATACTCTTTTAATCTCTTTTATAGCTACTTGTAGCTCTCTGTCTTTCATCGGTCTTGGTTCTTCGTTGATAGGTAACAATAAAGGTCTACCTTCCAACTTACGAATTTTGAATCGATCTAGGCTATTTGAGATAGCTCCTGAAATAACCACCATGCTTGTCCTGTCCACCATTGAAAATTCAAAGTCCATAATTACGAATTTATGTGTTTCCGCTCTGTTATGAAAATAGTTCAACATTAATTATAATTGTCAAAGTTTTTATTACAAGCAACGACAACACAAGCTCACATACATTATATTTAATAATTACAAAAGCTTTTTTTTTTCTTTTTTTTTTTTTATACTTATTTTATTACTATACTTATTTTAATTACTAATAATTCATATTATTATATATATTTTTTTTTTTTTTCGTTTTAGTTTTGTATTTTTATTCTGTAATTATTGGTGGTAATCCGCCCATACCTAATCTATCAGGTGTATCACTTAGCAATTTTTCTTTAGCTTTATTTTCTTTAAGTGGGGATTCCACGTAGAAAGTACTTCGACTTCTCGGTAAGTTATCATTAATTACTGCCATTTGATGGTGGCTTAATGCTCTACCAGTGGTCAAGTTGCATCTATACGATATATATATAAAAAATAATAAGAATAATGAAAATACTATTAATCCTATAATTGCATACATCAGGTATGAATTTCTACTATCGTTATCTACTCCCGATTGTCTCAATATTTCCTCATCTATCATATTATCTATCTCGTCCAGGGAGTGTGCCATCTCATGTACATTATCTAGTTTATGCGAATCAAATTTTGTTTTTCGTACTTTTATGTTTTTCACGCTTTTAAGTTTTACTGGTAACCCACTCACACCTATTTTTGGAATGAAATTTATATAATATTTCGATTTTATCTCCCTCGTTGGGTTCAATACTATATTCTCCGCATACGCTCTAAATTCTTGGTTTAGTTTTATTAAACCTTGATTTTTAATCTTTACTATATACGGTTCCTTATTCCCTTGGCATACTATGGTCAACGTGTCACTAGTGGTGGTGAATATCCATGCATTTGCATATTTTAATTTATGAAATATATTTTTCGATATTACTATCACTCCTGCCTCGCATGTAGGTGGTAAGAGGTCTGGATTTTTAAATAATGCCACTTCACATGGTTGTCTAATCGATTCGTGCTGTATTGGTTGAAATTCTGGGCAAATAGTAAATGCCTCTGTCTCTGTACAATGTAATAATTGTGTTTCAGTGAAAGTGGTATATTGCCTACGATTCTTGGTTATACCGACATATTGGTATTCCGGTTTTAAAATTAAGATATGTTCCTTATTATCGTTTTTATTTTCCACACGGTGTGGTATAGGTATTATTTTATAAAGGGTCAGCTCCAGTTCTGTTACTAAAGGTATTTTTATTAGAAAAACTATTTTATTATTTTTGTAAAATACCGCCATTTTAGTTATTTTGCTTAATTCGTAAATTTCACTTGGATCTGTGCCCATAGGCAAATTTAAATTTATTGGTAAATTAATTTTTATTTGTGTTAATTGTTTCGCTAATTCCCGAGGTGTTACTAAACTAGAATGTAGTACACCCGTTCTAGCTGCTGTTATTATTGAACTAAGGGTCGTTGTTTCATAAGAATATTGAGTTAATAACGCGGTAAAAATGCTATGTATTCTATTTGTTAACACCAAGGTGTCCAAAGTTGAAGTATGATTTACTAATTCATTTATTTTAGTTTTTAATTCATTTTGCTTTTCCTCTAATTCCTTATAAAGCTTATTGATTTCTACTGATGCGCCCCCTATTCCCTGTACTGCCGATTTGACTACTGTAGTTTGATTTTTTAATAAATGTATCATTCGTTCGTTACTTTTTTCAATTATTCCTATTTGATCAGTGGTCTCTTTCGCACAATCGTTGTCGCACACTCCAAACAATGTTTTCATTGCTGAACCTATTATATTGACTAGACCTCGTTTACGCCTAGCCATAGTTATAGTTTTATAAATGGTCATGGTTGTTGTTTCTAAACTATTTGTATATCTACCTATTGACTCATACATATGCTCCATTTGAGCAGAGATTTCGTTAAACATTGTTTTTAATATGTTTTCAAACCTAGAACAAATTTCATGTTTTGACATTTTATCCTGACAATGATTTATCATAGTATTAATTTCTACTTCTAATTGCTTATATCTATCATCGTAATTTGTTAAGGGTACATAAGTTATTAGCTCCCATTGAGCTCCTATTATTCTGATATCTCCTTGATTTTCATAAAATATGCTTGTCTCGGTTTTAAATTCTTCGATAGAGTATGGTAGTTGTCCTTGAACAGCTGTTATTAAAAATAACCTATATCATAATACGTGTATTAGATAATATTGGTATTACTAAACAAATGTTTAAATAATGAATGTACTATAACTTTATGTTAATATAATCATACTTTATTATATTACTTATAATAACTTACAATCTAATTATCATATAAATAAACTTAATATTAATGTACAATTTAATAATTTACAAGTGGTCTTTTCGTGGTTAAAATTCCCAACGATTAAAATCATTAATAGTGATTAAATAGTCCATGTCATAGTGTATGGCTCGTTTTAACATCCAACACAACGGTTCATTATACTCGTGGAAATTGTCCACTAATGTTGTCATTATTCCTCTTAAATATTCTATTGTGCTGGTGCGCTCTTCTCGCCTTAACGGTACTCGCATGGTATCAAGTGCCGATCTAATGTGTTCATAATAACAGTAGGGTATTTCTGCCCATTCCCCCGAGAAGCAACTGTGACGCTGGTGTTTTATTTTTCGACCCAAATTTATTAAAAAATCTAACCGTCGGCTTTCGTTAAATCCACCCCCTCCGAAATGTGGTAGTGAAATACATAATAACTCATGACGAATCGGCCATTCCTCAAATTCTATAAGAATCTCCGGCTGATGGCGTTCGCCGACCTCAACCGGTGGACCGGTATACGGAACGTATGGAATAGGTGTCCGCGACAGTTGTCCTAATCTCAATTCGAATAAAAGAGTACTTAGAATACAAGCATAATTTGCTTCTATCTCCCCTGGCCGATTTACTCCGTCATCATGCTCGTACCCTTCGTACCAACAATTATGTTGATCAAGTACTGCGGAAGGAGGATCCCACCTGACGAACCGCGGATCGTTGTGGCACTCCATTAATTTTTCACCGATAAATTCACCATTTTTGTTTAACCTAAGATTCACCTGGCGTCCTTCCCCCAATGTAACCGTTTGTATTTCGAACTCCGGGATATCATTTATATCTACACCTGTTATTAGTGGCACCTTGAACCTCTGCGAGCCCGGTTCGTTGACATAAATAATGTCCATTCTTCCTTCCCTATAATGTTTATAAGTCGCTTACTTAAAATGCTTACATTAGCTAACTACTACATATTTTATATTAGTTTATTGATTATTGTTGTAATGTATATATTACTTCTCTCTCTTATGTTATATCTCTTTTTATTTTTTTTTTTTTTATATATATTTTCTTATATTCTATTTAATTAAATATCTAAATTATTCTATTTTATTGGTCCTTATAAAGTGGTTTCATACATCTCATACCGTTCGGGCTGTACTTGTGCCTCTACATTCGTGTAACGAAATTGTCTCATATAGTTATATCTACACGCATATATTACTAACAACATGCTGATTAATAACAATACACCTATGGCTATAACAATATAATTGTCGTACCTAATTTTATTTTGAACGCTTTCCGCTTCGTCTATGAAGTTAGTTGTATTATTTATTTCTGTGCTATTAATTGTGTTGTTATTTATAATTTCGCTAACGTTAAATGTATTTATTATAGTCGTGTTCTCCTGTTTCAATGTATGATTTGGATGTGTAACGGTGTTATTGCTATTGCTTAAATTATTTTTTGTATTTGTATTTTCTATCTTTATTTTATTATCCGTTGTGGCTAAATCTGGTTGTGTTGTCGTATTAGTGTGTGTAATAAGATCTGTTGTATTATTATTAGGTTTTGTTCTTTTATTACGTTGGGTTCTTAAAATGTTAATTTTATTATTATATTCTAAATTGTTTGTTGTTAATTCTTCGATTTCCGTGGTATCCTTGGTATCCGTTTTTATTGCAATAAGTTCGGGTGGCTGAGTTTTAGTCCAATCTTCGTAAATTTCTATAGTGTCATCATAATCATCATTTTCGATTGCAAAGTTTTTTGTTACCATTATCATAATTAACCTATAATATTATTGTTTATTATTTATAACTTAATTATATTAGAGAAAGAGAAATAATCTGATTTTATTATATTGTATTCTTTTTGATTATTATAGGCTCGTAAGTACGCATTCTCTTATGTTTCATTATCTCGTCGGCTTCTGGTATATAGTTTAACCAATCGTCCAAAGTTTTACAGAAAGCGTAATTTAAAGATTCCGTGCCCCCTGCCATGTCGTGCATATAATCAGTCATGTTTTTAGCTATTTGTTTTAATTCTAATTCGGAATATGGTTCCTCTAATTTTTCATTTGCCGTTTTTACGTGTATATCTAGACATTTAGGCGATTCGTACATTCTTAGTCTCTTAAAACAGTGTTTTTCATGATCGATTGCAATTCCCAATTCAGTCAGAAATTGTTCTTGTTTTGTTTTATTTCTAAAAATAAAATATTTATCTTATCATATATCTACCAATATCTATATATAATTTTATTATTTTATTTTTATATATTATATATTTTATTTTATTTTAATTATATTTCAGTTAGTAACTTATTTAGTTTATATAGTTCCAATATAATTTACATATTTACTTATTTCTATTATTTCTTATAATTTATAATTATCATTTATTTCTTAATTTACTTAAATATTTTATAGTTATGATTATTTTTATTTAATCACTTTTATCTTCTTCCGATTTTTCGTGATATTTTTTCACATCATTTTTATGTACAGTAACATGTTTTCTGCCTCTTTTTATTATTACGTTTTCACTATCTAATATTTCCAAAACCTCATATGGACCCTTCCATAAAGGACTTAATTTATTCTTTTGCGTTTTATCTTTAAGTAATATTAAATCTTCTACTTCTAACTCTTCAGTATGCTCTTTTTTATCATAATGTTTTTTAGATTTTATTTTCTTTTTAATTAACCTTTCTCTCGCTATTTTGTGCGATTCCTGCATTTTTTGTTTTAAATCAAATATATAGTCATCATAATTATATCTCGGTTCCGGATTACTTTTTAATTTAACTGGTATGTCTATCTCTCTTCCATATAACAATGCATATGGTTGATAATTGGTCGAAGTGTGTTCTGTCAAGTTATATACAAATAATGCATATGGTAATAATTGGTCCCAATTGTTTAGATCTTTATCTACATAATGTCTTAAATATTCGGCTAATGTTCTATGCGATCGTTCTAAACTACCGTTAGTTTGTGGGTGATAAGGACTTGTATTTATTTTATTGATTTTTAGTAACTTGCACACTTCTGTGAAAATTTTACTAAGAAAATCTGTACCTTGATCTGTCAAAATAGTTTCAGGTATACCGTGCACACATACGAAATTTACTACAAAAGCCTCAGCTATAGTATTTGCCGTATGATTTGGCAATGGAACGCCTAAAGAAAATTTTGTTAGGTCGTCCTGCATGGTCAATATATATGTATTTCCCATGACAGTGGTTATTAAAGGTCCTACTATATCCATAAATATTTTTTCAAACGGTCTAGAACTTGTCGTTGTAATTATCATTGGACTTCTATGATGTCTATTTGTCGTCTTATTAGCCTGACAT
Source organism: Schizaphis graminum (assembly GCA_020882235.1). Classification (NCBI taxonomy): domain Eukaryota; kingdom Metazoa; phylum Arthropoda; class Insecta; order Hemiptera; family Aphididae; genus Schizaphis; species Schizaphis graminum. The sequence continues at coordinate 11,354,992 of CM037036.1, read as the reverse complement.
GAAGGACAGTTTTTTATATACTCTTTCACTTCTTGTTTTAAACCTGGCCAATTAAATTGCCGTTTTATCTTTTTAACCGTTCTATGTAATCTAGCATGACCCCCTAATAAAGAATCATGAAATTGTTTAAATATAATTAATTTTTCCTCTTTGGTATATTCTAATTTAGTGCAAATTAGTATTTCTATATCTGTATTGCGAAATATATACCTAATCATTGATCTAACTTTTGCCCAATCCAAACCATCCTTTTTACCTATTTGATTCATAGTTAATTTATTCAAAGAATGTTTGATACAAAAGTATTTTAAATTTAATAATGCTAAATAAAGATTTTCGTACGTAGTTAATTGCTTTACTTTACTTTTAGTTATTATAAATATAATATATCTTTCCTCATGTTTAAATTTTACTACATCGCCTACCTCTTTATTAGACTTTAACATTTCATTATTTCCGAACTTTCTTTTTAATTCATAATTAATTCCCGATTTGAAATTATAATATTTTTCTATTTCTGATACTATATGGTATTCTATTGGCGATTCCAATAAATCTCCATTTACTTCTTTTACATTTTTATTTGTTATTACGGTCGTTTCCGATTTTTCCAAAAAGCTGGTATAACTTTCGTTTTTTATTTCCTGTATATTATACATTCTACTCAACGCATCTACATTCGAATTTTGTACTCCCGGTTTATATTTTATTTCGTAATCATACTCTTCGAGTTGTATGCGCCATCTCGCTAATTTAGATAAAGGGTCTTTTAAATTAAATAGCCAAGATAACGGTCTATGATCTGTTAATATTACGAATTTTCTACCATAAAGATAAGGTCTAAATTGTTTAACTCCGAATACTATTGCTAAACATTCTAACTCGGTTGTTGAATAGTTCATTTCACTTCTATTTAAAGTCCTAGATGCATAAGCTATCGGTAAATCGCTACCTATTTTACCTTGCGATAATATAGCTCCTAAAGCTTTACCACTCGCATCGGTTGTAAGTATAAATTCTTTTGTAAAATCTGGATATTGTAAAATCGGTTCAGAACAAAGTGCGTTTTTTAATTTATCGAAAGCTGCTTGACAGTTTTCGTCCCAATCAAATTTTACATCTTTTCTTAATAATTGTGTCATCGGTTTAGCTAATAAACTATATGATTTTATAAATTTTCTGTAATATCCCGATAAACCTAAAAATGATTTTATTTGTTTAACGTTCTTTGGTGTCGGAAATTCTAATACTGATGTTATCTTTTTCGGATCCGGTTTAATACCGTGTTCTGAAATTACATGACCTAAGTACAAACATTCGCGCTTTAAAAATTCGCATTTATCCGGTTGTATTTTTAGATTATGCGTCCGTAGGCGTTCGAATACGTCTATCAATTTACTATTATGATCTGCTAAATTTTTCGCGTATATTATTATGTCATCCAGGTATACTAAACATTTAATGCCTATAATCCCTGAAAGTACGTTATTCATAAGTCTTTGAAAAGTCGCGGGACTTGTTTTCATTCCCATAGTCATACGCTTAAAATGATAATGACCTTGACCGGTCGAAAACGCTGTTAATTCCCGAGATTCTTTTGCTAACGGTATTTGATAAAATCCGCTTGCTAAATCCAAAATAGTAAAAAGTTGACATTGTCCTAATTGGTCTAATATTTCCGTAATATTTGGTAACGGGTGAAATTCATTTAATGTTACTTGATTAAGCGCTCTAAAATCTATTACTATTCGAAATTTATCTTTACCAGATGAATCTGATTTTTTCTTTACTAAAAGTAACGGTGCATTAAAAGGTGACATTGAACGTTCTATTATATCGTCTTTTTCCATTTTACTTAATTGTTCCTCAATCTCTTTTTGTTGAGCTTGTGGTAACCTATATGGTCTTTTATAAATCGGTGGCTGATTAGCCGGTAATCGTATTACATGTTCTGCCGCGTTTGTAAATGTTAAATAATCATTTTCTAAATGAAAAACGTCCGAAAAATGTTCGCATATTTCTAATATCGTATCTCGTTCTTCCTTATTTAAATGGTCACTTCGTATTAAATTTTTAATTTTATTTACGCGGTCGTTATTATCGTTAATCATTTTTATTTCGTGTAATTTATATTCTACATTATCTTCGTATAAAATTTTATTTAATTCGTCCTCGAAAATGTTTTGTGGTGATTCCGAAATGTTTAATATACTTATAACTGTGTTTCCATTTTTAACTGTATTTATTATATTACCGCAATAGACATCCTGTATTAATTCTTGTTTGTGTATTAAAATATTTTTATTTTCCATATTAGGATCTGCTATTGGTATAGATACTACTGTTTCCGTTCGCGGTTCTAATGTAAAACAAATTTTATTTAATTCGCGTTTAATATCGTTTTTAATCGTTAATATATTATTCGCGATATCTATAACTGCGTTATTTTGCAACAGGAAGTGGTGACCTAGAATCCCGTCTTTCGGTATTGGGAATTCTTTATTCACTACATGAAAATCGGTTTTTATTTCATTTTTATTTAATATTAAAATTATTGTAATTTTACCAATAGTAGATACTATTTTGTCATTTATGCCTTTTAAAAATATTTTTTTCTTTTTCATTTACTAAAGTTTCGCCAGTTAATTTATCTATTTTTATTAAATTTATTTCGCTACCGGTATCTAAAAGAAGACTAATATTTTCTGTATTAAAATTAGGTGATTGAAATGAAATATGATTATCGTGTATTACTGAGACGATGTTGAAGCAACGTTGTACATTTGCTCCTCCGGTGCGGCTACTATTTGGCTGATCGAACGGACGCCGGCGCCGTTCGATGCCTGCCCGTTTCCCGACTGATTAGTATTGTTACGCTCATCTCTTTGCCTACTATAACAACTAACACTATCATGTCCTATTTTATTGCAGTAAGTGCAAGTTATCGGCGTTGCATTATTATTAATATTATTTCGTTGTCCATTATTATTACTTTGTACGGGTTGACGAACATTATTATTTTGTCTTTGGTTTTGTCTGCCAATGCGACAATCTCGCGCGATATGATTATTTCTACCGCAATTATAACATCCTGTATTATTTTGTCTATTATTATTCTGATTATTATTACTATATTGATCATTATTATTACGCGGATAATTATTATAGTTATTATTGGGAATATTACCGCCTCTGTTAAAATTGTTATTCCTAGGTAAATTGTTGCCGTTATTATTGCGATAATTATTGTTAAAATTATTCTGTCCATAGTTTCCGTCATCTCTGCGATTATAATTTTGTCTAAAGTTATTGTTATAATTATTATTGAATTTCTGCGCGTTATTATTACCCTGATAATTATTTGACCAACGTTTATTATTATTATAGTTATTCGCGTTTTGTTCCTTTTTTACATTATTCTGCGTTATTTCCGTATTATGACTAAGTTCGATTTCCAGTTGTCTGGCTAGTTGCATAGCTACTTCTAAAGTTTTTGGATCTCTCGCACGTATTATTGTTTGTAAATTCATTTTTAACCCATTGATGTATATAGCCAATGCCTGTTCCGTTATCGCTTGCCTAAGAATTTTCGCTTCCTCCGCGGGTTTATTTGCTACCGTTGCGCTGCATAAATTATAATACAATTTTTCTACGCGACCGTTATAAGATTGTACGTCTTCGTCATTTCGCATGCGTAAAGAGTTCAAACTTATTTGAAGTGTTTGCGGAGATAATGGTTGTTCAAATGCGCTTTTTAAAATTACTTTTATATTTTCCCAAGTCGAAGTTTCCCTATAACGACATACGTCTAATGCCTTCCCTGTTAATTTAGTCGCTATGAATTTAGTTAATAATGGTAATTGTTCTTTTTCTATTGCCTCACATGCGTAATCGCATGCCCTAATAAACGCGTATACATCTTTTTCGTCAGCGCAATTTGGTATTAACGATGAAATATCTTTTAATAAAAGTTTAGTTTCTGCCATTTTTACTCTAGGTTTTCTAGTTACTGGTTGCAATTGCGTATGCACTATATTCTGTTTTGTGCGCGTACCTATAACCCTTTTTTCGATTTCGTTAATTGTATTAAATTTAATACTTGTATCTAATAAACTTTTCTCTACTATTTCACTTAAATATTTATTTTTATCAAATTCTTGCGGACTTCCGTAACCTTCCGCTGTAATTAATTCACTATCTGTTTTATTTTTATCAGATTTATTTATATTTAATTCCACTTGAATTCCCTTTTCCTTAGTTTCACTATTAAATTTTTCTCCCGATAATCTATCGTTTAATTCGTCAGTTATACTACCTTCCGTATCACTACTCATAAATTTATTTTTATATTACTCATTAATCACCGAAAAAATAACTATTCTTAAATTAAAACAAATTGTCTATTCTACTTATATACTTAAATAAAATTAACTTAATTTAATCCTTAATAATAAATTACGGCTAAATTAATATATAATATTTTTTTTTTTTTTTTTTTTACTAAATTATATTAATTACTAACTTAATAATATTCTAATTTTTTTTATATTATATTTTTTTTTAAACTTAATTATTATCGTTTTTGTTCCAAAATTATTCTTATATATTTTTCAAATACTAGGCCTTTGCCTCTAAAATTCACAATTATTTTCTCAATTATTTTTAATCAACACTATAGGTCTTATTTCTTGCCTAAAAATTCACAATTATTTTCCTCAATTATTTATTCAACACAATAGGGCTTATTTCTGCCTAATTAAAATTCTCAATTATTTTCTCATTTATTTATTCAACACAAAATAGGACTCTCTGCCTAATAAAAATTCACAATTATTTCTCAATATAAAATAGGTACTCTGCCTAATAAAATTCACAATTATCTCTCAATATAAAATAGGTACTTTGCCTCATAAAATTCAAATATTCTCAATATAACTCAATAAAAACTTAAGACTTCACTGTCTTTTATAAATTCACAAAATATAAGGTCTTACCACTTTGCCTTCTAATAACTCAATATAACTCAATAATAGGACTTAAATTCCTCCAATAAAATTCTCAATTGTGACACATATATTTCTCTAATAGATCAACTTCTTTTAATTCTCAATAAAATATTTCTCCGTATTTTTCAACGTATTATCCACTTTTATTTATTCTCAACAATTATTTATTACGTATTATTTCCAATGTATATTCACTTTTATTTTTATTTATTCTCAACAAATTATTTATTCCGTATTATTTTCAACGGTTACCCTTATAAACTTTTTTTTTTTCAAAAACGATAATTATTACGTGTTAATTTCAACGTAAAATCCTAAAAAATCTTCTTAATTCTCAATAAATTATTTACTTATGTTCACTCTTTTTTTTTTCTTATATTTATTTAAATCCTCAATTAATATTTAATTCTATTCTAAAAAAAAAATTCACTTTTATTTTCTAAATCTGAAAAAATTATTTTATTTTATTCACGTTTATTTTTCTAAGTCCGAAAAAATTATTTTATTTTTTTTTTCTTCGATTATTTTCTAAGTCCGAAAAATTATTTTATTTTTTTCTTCGATTATTTTCTAAGTCCGAAAAATTATTTTATTTTTTTTTTTCTTCGATTATTTTCTAAGTCCGAAAAATTATTTTATTTTTTTCTTCGATTATTTTCTAAGTCCGAAAAATTATTTTATTTTTTTTTTCTTCGATTTTCAACTATTATTTATTTATTTCTATATTACCTTTATAATTAATTATCGAAATTAAATTATTGATATACTTTTATAATAAAAAAAAATTTAATTATTTTGACTGTTAGAAAAATTTTCTATGTCACTATTATTTATTAATTATTTTTATAACTGGTTGCTATTATTTTATTCCAATAAAATATTTTATTTATTAATTATTACTTATTTAAATTTTCTTTATTTTATTCTTTAATATTTAATTTAATTTAATTTATTTATTTAAACACAAGAATCGGAACTTGAAAAATTTCCTAAGTATTATAAAAATTATTATTTTATAACTTATTATTTATTAAATTGTTTAATTTATTTTATTTTATTTAATTGTAAAAATTCCAACTTTTTAAAAAAAATTATTTTGATTAATTTTTTTATTTTATTATTTATTTAATTATTTTTAATTAGAAAAATTATTATTGATTGTTAAAAATTTATTATTTTATTTTACGGGGAGAATATATATACACCTTCACAATAAAAATTTTACGATGGAATATTAATTCCAAAGGAGACGGATCAGAGCTAGCACTTAATAATTATTTTACATTACAAAAAAAAAATTATAACTCACACTACGACGGCTTGAGTTGCTGCTTCCATTTCTGATTGTTGAATTTTTGACTTTGAATCGGTTGGCTCGCTACGCGTATGATTCTTTCCCAGAGTCGCTGAAGTTGACAGTGATCAGTTGTCCTCTTCAACATTGAATCGTGATTGATCTGCCTCTCGAATTCTTCGTTGAAAAATTTTTCCAATATTTCGAAAAAATTTCGAAGTTGGAAAAAATTATTTTTTATTTAAAAAAAATAAATAAATTCGTCCAAAGAATTCTTCTTGAAAGAATCCTACCGACTGCGCCAAATTTGTAGCGTGCCAACAGCTTGTCGAAAATGATATAGGTTGTGATGAAATAATATAGACAAAATATTTCTAAGTGTTTATTAAACTGCTCGAAAATATTCTAAGTTCAAATAATTAAACTAATTGAAAAATAGACTAAGTCCAAATGAACGATTTCTGGTGTAAAGTGACGTGAAGGTGCTTGCTCTAGCTCTGGAAAATCACGTCTGCGGGAGCCCTGTGCTGGACCCCCTTATATAGTCAGTGTCCCCTGATCTCCTACCCATATCCCTTCTGGCCTATTCCTATGTGCGTCATTCGCTCTCACGCTATTACGCATTTCAGGATGCTCGTGCGATGATGTATTCCAATATGACGTCCGGAGACTATCCGCCCACGAGCAGGTGGTTAACCGCAATCACTGTGTCCGAGTTCTCAGACTCGCGTTGTGACTAATATGATTATCAATAATTATATAGTTTTTATTATATCGTTATATTATATTCTGGCGGTTGGGTTAGGTTAATATATTGTTTTTAGTGAGTCTCCCAGCGCAGAGGGTTGAAATTAATATGGGCTGTTACAATGTCTAGACTTGTTTTACCTTATTTAATTGCTTACGGCGTAGTATCTTTGATACGGGTTTTCGTGTTATCCCAATTATTGTAGGTTATTATTTTAATACCTATGCCTACGTAGCCGTACCCCCTTCATATATTATGTATTATGTATTAAGTATTGCGTACGGGACATCAGAGCACGTAGCAAAGCTAAATATTGTATAGATTGCAAATATACTTAATTTTATAATTTAAAATATTTATAAAACTATTTAATTACCTTTCGTCTGAAACTTACACGATGGCTATTAAATAAAATAAAATAATTTAAAATACTTATGGTAGCTAATTAGGTATAAGTCTAGTTTACCGGGCACCTTTTTTTTTGAAATTTTTTTTTGTTGGAAAGTGTTGTTTTGACGAGTTAAGAACGATGGTGCAAAAAAAAATTTGCGGAAATGATTATTTTGGAAGTTATAGCCTCCTAAAGTTAACGATTTTACGTTTATACGCATGCACGCAACATTACTAATGCCGCATGAGGACCTCGAGTTTGGCGACCGGAAGACTTTTTTAATTGTTTTTATACTTTAACTGTGTAACACTGCCCATATACTACGACATAACTTACCCTGTAACCTACTTAAGGTGGTGCTGCATAGCAAGTCGGGGGATATTTTCGATTTGCGGAGCGGAGCGACGGCGCCGAGGAGCGCAGCGACGAGTGCCGCCAACAAGGCATCACTGCCCATACTAAACAACATAACTTACCCTGTGGCCTACTTGAGGTTGTGTTGCATAGCAAGTCAAGGGATATTTTTTCGTTTTTTTTTTTTTACATTGAAAACCATACAAGGATATTTTATTTTATAATTAGATGAAGATGAAGATGAAAATGACTGTGAAACTGATGAAAATGAATGCTTTGAATAGTTAATAAAAATTAAACATAATAAAACAAAATGTGACTACTAACTTGTAACTTTTAAAATAAAAATCTCGGTCCTCCGTGCGGTAATATAGTAGTGTTGCACGCATGCGTATAAACGTAAAATCGTTAACTTTGGGAGGCTATAACTTCCAAAATAATCATTTCCGCAAATTTTTTTTTGTCACGCCTGCACCGAAAGTTTGGTTTTCGACCACGGTTGAAGCGTTCGAAAGCGTCCTTTTTCCGTCCAGCGGGTGATAAAGTGGAAATCCCCAAAGTGCCGGGCGGAAAAGTGGAAATCCCCAAAAGTGCCGGGCGGAAAAGAGGAAATCCCCAAAAGTGCCGGGCGGAAAAGAGGAAATCCCCAAAAATGCCGGGCGGAAAAGAGGAAATCCCCAAAAGTGCTGGCCGCCGGGCGCGTATCCCCTGCACAACCAGAAACTAAAATGTATACCTACCACGGTTCTTACAAAACATAAACTTTTGGTTACATCTTAAATGTATAGTATAACCTCCTTGCATGACGCATAAACATTTAAACATATTAAATTTGCACTGTTCCTAGATAAGTGCGTCGTTAGTAAGTTTGTAGAATAGTCTATGATTGTTGCATAGATCCCTGCATAACCTTTTCCATGAACGCAGGGGCGTGACAAAAAATAGTATGTGTGGCTCGCGCGGGAAGGCCATTTCAGTCTTGGGCGAAATGCAGAACTTGCCTACGGCTCGTGCCGCACACAACGCCCGCGACTGAGATGGCTCACTTCCCGCCCTTGCCACACAATATACTATTGACATATTGTAATTTTTTACGTGTATTACATTCATTTGTAATATTAATTTAATAATATAATAGTAAAGAATACAGTTTTTGGATTAACCAAATTTATTGAAAAATTTAAATACTCTAAAACTATACTTAAATAATCTACATTAGGTATTTATACAAATACTTCAGGCAATACATTAAAGTCAAATCCAAACTTATATATTGTTATTATTAATATTATTTATCATCCATTTTTATTCTAATTTGATGTCATCGTGACTGATTACTACTATTATAATATATTACCTACTGCATGTTGTATGCATAAACATAATAACACAGTCGAATGGCAAAATGTAAATTGTACATATTATGCAATATATAGCAATAGTTTGCTTGGTTGTGTGTGATGACATATTTAATATATTTATCGTACTTTAGTGTATGCGTTTATTTAATATACCTATAAATTCTTATAACCTATAGGAACCTGATCACTATAATTCCATATTATATACAAAATTCATGTTACAATTAATGCAATTTATATAACTACTTTTGTTCTTTTCTAGGCCAATGACCTATGTTGTCGAGGTCTTTATTTATAAATAAAAAAAAATGCAATTTAAAATATTGCTATAGGTATAATTACCATTTACATTTGTATAGTTATATTATTTATAGTTATTATTTTTCTTTGTATTTTTTTTATACATATATTTATTATAAATATATATTGTGTTGTGTTAGATATTATGTAAATAAAAAAATATAATTAAGGTATTCAATGTTTTAAATTTTATAAAATTATGAATTAATGATCAATACAATATTTTTAAAAGCCTTTAAAGTATAGTCAAACTTATTTTTTGTCATGTATTACTATTAATATAATAAATTTATAAATTGTTTATATTCTAATTAAATATGCATATAATAAATAAATAATACTTACAAAAGACATGATAACAACATTCTTAACAAAATATTAATGTTTGCAATTTATTAATTGTGTTCTAGATTCAAAAATAAAATTTAAATGCATAAATAATGTTATTACCATACACACAAATAAATAAAGATATATTTTCTTTAACAGTAATAAAGCACAGGTTTTGATTGATTTAATATAAATTATATAAATCTAACTACTGAATACAATTAGTATGTTTCTCAAAGTTATGTACAATTGAACGTCAGTAATAAATATTAAATGTTATTAACTGACTCAACAATTCAACAATAAGCCTATCACATACATAGTTTATAATATAGGTACCTAGTGTCAAATTTTTTCTGCAAGCTTATGACAGTGACAATAGGAAAATCAATCAATATAATATATTTAAGCATAGAAGCATAGGTACACTATTTATGTAAATAATAATAATAACATAACGTAATATTTATAAAAATATAAATTCATCATTGTAAGTAAAATGCATAAGTCACTGTGTCTGTCCAATCTGTATTATGCATTCAAACAGCTTAATTTTTTATATTATTTTAATACTACTGCTGATGTAGGTATATGTTGAAAGTACATTTGTGCTATCGCACACTTTAATAGTAATGACAATGTTAAGTGTAAATATTCACCATTAAAACAATATATATGCATACACAGTAGGTATAATATAATATAATAATACATTTTAATAAATAAACAAAAGTGTGTGTGATGTACTCATATGACTGTCTATGTAATTTTAACTACCTACCCATAAGTAAGAGAGCAAGGTATATGTAATAACAACTATAAGTGAGCAAGGAGCTAAGGAATATTCACTATAAACACTTATACATAATACATATAATATATAATTTGTATAAAATTTGCTTCCCATTACATTCAGGTCAAGTTCTGTTTTGGTATATTTTAAAATATTTATTTAACATAATAAAATAAAATGTACCTACTACATAATATTTGAAAATTGAAATTAAAGTATATTGTAAAACAGTGCCAAATTGACCAATATTTAAAATCAAATCAATAATGGCAATGTACCTATTAGTGTAATTAATTTTGCCAACTCAACCTCCTATTTAATATAATATATATATATATATAAGATACCTACCATATAAAATAATAATAATATAATATAATTATAATATGAAATAATAATTAGAATAACGTAATAAAAAAAAGTGAAGAAAAATGCAAAAAATGATTCGCGGTGTTAATCAAAGCGCCGCCGGAGCGGGATTCGATCTCGTTATACCTGCCTAAATCCTATCGTATCCTAACGCCTAATCCTATCGACTACAGTTTGAGTTGAAAACTGATGTCAAATCTCGAGCACTTAAACCGTTTCCGAACCGTCACTGAATTTGTGTTATACATCGTTTTACCTGTTTAATTCGTATTTCATTACACACACACACACACACACACACACACATTCTTGTTAATTTTCTTTTGAATGTATATTTAATATATTTGTTATATTTGTTTTATGTGTATTTTATTTATATTTATTATTATTATAAATTTATATATATGTATTAAACGACTATTGTCTCACACCCAATCGATCGTTTTACTCGTTTAATTCGTATTTCATTATACACACACACAGATATTCTTGTTAATTTTTTTTTTTAATATATTTGTTATCAATATCCGTTTTATATATATTTTATTTATATTTATTAATTATTATTAATAGGTATATATATACCTATATATGTATTAAACTACTTTTGTCTTACACCCAAACGCTCGTCGTGATCACACGACAGAATTGGTACGTATAATAATAACGTACACTACGCGAATACGGAAATACGGAAAAATGTATAAAATCCACTGAAAACTGAAAAGTGAAAAATTAATAAATAATAATAGTAATAATCGTATAGTTGTCCAACGTCGTAGGTTTGATAACCGAACGGGCGCGATAACGACGGGCCACGGCGACCGGGGCGCATTCTTTTTTTCGTTTTAGGAACTGCGGTCAGTACAGCAAGCGCGCTCAAGTAGGTTTCGGGCGAACCCTCTGCGGTTTTATAATATAAGACTAGCGGCCCGTGAGTCTCGCTTCGGGTAAAACTCGGTGTGAGTGAATACCCTAGGACGGAAACACGACTAAGGAGAAATTCTAGTAATCACCAATTAAACTTTGTGTTAAGGTGGGTGATAACAGTGTTTGCGAGGATGATTCCAGTGATTCCACTGATGTGATTGCTCTATATTTTGGCGGTCTGGTTTTGAACGCGAAAAAGTAGAATTATATGAGTGTCTAGTCGTTGATCATCAACCAGTGTAAATCGATACTTTACAATGCAATCCGCCTACGGCGGATTGTCCTACCTCCTGACGTCGAAAGTCTTTTGCTGCATTGTAAATGAAAAAGTTAAAGTAGAATCCTTAATTCGAATGTCTAGCTGTCAATCATCAACCTGTGTAATTGAATTTACAGTGCACAAATAAACCTGACAGGTAGGCGATCCGACTACGTCGGATCACGGACAATGTGAGCGCAATATATGAAATAACAACTTTGAATATTCAAAAATAGTAAATAGTCAAATTACGGTATATTATTTCACTATTCACGTGTCACCGGTTGTCATTAGTCAGGTGTTGTTTGGTACATAAAAACGTGGAAGTCGAATCTTTGTTTTGAGTACCTATCTAGTCGTTGATCATCAATCGGTGTAAATCGATACCCAGCAATGCAATCCGCCTACGGCGGATTGTCCTACCTCCTGACGTCGTTAGGCGGACACTGTTTTGTTTGTAGAATATTTAAAGTCGAATCGCGTTTTTGAATGTTAAATACATTATCAAGATATCAATAGTATAAATCAATTTACACGCAACTAAACCCGCCAGGTAGGCAATCCGCCTTCATCGGATCGCGGACAATGTGGGCGCAAGGTGAAATCTTATATGTATTAAATATACAATATTACTAAAAATCGTAATACTGGAGTATTATTAAAAACAATTCGTAATTTATTCTATTATAATTTACAGAAAAAAAAACTATAATCACGGAAGTCACTTTAATCGTGTATTTAACGTATTATATACAATAATAATTCAAAATAAATTTAAAACAAAATAGTTCGTGAAAAACAGGAAAAAAATGCAAAAAATCCGGGCGGCCGGGATACGGTATGCGCCGCCATTTTGTCCGCAGGAGCGGGATTCGAACCTGCCTACCTAATCATGGGGACCTACGCCTAACACCTATCGACTACAGCTCTAGTTATTGAAATGAGTCAAATCTCGAGCATTTAAACCGTTTCCGATCCACGACGAATTTTGCGTTTATCACCGTTTTTCTTATGCAATTCGTATAAATATAGGATATAAATATATATATTTCATGTATAATGAGACTCAGATATTCATATTAATTGTGTTTTTTATGTGTTTGTCCAGAACATTTGTTTGTATTGTCATTTTTTATGTGTATGATGACATATATTTATCATACAATATTAAATATTAATGCCCACACCTATCAATATAATTCCATATTATTATCAAAATACATTAAACAAATGCTTCTTAAAATATTATAATATATTTTAATTACAATTACAAATACATGTATTACGTATAATAAGGTAGGTATCTGTTTAACAATATTTTTGATTTATTCAATATTTTAAATCCTGTAAAATTATACGTGTTATATTCAGTATAATTTTTTTTAAAAACTATAATTTATAGTCAAACTCAAACTTATTTTCTGTTATTATTAATATTATATTTGATTAAATATTTATATTCTAAATTGAATGTAAAGTTTATGATTAATACTGTTATATGATGTTTAGTATTAAATATTTTTTACTGAAAAAAATTAGAATTACAAATAAAAAATGTATATTTAACGTTTGCAACTTATTTATGGTGTTCTCGATTCAAAAAAAAAATAAATATTAATATGTTCATGATACACATCAATAGGTACATAAATTTAAGTTTTTATTTTATTAGATTTATTAGATAGATATAATCAATTAGGATAGGTATAATCAATTGTATAATATAATATTATTACCATATGGGTTTGCATACATATTGTGTAGTACCTACTGTTTAGTACACATTACTCTTTATAAAAGTTTAGTTGAACGTCAGTATTAAATATTACCTTGAAGAAGTAGTTTAAGTATAGTATATGTATATAACTACTGATCAACTACCTTAACTCAACAACTCACCTAAAAACTATTAGCTAAAAATGGTCCAACATTTTCAGTATGTTTTTAATTTAACTTGCAATAGTTGTTTGTATGGTCAATATATATACATTTGATCGGATGTAATTATCTGGAGTTGTATACATATATAAATATTACCAACTCAAATAAAACAATTCACCTCTGTAGTTTTAAATCACTTATATTTATTGATTTATGATAATATACTGTCCATAAAAGTACAATAATACTGTACTGTGCGAATGGACCTTAATCGTCGACAAACACTTCTGTGCCACCCAGCACAACCCGAGGTAAAATATTAATCTAATGGAGTAGGGTTGAGCAAAGGATAAGACAATGTAAATATATAACACAATTTATTGATTCAAAAACAGTAATTTAACCATATAGTATTGTACATGACTAAATCAACACTGAATGTCTCATCTGCTCTAGGACGTTTGATTTGATGACGGAATCGGCGTACAAACGGCACACGTACGGCGTCTAAGAGACGCGCGTTACTCGAAAAACACCGTCCCCGGTTCGAAAATCGCGAAACGGGGCGACGAAAACGTAAAAAGGCGAAACGAAATCGCCGAGAACGTCGGTCGCCGTCGACGCGATAGCGACTCGAAAAATACAAATACGTAAAAAACTGGCGCACTACCGGCAGTAAAACGACACGGCGGACGCGAATAACACGACCGCGAGGTCGAAAAACGCGGTTAAATCCGCGTAAAAGGGCTTCAAAAGTCGAAAAGCGTTGAAAAATTTCGAAAAAACGATATATACAGTAATAACAAAACGACGAAGCCGAAACGGTGCGATAAGCCGATAACGACGAAAGGCGATAACGGTACGGGAAAAGAATTCTAATTTTTCGATTTGCCGGTCTTATAGGTACAGGCAGCGCAGCGATCGGCGGGCCGCGTCAACATTTATATTTTATATAATAAGACTAGCGGCCCGTGAGTCTCGCTTCGGGTGAAACTCGGTGTAAGTGAATACCCTAGGACGGAAACCCGAATTAGCAGAAATTCTAGTTATCACCAATTAAATTTTGTGTTAAGGTGGGTGATAACGGTGTTTGCGAAGATGATTCCACTGATGTGATTGCTCTATATTTTGGCGGTCTGGTTTTGAACGCGAAAAAGTAGAATTTGAGTGTCTAGTCGTTGATCATCAACCAGTGTAAATCGATACTTTACAATGCAATCCGCCGACGGCGAATTGTCCTACCTCCTGTCGTCGAAAGTCTATTGCTGCATTGTAAATGAAAAAGTTAAAGTAGAATCCTTAATTTGAATGTCTAGCTGTCAATCATTAACCTGTGTAATTGAATTTACAGTGCACAAATAAACCTGACAGGTAGGCGATCCAACTACGTCGGATCGCGGACAATGTGAGCGCAATATATGAAATAACAACTTTGAACTTAGTAAATACTCAAATTACGGTATATTATTTCACTATTCACGTGCCACAGGGTTGTCAGGTGTTGTTTGGTTACGTAAAAACGTGGAAGTCGAATCTTTGTTTTGAGTGTCTAGTCGTTGATCATCAACCGGTGTAAATCAATACCCAGCAATGCCTACGGCGGATTGTCCTACCTCCTGACGTTGTTAGGCGGACACTGTTTTGTTTGTAGAATATTTAAAGTCGAATCGCGTTTTTGAATGTTAAATACATTATCAAGATATCAATAGTATAAATCAATTTACACGCAACTAAACCCGCCAGGTAGGCAATCCGACTTCGTCGGATCGCGGTCAATGTGGGCGCATAGGTGAAATCTTAAATGTATTAAATATACAATATTACTAAAAATCGTAACACTGGAGTATTATTAGAAACAATTCGTAATTAATTCTATTAATTTACAGAAAAAAAACTATAATCACGGAAGTCACTTTAATCGTGTATTTAACGTATTATATACAATAATAATTCAAAATAAATTTAAAATAAAATATTTCGTGAAAAACAGGAAAAAAATGCAAAAACTTCGGGCGGCCGGGATACGGCATGCGCCGCCGCTGTTTTCGCCGGAGCGGGATTCGAACCTGCCTACCTAATCATGGGGACCTACGCCTAACACCTACCGACTACAGTTCTAGTTGCAGAATTCTGTCAAATCTTGAGGATTTAAACTGTTTCCGATCCACGATGAATTTTGCGTTAAGCTCTGTTTTTCTTAGGCAATTCGTATATTTCATGTATAATGAAACACGGATATTCATATTAATTTTTTTTTTTATGTGTTTGTCCAGAATATTTGTTTGTATTGTCATTATTATGTGTATGATGACATATATTTATCATACAATATTAAATATTAATGCCCACACCTATCAATATAATTCCATATTATTATCAAAATACATTAAACAAATGCTTCTTAAAATATTACAATATATTTTAATTACAATTACAAATACATGTATTACGTATAATAAGGTAGGTATCTGTTTAACAATATTTTTGATTTATTCAATATTTTAAATCCTGTAAAATTATACGTGTTATATTCAGTATAATTTTATTTAAAAACTATAATTTATAGTCAAACTCAAACTTATTTTCTGTTATTATTAATATTATATTTGATTAAATATTTATATTCTAAATTGAATGTAAAGTTTATGATTAATACTGTTATATGATGTTTAGTATTAAATATTTTTTACTGAAAAAAATTAGAATTACAAATAGAAAATGTATATTTAACGTTTGCAACTTATTTATGGTGTTCTCGATTCAAAAAAAAATAAATATTAATATGTTCATGATACACATCAATAGGTACATAAATTTAAGTTTTTATTTTATTAGATTTATTAGATAGATATAATCAATTAGGATAGGTATAATCAATTGTATAATATAATATTATTACCATATGGGTTTGCATACATATTGTGTAGTACCTACTGTTTAGTACACATTACTCTTTATAAAAGTTTAGTTGAACGTCAGTATTAAATATTACCTTGAAGAAGTAGGTAGTTTAAGTATAGTATATGTATATAACTACTGATCAACTACCTTAACTCAACAACTCACCTAAAAACTATTAGCTAAAAACGATCCAACATTTTCAGTATGTTTTTAATTTAACTTGCAATATTTGTTTGTATGGTCAATATATATACATTTGATCGGATGTAATTATCTGGAGTTGTATACATATATAAATATTACCAACTCAAATAAAACAATTCACTTCTGTAGTTTTAAATCACTTATATTTATTGATTTATGATAATATACTGTCCATAAAAGTACAATAATACTGTACTGTGCGAATGGACCTTAATCGTCGACAAACACTTCTGTGCCACCCAGCACAACCCGAGGTAAAATATTAATCTAATGGAGTAGGGTTGAGCAAAGGATAAGACAATGTAAATATATAACACAATTTATTGATTCAAAAACAGTAATTTAACCATATAGTATTGAACATGACTAAATCAACACTGAATGTCTCATTTGCTCTAGGACGTTTGATTTGATGACGGAATCGGCGTACAAACGGCACACGTACGGCGTCTAAGAGACGCGCGTTACTCGAAAAAGACCGTCCCCGGTTCGAAAATCGCGAAACGGGGCGACGAAAACGTAAAAAGGCGAAATGAAATCGCCGAGAACGTCGGTCGCCGTCGACGCGATAGCGACTCGAAAAATACAAATACGTAAAAAACAGGCGCACTACCGGCAGTAAAACGACACGGCGGACGCGAATAACACGACCGCGAGGTCGAAAAACGCCGTTAAATCCGCGTAAAAGGGCTTCAAAAGTCGAAAAGCGTTGAAAAATTTCGAAAAAACGATATATACAGTAATAACAAAACGACGAAGCCGAAACGGTGTGATAAGCCGATAACGACGAAAGACGATAACGGGTCGGGAAATGAATTCTAATTTTTCGATTGGCCGGTCTTATAGGTACAGGCAGCGCAGCGATCGGCGGGCCGCGTCAACATTTATATTTTATATAATAAGACTAGCGGCTGGTGTGCCTCGATTCCAGGCTTGTAGAAGCCGCCTACGGCGCCTTCGAGGGGGTCGAGTGAAAATCGTTTCAAGGGAAATTCGGTTGGTAATTGTAGTCGGGTGTCTAGAAATCGGTCACTAAAAAATATGCTGAAGGCGATTGCCATCAATCAATTATTATTATAAATATTAAAAATAAGATGGGTTATCAGTCATTATCATTCGGTGTAAAAGTTTGTCTCTAGGCTTGCCCGGTTCTTTTTTGAATGTATATATAAAAAAAAATAGTAAAGATTGTAATTAAGTGTCTAGGTATCAATCATCATCTAATGCAAATCGATGTCGTCGCATGCCCGGTTCTGTTGAGTATACCATTATAACAATAAGGAAATACGAAAATGGCAGTTGTGTGTCTAGCTATCAGTCTTAAACCGATATAAATCGATACTGTTGATGTCATATCTCCAGACGCCGAAAGTTTGATGTTGTATTGTATGAGAATAAAATAGGTAGGTAGTTAAGTAGATAGTCGATTTAAATGCAACTAAACCTCCTAGGTAGACAATCCGACTGCGTCGGATCGCAGACGATGTACGCGTAGCAAGTGAAATCAAAGTGTTGCATACAGACATCTGCTGTAGTGTATCACATTATTGTGTATATAAATTATAAATAATACATCTATTTAGTTGATCACATTACCTATATATTATGTTGTACACATGTCTTATAGTTTGTTTGGTTTTGAAATTTGTTTGCAATATTGCAAAAAATAATATTAATCATGTGTATAGAAATATAAAAGACCTACTGTTGTGTACACAAATGTTGTAAAATAAAATGTATATATATTGTAGATAATTAAGATAAGAAAATTAATAAACAATTTATAATTGTTATTACATTATAAATGAAAATTAAACTTAACATCAGTTACCAATACAATACATACAATATTAGTAAAATATGTAAAATATACTTAAGTATTTGTATTGTTTGTTTACAATTTTAATTTTTTAATATTGTTCATAGCAGTAATACAATAATAAAAATAAATAAATATTAACATTGTATATTTGATAGACATTTTTAACATACACAAAATGATGACATAGGTAAAGTATAATATTATGTAATTGTAGATAATTATTAAGTAAATTAATAAACTAATAATAATACACAAACAGAATGCTGTACATAGCGTACACAGCAACAGGTTGGTCAACAGTTTGCTATGGATACAAATTAATACAAAGATTATAAATATAATAAATAATATAATATAGTAAATTTAAATGTATTTACCTATTACCTACTATAGATAATTAAAAGAATTCAACAAACAATAACATTATGATGTTATGTATTATTTAAGTAATTAAACTTGGCATTAGTTACTAATACAATACAATATTTGTAAAATTGTAATACGTTTAAGTTTTTATTTTACAATTTTAACTTTTTTTTATTCTTTGTATAGTTAAATAAATATGAATATT
The DNA here is from genome assembly GCA_020882235.1 of Schizaphis graminum. Classification (NCBI taxonomy): domain Eukaryota; kingdom Metazoa; phylum Arthropoda; class Insecta; order Hemiptera; family Aphididae; genus Schizaphis; species Schizaphis graminum. Next base: position 11,335,478 of record CM037036.1, on the reverse strand, counting down.
GTATATTATAATAATAAGATTGATAAACATTTTATGATTATTATTATTAAGTAAATTAACAAATTAATGAAAATACATAAATAAAATGCTGTACATGGTGTGTAGCGATCAGTTATGGTCAACAGTTTTTACTTTAGTTATAATAAATGTATAGTGTAATGATATTTAAATAATTAACCAAGTTGTGCATTGATGCAAAACATAGAAATCAAACATATTGTAAATATATCAATTGACAATCAATTATAAACATCAGTTACAGTAGGCAAAAGCTTTTACAATGACAATAATAGGTGTATGATACTTGCTATATTATAATTATAAGATAAAAAATGAATATAAAAATGTTTAATTAATTAATCAATTAAAATTTAAATGCATGTTTGTCATCAATAATAAATCCACAACAACTAATTAATTATTTAGTAAATATTTAACAAATTAATAAAAACATACAATTAAAATGTTGTACACGGTGTACCAATTATTGTAGTTAACAGTTTTTGGTATAGTTACAAATTGTTAGGAAAATTATTGTTTTTTATTATTTTTGTTCTAATTTGAATTGATATAAGAGTATCCAACATAAATCATTGCCTCTTGTGTTTCTGAAACAATACAAATAAAAAATATGGTTTAATGATATATTAATTAAATAAATAATTTTAAGTAATTTACCAACTCGTGTGTTTGCAGCATGTTTAAATACATGTTCGACATTAGTTACAAATTCACTACAAAGTGAATCCGCATCCAGAGAGAACCGCGAGGAGGTTGCCGAACTTTCTCTCCGCAAGTTTTAGGTCACACAGACAACTTGGATCACACAGATCAGTATAGCATCACACAGATTACTTTGATCACACAGATCACTTTGATCACACAGATCAGTAGTATCACACAGATTACTTTGATCACACAGATCAGTTTTATCACACAGATTTGATGTTCACCAAGTTCTTGAAGGCCTCATTGTACACTTATTGCATTGCTTGTAGTACTTCTCTGTACACAATGTTCTTGGTAACAAATCTTCCACGATCGTCACCGTACATACCAATTCTAATGGATTGCGAGTTCCTCACTCGTGAAAAGGCTACGTACAATTGTCCGTGTGTGAACACCGGTGAAGGCAGAAGCAATCCAACTCTATCGAACGTTTGACCCTGTGACTTGTTGATGGTCATTGCAAACGACAAACGCACTGGAAACTGCACTCGCCGCATTATGATGGGCAGGTCGTCTTCTCCACTCGACGTGAGTGGTATCGCAGGTATGATTATATCGTCCTGTGCACCACCAGACAACATCCTCGCCTTAAAGTTGTATCGTCGCAGTTCAGTGACAACCAATCTCGTTCCGTTGCAGAGACGTCTCTTAGAATCTAGATTCCTAAGCAACATCACAATCGAACCTACCTTTAGCGTCAAGTTGTATGGCGGCAGTCCGTCCGGTTCCAGGGTGTTCAGGAACTCTGTAGGATAATTGGCCACTTCGTCGGGGTCGTCGACCACCACAGAGTCTATGGCCGTGTAGCTCCGGTGAGCTCCATCAATGCGCTGTAACACCGTACGGTTGACCTGCCTACATTCGTCGTTCCTGGGACATAAAATTATTTTCCGAGCAAACTCGTCGACGCTGGCCAACGACATTTGTTGCGGAAAAACAAAATCGATTAAATTTGCGACGTCACATACCATTTCCCGCGGGATTTCTACGGTGTCCCGAACACCGTCGACCTCTGTCAATTGGCCGTTTCCGAGCTGAAGCAACCAAGTCGCAAAGTCCACATCGTTGTCGGCGCGCATGTTTCGCGTCAAATTGAACTGTTCCAAGTCACGCCACAAAGAGTTGTATTTGATCGACGACCTGACGATGTCACTCCTCGTCCCCCTGCGCACGACAGGCAGTATCTGTCTGAAGTCGCCTGCGAACAATACCGGTTTACCGCCGAACGGTAATTCCGATCCCATTATGTCCTTCAACAACCTATTCACCACCGTCAGTTGTAGTCCCGGAGACATGGGCGCTTCGTCCCAGACGATTAGTGCCGCGTCACGTATCCTCTGACCACGCAACGACTGCATGGTGATGGTCGACGTCGAATTGTCGGTCAGCGTACCGAACGGCAATCCGAACGTCGAGTGCACCGTCATGCCGCCGTCCATGAGCGACGCAGCGATTCCTGTAAAAGCCACAGACAACACGGACCGCCCTTGGTTGCGAAGCGACCATATGAGGCATCCGTATAGTGTCGTTTTACCTGTTCCTCCGGGGCCGTCGACGTAGAAGAGTTTGGCGACGTTTCTGTTGTCGTCTACAGCCGCCATCACACGATCGAACACTGTCCGTTGTTCGTCATTCAAGTTATCCAGTTGTTCGGCCCAGCGTACCGCCGCGTCTATTGCACCGAACATGTCGTCGTCCGGGTCTTCTTCCAACAGTGCGACGTCCGGTAATGGCAAACCGTAGTCCGCGAGCGATTTTCCGTGACCCCGAAGCAGCTGGTCGATTGAGTCCAAACACGCCGCTCTCGCGCGGTCGACGTCTCGCAATCGGTGACTGAAGTCCTCCATCATGTGTGCTTCGCTTGCCTGATACAACATTAATGGGTTTGCGGTCTCGCAAAACAATAGCATCGTCACGAACAGGTAACGAAGCTGAGCTGGAGTGTCCAATGTTGCCGATTCGGCCATGCACGCCAGCAGAGCTCGGTCGTCTTCCAAAAGTCCCATCGCGACGGCTGCTGCCCCGTAGGTTGGATACTCTACCCCGTCTACTGTCCTCATGTACCGGAAAGACTTTGGGCCTCTCTTATGCAGAAGTAGCAGTCGCAAATGGAAACGATCTCGATCAAGTGGGTTGACGACGTACATTCGAGCCAACGTCTCGTACGTTACCTGTCTTCGCCGTCGTGACCACATTCTACGCGTCGCGTTCCAAGTGTAGTGTACCGGTATCTCTTGGTAAAGGTACTGTCTAGCTTCGACGTCAGTCGTGTTGAGTTCGAAGAAGGCCGTGAGTTTGGTTCGAGCTAGGGCGGCGTTTTGCACCCGCTCTAGTACCTGCCCTGGTTCAAAGTACACATTGTGATAGTTTTCCAGGTGGACTGGAAGTCTGACAATCGTATGACTCCTATTATGCATTTCATACGAAAACAACCTCCAAACAGCTTCTGGCGGACTGACATACCGCGAGTTTATGTAACTGAAATCAACAACAACATGTATCATAATCAAAATATAATAATATATATCTAAAACATATAAATGTGATTGGATATCCATTGCAATGCCAATAGAAAATACATATAATTTAATATAAATAAATAAATAATTAATGTTAAGTTAACATTGTATGAAAATATCTAATAAGTTAAAGTGTAGTAAATTAATGTATGAGTAGTATGCAATATTATTATAGTTGTCAATTGTTGTGGTTGTAGTTTATGAAACTCCTTTTATATTAAAAATAAATCCTATATTATCATCAAACGAATTGCTAATTTTATCTAAGGACAATGTTAAATTGAATCATTTTAACTTGAGTAGCATTGGTTCATAAAACACAAAATGTTATATTATATAATATAATAGTTTAGTGTACATTGATATGAAAATCAAAGAAAATAACATTTATATACAATATGAATCAGAAAGTTAGAATAACAATTAAATTAACATTAGTGATATTGATACAAATTTATAATAATTTTAGTAGACCTTTTTGATAATGTTAATACTATTTTTGTTTTATATATAGTATCTTAGTATTTTAGATTCTGAAAATAAAAACAATAATAACAAATATTAAGATTCAATAGTATCTGGTTGCAGTTTGATATATATAATAACTAAAATAGTACAGTAAATAAGAAAGTTTAATTTTGTGTTTTGTATTTGTTTGTTACTTATAATGTTATCATTGGTTTAATGTAAAGTCAACTAAGGTAATGTATAGTAATAAATATTACAATATGTACCTAATAATGACATGTAAAATGTTAATTACGGTAGCTGATAATCCTAATCGTCAAATTATAAATTATTATTCTATGTAATGTATTTGTGTAGCAGTGAACATCAATCATCAATTAAATAAATAAGTATATTTTAAAACATTAAAAACAATGGAGAATAAATTAAATTAAAAATAAACTAACACAATAATATTAGTTAATTGTAATTGTAAATTAAAACTTTAATCAATTCACATACTTTTCTATTTCATCTCCATTCCAGACTTCCAAGGTAGCCGCGTCATGGCCTTTGTAGACGTATTTATATAAATACATCACGCTCTTTATAGTAGAGCACACCTCAACGTTTATGTGTGCGTCATACTTGACCAGCAAGTATGGGTTGTGGGGGACAACAAACTCATTGCCGACAGGGTGACCTCTGATGTTTGCCACAAGTTCGTTGTTCGGTCTGCGATAAGTCGGATAACCACTATCTGAAACGTACACAGTCTCTTCGCTGTATTCTTTGGGATACTTCTTTGAACAACTGTTGTCAATCATACACGGACTGTTGCGGTTGAGTTGTCCACACGGTCCGTGAATCATGTGTAACTTCACACTGTCAAATAGGCGCCTTTCAGTAGCAGGGTCAGGCAAGTAGGCACACACAACATTGTCAACGTCGTCGGCTGTAAGCAATTTGCTGTCCTCGTGCAAAATTATGAGTATGTGTGCATGTGGAAGACCACGTTTCTGAAATTCAATTGTGTACACATAAGCATCTACATTACCAAACACCCTATTGACCGTTATATCATGCATTAGCTCCTTGAGTTTTGCATGGAACACCCTCGCCACCAAATCAGGTCTGTCGTTCGCCTTCAACCAACTTGGAATGTTGTCTACTATTTCTGGCCACCTAGGGTTACATGTAAACGTTATGAACAGGTCAGGCTTTCCATACTTACGCACAATGGCCATCGCGTCGTGGTAACATTGTTTCATGTACCGAGGGCCACCTACAAACGTTGATGGTAAAATGGTCCTGCGTCCGACAGGGCCGATTTCGTCAACGTGGAGCTGTTGGTTTATGTGGTCCACAAGGCCCCGATAAGCATCAGCAAAGAGCGCTCTCTGATTGTCTCGAGTGTAGCGCAAATTGTTTGCTTCCATGCGAACGTACTGATCACACATGTATTGCTGTAATAAAAAACCACCTGCATGTATTAAACTAAATGTATGGCCTTCATTTCCATTGCTATTGGTTCCAGTGTATCTAATGGCCAAGCGGTAACACACAAACTCCCTGATAGTGTTCCTAACGCGAACCGCGTTCCGGCGGTTGCCCTCTTGTAACAGGTTGTAATGCCAGCCAGTTTCTCCGTACGGGAAAAACAGGGGATATAACATTGGATCTGCGTGAGATGAGCCTGCTGATATGTTTTGCATTCTGTGATTTGGGTCAATTGGATTTGAGTCATAGATGACCAGATCGAGGTTCCCTGGTGGTAGACCATCTTCACCAACAAAGACAACTGCTACTTCGTTCACATGAGCAGCTGGTTGATTGTATCGCCGTGGGTCATTGTTTGGGTCGGCGATGATGTGCATGGTCACCCTCCTCGGTTGCAACATGGGATTGGCAGCAGCAGCATCTTGTTCCCTCTGCCATACTTGTCGCATGTTTCTGTATAAAAATAATATTGTTTTATTATTAAGGCCATATGATATATTCACATATATGTACAGAGTAAAGATAAACATTTGTATGTAGCGAATAATAATTAATAATATTAGAGTCAAGTATAACGTTTAATAACACAATATTATACATGTATAAATTATTTGGTAGTGACTTCTATTGTTAAAAATATGTATATTATATAACAGTTTGTATAATACAAAACAGGTATTTAATATTTATAAGGAAAAAGTAGCTTAAAGTTAGTAAGTTAAAATCTAAGTTGGTAAAAAGTAAAAAAAAAATTGTAGCGGTAGTATGCATGGACTATATATTATAAAATATAATTTAAGTAAAACCCAATAAAATCAATATAAGTCTCGTAAGTTTAGTGTTTACATAATACCTACGTCCTACAGAGTGTTACAACAATTTCCATACCTATGTGAATAATGTATAAGGTGAGACTTACAATTAGTTTATAAGCAAGAATATTAGCTATAATAGTATACATATTTTGTGACATTTGTTTAATCATGGTCTTAAAATGTTGGTTTCATAAACAGGGGGTATTTATTAAAGGGTAATATATAGTACTTGTAGGTTAAATCTGTGAATATAATAACAACAATTGCAAGTGCCGTTAGGTAAGTGAGACCCAAATGTCTCACATACAAAAATAAAAATAAATTAGTGTACAAATACTCATATGACTTAAGTAGGTTGGTGTTACATAAAGAAATTACTTAAAGTTCTGTACCTATTAAGGTAACAATCAACACAACAGGCCCACAGTGCACTAAAGTGACATTAAGTAGTAAGATATATACAATAACAATAAAATCAGTCAGTTTAAAAAAATATGCTAATCTAATTACCTACTAACTACTAATAATTTACCTACATATTATGATATATATATATTTTTTCAAAAATGGTTTTAAATTATGGTTTATGTTAAGTTCTGTAAGGCAAAGTCACACAATAATATTGTTGTATTATTATCAAACACAAATGATGTATTGCTCTAAATGTATTAGCACGTTTTGTAGGTATTACTTGTTTGAAAAATAATTTTAATCAATAATATTATTACAGTTATATGTATGCAAGAGTAAACTGATCAAAGTATAGTTAACAGTATAGTAAAATATTTATGTTATTTGAAAGTGTACTGATATGGTTAAAAACATATTATTTAGTGTAATACAAAATTTTAAATAATAATGAGCTTAGTAAATCTCGTTTGATACAGTACACACTGTATTTAATTAAATTAAAATCAAAAAACTAAAATATTAACTATACTAAGTGTATTACGTTTCGTCTTACACAACATAATAATGAAAGCAGAGACGGGTAACCGGAAAAGTGAATTTGATTAAGAATATGATATTGTAAGGAGCTGTAGGAATTTAGCTTTAAACTTAATATTTGTTTTTTCTTAATGAGTGATAATGTAAACTATGAATATTTAAATAAAAATGTTATACTACAGTTTACACGAATGTGTATTCAATAAATTATTAACACTGTATAAATACCTAAAAGTACAATACCTATAAGATGAATGAATGAATTCAACATCATGCTTATCTAATTGTTTTTTTTTTACATAATGAAATGTAAAAGTTATATTTTAATTTGATAGTTAATACATTTTTAAATTTAAATATAATTAGTTTGTTAATAAGTGTAATGTATGTATGTATTTAACTAAAATTATAATTTCAATATATTACTCGAAAGCCACTGCGAATGGATTGTTTCGTCGCAAAAAATTATCTAAGTCTGCCAGCAAGTCCTCCATTAGTGGTTGTTGGCGTGGCTGTTGTGCCATGCGGATCTGGTTAGCTGCCCCGGATTCAATGAAATACAACTCACAGTACCTTGGTTGCATCAGTTCATTTCTGACAACATCATTACTAATCCTTCGATACACCTGACCATGAACGGTGAACACTCTCGGTCCATGACCTGGCAAACGTCTTGGGTTAAGATCAGTGGAGAACGCAGCAAATGCCAGAGTGTTGTTGTAACGGCGGATTTCTTTTCGGAAGTGTTTTGCTACCTGTGAATCATCAATCAACAAACGAATTAATAACTCTGGTGGTTGACCCAACACCCGCCCTCCTGTAAGGGCCATTTGTCCATTATTGCAACACGTTGAAAAATGACCCATTGAAGTTCGCTCACAGAAGAAATGGCGGGCACCACAATGCGTGCAGACGGTATCCAATGGTCCTATATCATGACGCGCTGGAAGTTCATATTGAATGCCAGCCAGACGGTCTCTCATGGGTATTCCTGGGGGTATCGGTATGAACTGTAATTCAAATGACAGTTATGAAATTGAATACAATGTTATGAATGTTTATTATTTTAATATGAAATATTTACTAACTTCTTCATCGACGTCTGGTAATAATACGTCGAATATATCTCTGAATTCAAATACTGCCTCTGCGTCAGCAGGCAGTACATCCACAAACTCTATGTCACCTTCTACCACTTCCTCTTGCACATATGGCAATGGTTCTTCATTTATGTCCATCATGATATCATCCATTTGGACTTCAACGACTTCAACATTGTCGTTATCCATTTGGACTTCAACAACCGGTTGATCCTGTAATACCTGTAAGATTAAATAATCAACATATTATATTATTTATTATCATAATCATATATGCAATAATAACGTCATGAATTAATAAGCATAAAAGAAAATTAATAAATACAACATAATATAATAGTACAGTTAGTATATTTGAATTAAAATAAATTATAGGCCATAGAATGTATTCATATTGATAATGAACAGAATAAACTTATACATACACTTATGATCTACCAAAAGAAAATGCAATTAAGAAAAAAATAAATGGGAGTGGAAAACATACAATTAAGTGATAAATAAAAATATCTTATCAAAACTATTATTAAAATAACATATTATAATATATTATATATACACATTAAATTAATAGTGAAAAATGTTATGCTATACTTGCATAGTACATCTTTGGATGTACCTATTAAATCAAAATTGTCTTATAGTTAAACCTCAATAATATAATTAAATGTATTTTAATAACTATATTTTTGAACTACAAAAAATGATTGCAGTCATCAATGTGTACTATAGTTTACAAATTTATAAATATTCAATCAATTAAATTAGTTTTATTAACACTTCTATTCAAGAAAAAATGTGATCATGATATTATTCAGTTTATTTTATTACTATAGCCAGTGCCTTTAAATCGATGTACTTATCCAATCACCATGTAATATATTGATAAAGAAATAATAAACATTATAGTAAGTATATATTATATATATAATATATAATGCATATTATTATGTAATATTGTAATTTCAAACCTAAAACCTAACATTGGTTGGTAATATAAAATACCTGATGACAATACCTAAACCTTGCCATAATTATCAAATAAATAAAAAATTAATGAACTTAATACAATTATTATAGTGTTATTGGAATACCTAATATAATGATATAAAAATATAAATACAAATCAGAGTAGCTAACAAAATACAGTCAGGTATTGAGTGATGTTTAAAAATAATGATACTCACTAAAGATGGCACTACTCTTGGCAATAGCCGGCGAGGATTTCTGCCTACTGGGTAGTCACGACCGGGGACAAAATGTCTCGAACACAGTTTTGAGTTGGCAAATATGTGTCGTGCATTCACACCATTGAGCTCGGCGAACAACACCCATTGAAGTCTCTGTTCGTCATTCGTTGGAAACCTAATGTAATAAATTTATGTAGTGTACGGCTAGGGTAATAATGTTAGTAATAATTGTTACCTGTGCACAGACACTCCATCTACACCGTCGACGTTTCCACAGATCACACATATCTTGACCATAGTGATATGCCTAAAAAGTGACATTTTAAAGAAAATATGAAATAGCATCATATCGAAAACGTAATAAATGTATTTATTTATTAAAATTAACATCTGTGCTATACACTGTTTAATAACTTCAATAAAATTTTGAGTATAAAAAAAATAAATAGTGTATATTTTATGTATATATGTATATATATATAATAAACACTCGGCGCAATTATATCGTAATTCGTAATGATGTTATCAGTACGTTATCAGTGATGATAATACAACAGCTCGGAAATTCCAATAGTTTTGTGTTATTTTTAGAAATACAGTGAATATTATTGTTACTTATAACACGTCATATATGAAAAAAATGTTACAAATCATCAAACGCATAAGAATATAAAAAAATATGCGAAACGTAACGGGAATGGTCACACAGACCGCCGACGAAAAGGACTTGGAAATAGTAGTAGGCACATTAAATTGCAAATAAAAATAAAGCAACATTAACGAAATATCACATACGGTCTTTGAGTGAACATGATCGAGTAGTACTTTACATTGCTTTCGGTACTTGGTCGTAAATTAATAATTGTGCAACGGATGTACTAATACACAGGGTAAATGCACTTATTAAGCTTTTAAATTATAAAAATTGTACTCACCAATATTCAAATCGTCCAACAAAAAGAAAAAGAGTGCAAATTTGGATAATAATACACGTAAACACGAAAATACGTAACGTCAAACGTATCGCACAAACGCTCGTTGACCGTTGTAGAAAAGTTGACTAAGGTAGGAGCACCGGGAGACCGGACCCAGGTCTGCGACGCTTTTCGCCCTCCACTCCACCACCACATGGCACCAGTTGTACCGCACATATAATTTAATAATAATAATATTAATATAATTATTATTAAAGCTATTTTTCAACCGATGAATAGATCGATGGACATACCTGCGTTATTGGTACCAACCATCGTTACGTAATATGCAAGTGCGACTTAGAAGAAATTGTCTTTTGGACTCCATTTATTTGACATCAATCCACCGAAGTGAGTACACGTTCTTTCACAATATTTTTCCACGTGTTTAAGTATTTTGTTTTAGGTTAATTGTAATTTATTTTAGGTTGATTGTATTTATGATATATCATCATTTTAGTAGTTATTATTAAATTAAATTTAAATATATTATGATTAAATTTAAATATTATAGATCAGTTACAATGGACAAAATGTTCTGGTTCTCTAAGTGCCGGGTGACGGTGTCCGCACCCGTCACCCGTGTCACAAAGACACAATCGGCCAAAAGTATGTATGAATGGCAATAAATAAAATAATAAATATTACAATGTTTGTACAATTTTCTGTTTTAGAATGCTATAACTGTGGTAAAAGGGGCCATTTGGCCCGTTATTGTAAGTATATTGTTTTGTATTTATATACACGTAAGCAATATGTGTAAATTATATGTATGATTCCAGGCAAAAGGCCTATAAAATCAGGAGGCGAGCGTCGGTCGGGAGGCGAGCGTCGGTCGGAAGGCGGGCGTCGTCGGTCTGGAGGCGAGCGTCGGTCGGAAGGCGGGCGTCGTCGGTCGGAAGGCGAGTGTCGTCGGTCGGAAGGCGAGCGTCGGTCGGAAGGCGAGCGTCGGTCGGAAGGCGAGCGTCATCGGTCAGTGGGCGAACATCGATCAGTGGGCGAACGTCGGTCAGTGGCCGAAAGCGAGTCAGTGGAATGCGAGTCAGAAACTGACCGGTGGTTACGGGGCGATCATCGGTCAGAGGGCTGGCATTCAACGGTGAGCGAGGGTGGTTCGATGGCGGACCACATTGCCAGCATGCATGTAATAGACGTAAGCACTATTCAAAATACTTTTACAAATTTTTATTATAGTATTAAATAAAAATATATTGCTTATAGGACGATTTTAATATAGAAGATTGTGAACCGGTAAGCACTTAAGCAGCTCCTATTAACTATTTTTTTTTTCATTTATATGATATATTTTTAATTTGTTATGTATATTTTTTCAGACCGAATAATAAAATTTACAACATTTATTTATATGTGTTTTTCTTTAATGGTGTTTTCCTATTATAAGTCATGTCATCATATATATATATATATAATAATCTGTGCAATATATTAATATTTTGTTATTGGTTACACAAAAGTTGGATAAAATTACTACAGGTTATTTTAAATGAATCATCATTGAATAATACTTAATTTATTGAGTGATAGAAACGTTTATTGCAGGTAAAGTTACCTACTATATTTTTTAGTGTTTGGTAATAGTATAATGTTTTAATTTACAAATTGATTAATGGTGTAGGTATACAACTTAAGTATAAATGTATAATGGGGAAGAAGTATTAGTATAAAAACACACAACTTATATACAAAAAACTGGTGTTTTAAGGAGTCCTAAAAATGGTTATAGGTTAAATCTATTAAATTATATAATCTTATGTTATAAATATTATAATGTAATAAAAAATTATAATGTGACAACGTTCTCATAAACATTTGACACACTAACTCATGTCTATGAATTAGGTATTGCATAAAAATAAGAAAACAATGAACTCTTATTTATTAACATGTAAATATGTATATATCATCAATCAATGATAATAAAACATTTAAATTAATAAGTAATATAATGGGTATTATTATTAGTTAATTGGCATGAGCTATCATGTAAGTATAATACATTTTTGCATTACAATGACAAAAGTGAGAATATTAATTTTTAAGCATGGGTGGTGGCATCTATTTAGGTTAGTTATATAATAAAATAATAAATAATAAAAATAATTATATTAAATAATAATTAATCATAATTAAAGCATTTACAAAAAAATAAATTCAACAACTTATATAAGTTACTATGTCCATCCAATCTGTATTATGCATTCAAACTACTTATACATTATTTTATAGTAATTAACAAAATGGTATGTAATGTGTATTCTCATAACAGTGTATTGTAATGTACCTACTCACGTGACTATAATAATAATAACTATAAGTAAGTAAGTAAGCAAGGAATAACTAACTATTCACTGTAAACTCCTTAAACATATCAATGTATACATTTGTATTGTTGACTGTACATTATATTATACAAATCATTATAATATATATAAATATATATAACATAAATACAAAATTTGCTTTCTATTACATTCTTGTTGTTCTATGTGTTTATAGAATATATATTTAATTATTTAATTTATTCAGAAAAATTATCTTATACATTACAAAAATGATAAAATAAAATGCACATTTTCAATTTATGGTTTAAAAATTTAAGTAGACAGTAGTTAATATAAACTGCAATATTGTGTAAAACAATTAGTTATTATAGTATTTATTAGTTAGTAATTATTTATTTATTTGTAGCTTTTTGTATCAGTTCTATTAATTTTGTCAAGCTATCATGTATAATCCATTTTTGCATGCCAAAGACATTAGGTACGAAATGGTATGTAATGTGTATTCTCATAACAGAGTATTGTAATATATACTCTGGGACTGTCTTAATGATATATAATAACTATATAATATAATAAGTAGGCAAGGGATTAACTGTAAACACAACCGTGTCAGTATGTTCTATATTGTATTGCAAAACATTAAAACAAAAAAAAATAACAATATCACATATTAATGAATACACAATTTGGTTTATTCACAATTTAATTTAGTAGTCTGCAATAATTATCTATATTGAAATATATTATGAGTAAAACATTCAATACTTGAATTTATCTCATCACATGTTGCTTTCTATTACAAAAATATACCAACGTTGCCATCAAAATCATATGTTTAATACAATTTGCATTATATAGTGTTTACATACATAAAAAGAAAGATATAATATTTTATTTATCATTAATTAAGCACAGGTTTTTAACTAATTCAACAATAAGCCTATCACATTCATAGTTTATAATATAGGTCAATTTTTATCTGAAAGCCAATTATCAATAAGTATAGGTACACCATTCGTGTGTAAATAATAATAATAATTAATAATAACATAACATAATTTATAAAAATATAAATTCAACATTGCACTTTTTGAAGTAAGTAAGTAAAATGCATAAGTCACTGTGTCTGTCTAATACTCTAATCTGTATTATGCATTCAAATACCTTATGTTTTATTTTATTTTCATAGTACTGCAGTATAATATAATATTATAACACATTTTTTTAATAATAAAACAAAAGTGTGTGTAAAGTACTCATATGACTGTCTATGTAATTTTAATTACCTACCTATAAGTAAGTGAGCAAGTTATATGTAATTACAACTATAAGTGAGTAAAGAATAACTATTCACTATAAACTCTTATACGTATACAATCGTGTCCGTGGAATTTATTCTAATATTGTTGAATTATCACCAACTAATATTAGAAAATTGAAATTAAAGTATATTGTAAAACGTTGCCAAATTGAACAATATTTAAAATCAAATCAATAATGGCAATGCACCTATTAGTGTAATTAATTTTACGTATATATATATAAAACATACAATATATAAGAATAATAATAATATAATATAATATAACAATATGAAATGATAATAAGGATATAATATTTATGTAACAATATGAAATAATAATAAGGAAAACATGGGGAAAAAAAAGTGAAAAAAAATGCAAAAAAAGTTTCGCATTGTTAATCAAAGTGCCGCCGGAATTCCGACTGAGCGGGATTCGATCTCGTTACACCTGCCTAATTCCTACCTGTCCTAACGCCTTATCCTATCGACTACAGTTTGAGTTGAGAACTAACGTCAAATCTCGAGCACTTAAACCGTTTCCGAACCGTCACTGAATTTGCGTTATACATCGTTTCACTCGTTTAATTCGTATTTCATTACACACACACAGACATTCTTGTTAATTTAATATTGTAATCAATATGCGTTTTATTTTTTTTTTTTATTATATATTGTATATATAATATATCTATATATATGCATTAAACGACTTTTGTCTTACACCCAAATGCTCTTCGTGATCACACAACAGAATTTTGGTACGTATAATAATATCGTATACTACGCGAATACGGAAAAACTCGGAAAAAGCTATAAAATCCGTAATAATAATGGTAATAATCATAGACATATGATATATACATATATATATATATACATATGTCTATGGTAATAATCGTATAGTTGTCCAACGTCGGTTTGATAACCGGCCGGGCGCGATAACGGCGGGCCGCGGCGACCGAAGCGCATTCTTTTTTCAGCGAACGCAACTACGGCGAGTACAGCAAGCGCTCCCCGCCGTCGTGAACGCAACTATTATTAGCGTTTTATAATATAAGACTAGCGGCCCGTGAAACTCGCTTTGGGTGAAACTCGGTGTACGTGAAAACCCTTGGACGGATGGAAGAGCTGAAAGCAGAAAGTTTTTAAAAAAGGAAGATTTGGTGGTACTGCGAGTCTTCTATCGGGATGATGAGGCGGGTGTTGTCGAGAATTGATAAAACGTTTGATTGTTTGGCGGTGTTCTTTCGAAAGCTGAGACGTAGAATTTTGAGTGTCTAGCTATCAGCCCTCAACCGGTATAAATAGATACCTGGCTGGGGAATACGCTTACGGCGGATTGTCCAACCTCCTGCCATAGAAAGTAGGAAAAAATGTTTAAGTCGAATGTTGTCGTTTGAGCGTTGAATAATCGGTAATCACTTGTGAAAATAAATTCAATGCAACTATACTTAACAGGTAGGCAATCCGACTACGTCGGATCGCGGACTACCTATATTGGCGCAATAAATGAAATCAGAATTTTATATGAACTCAAATTACAAAAAGCTTTAAGGGAAACTAAACCAGCTAGGTAGGCAATCCGACTACGTCGGATCGCAGACAATGTCAGCGCATGGATCAAGTATTATATGAATTGACTATAATGAGTGTACAACGCATGCACTATGACACTGGTGTCTGGTATTATTAATTAATCAGTAATTCACAGTAAAACAAACTATTTATATGGAAGTAAATCTTATCCATTAATTTATTGTATTTGTATGTAGGTATTTAAAATAAAAAAATTGTGCAAAGTAAAAGTTTTTTAAAGCAATGTTATTGACTTTTTAATCGATAGGCGGATGCTGTTTTGTTCGTAAAATATTTTAAGTTAAAGCGAGATTTTGAATGTTAAATACTTTATCAGTTATTTATGGTAAAAATCAGTTTACACGCATATAAACCTACCAGGTAGGCAATCCGACTTCGTCGGATCGCGGACATTGTGGGCGGAATTGGTGAAATAATAGGAACTTTTCATTAACTCTCATTTCGAAATATGTTGTGTACAAATGTATTTTAAACATTTTGTCATGTTCCCTCGGAAGTCGATAGTCGGATGTTGATATGCTCGTAAAAAAGTCAGAGGTAAATCGTGTGTTGAATTTTAATAGTCAGCAATCAACGGGGAAAATCAGTTATGATACACAACTAAAGTAATCAAGTAAGCAATCCGATTGCGTCGAATCGCGGACAATGTGGGCGTATAGTTGAAATTGTATTGAATTGTATATTATGTATTGAATATACAATATTAACAACATTCGTAACACGGGAGTTACAATTTGTAATTTATTCTATTAATTTATAGAAAAAGTAACTGTAAACACGGAAGTAAATTTAATCGTGTATTCATTAAATACATTATTCAAAATAAATATTAAACAAAATATTTCGTGAAAAAATCGAGAAAAAAATGCAAAAAAGCCAGGCGGCCATATAACAAACAGCATGCGCCGCCACTAATTCCGGCGGAGCGGGTTTCGATCTTGCTATACCTGTCTATCCTATGCATGGGGACCTAACGCCTTAACCTATCGACTACAGTTTGAGATGAAGAATATTTTCAAATCTCGAGCATTTAAGCCGTTTTCGATCTACGTCGAATTTTCTATCTAGCACTGTTTTTCCTATTCAATTAATATATTTCGTAGGTAATGAGAGTTGGATATTCTTATTAATTGTCTTTTACATGCATTTGGGTACAATATCTTTTGACATATTGTAATTTTTTACGTGTATTACTTTCAATTGTAATATTAATTTAATAATACATTAGTAAAGAATACAGTTTTTGGATTCAATTTTATTCAAAAATTTAAATCCTCTAAAACTATATATAATCTAGATTATTTATATAAAAACTTCAGGCAATACATTAATGTTAAACCTAAACTTATTTATTGTTATTATTAATATTATTTATCAAAAATTTTTATTATAATTTGATTTCATCATTACCGATTACTACTATTATAATATACTACCTACAGCATAGGTATTGTATGCATAAACATAATATCAGTCAAACAACAAAATGTAAATTGTACATAATAATTGATATGCAATATGTAGCAATAGTTTGCTTGGTTGTGTGTGATGACATATTTAATATATTTATCATACTATAGTGTAGGTATACACTAATTTAATGTACCTATAAATTCTTATAGGAACCTGATCACTATAATTTCATATTATATACAAAATGCATGTTACAAATGCAATTTGTTTAACTATTTTTGTTCTTTTCTAGGCCAAAGACCTATGTTTTGCGAGGCCTTTATTTATAAATAAAAAAAAATGCAATTTAAAATATTACTATAAGTATAATTACCATTTACCATTTATATTTGTATAGTTATTATTTTTCATTGTAATTTTTTTATACATATTTTTATTATAAATACATGTATCGTGTTAAATATTATGTAAATAAAAAAATATAATTGAGGTAGGTATTCAATGTTTTAAATTGTATACAATTATGAATTAATGATCAATATAATATTTTTAAAAGCCTTTAAAGTATAGTCAAACTTAAACTTATTTTTTGTTATGTAGGTATTACTATTAATATAATAAATTTATAAATTGTTTATATTCTAATTAAACATGCATATAATAAATGAATAATACTTACAAAAGACACAATAACAAAATTCTTAACAAAATATTAATGTTCGCAATTTATTAATTTTGTTCTCGATTCAAAAATAAAATTTATGTATAAGCACATCAATCTTTAATTATCTGTTTTTGATTTATTAGGTAGATAACAATTATACAATAAAAGTTAAATTCATTAAATTTAACTAAAGATAATTATTTTTAAAAAATTAAATATTTTATAGATTGTAAATATCGTTACTCAATTGTATAATTTAAAATATATTTTACAATCAGACTATAGAACTATTTAATTACCTTTCGTCTGAAACTTAAATGGTACCTATTGAATTAAATTAAAAGATTTAAAATACTTATAAATGCTAATCAATTCTTTTGAACTTACCAAATGTTTGATATTGCATAAAATATATCGTATAAATAAAAAAATATAATTGAGGAATGCAATGTTTTAAACCGTATAAAATCATCTATCAATGATCAATATAATACTTTTAAAAGTTGAACCTTTAAAGTATAGTCAAACTCAAACTTATTTTTTGTAATTAATTACTATAAAAACAATTTTTAAATAATTTATATTGTAATTAAATATGCACATAATAAATGAATGATACTATTAAATGTCGTTGAACATTGTATATGGTTAGCATAAGATATATTGTGCCCGTTATATAATAATAAATAAATAAATAAATAAATATTAACAACATTCTTAATAAAATTTTAACGTTTTCAATTTATATATTGTGTTCTCGATTCAAAAAATAAAATGTATATAATACCTACACATCAATAATCATCTGTTTTTGTTTTATTAGGTAGAAAACAATTATACAATAAAAGTAAAATTTATAAAATTTATTTTAATATGCTAAATATTGTATAGATTGCTAATATACTCAATTGTATAATTTAAAATATTTATAGGTAAAACTATTTAATTAATTTTTGTCTGAAACTTATGATGGCTATTAAATTAAAAATACTCATGGTTGCTAATTAATTCTTTTGAACTTACCAAATGCTTCATATTGTTTAAATGATATCATACAATACATTATAACGATGTCGATAGTTTAATATTTTATATTTAATTAATAAAATTTATTTTTAGATGTATGCGAAAACATGTAGTATGTATTATACTTTATGCATGTGTTTATGTGTAGCATAAAATTACTTAATTACATAATACTAAATAATATGTAGAGTTGTACAACAATAATTTAAGTATCATAATATGTAGATTACATTATTTTTTATTCAGCTTATAAGAATCACACGATACATAGTTAATTAACTACTCTAATTCAACAACTCACTTATGAACTATTAACATTTTCCGTATGTTTTAATCTGTTTATGCTGGTAATATATATAACACCTGAGTAAAAGTAACTATTTAATTATATCAAAAACATAGTGTAGTTTCAATTCACTCTGTTGGAGTACATGCTGACAGTGCTTTGCGAATGAACCTGCATCGTCGATAAACACTTCTGTGCAACAAAGCACTACTTGAGGTAAAACATTGGACTAATGGTGTTAGGGCTGAGTTATAAAGGATGAGACAATGTAAATAAACGACAAAATGCAATTTATTGAATCCAAAACAGTAATTTAACTATATTATTTAGTACATTAGTAAATCAACACTGTGCGAACAAACGAACATCAATGGTCCGCGACATTGACCATACACCTGCAACACATATGATAATAGATACTAATGCAGTACACACACATTTGATATTTAAAGAAATACACACCGTCAGGACGTTTGATATCCAAAAAAGTAATCTGCAGTGCTGATTCAAATATTTAAAATAATACCGAGTAGGCAGGACGTACATACCTCATACGTCGTTTGGCGATTCCAATCGTTCCGTCCAATCACACTAACAGATTTCACATACAAACGGAGCAAACGTACGGCGTTTAAAGTACACGGGCTACGCGATAAACCATACCATAATGTCGAAGAAAAGCGTGAATCAAAACGACGAAAATTGAAAAAGTCGAAGTTAAATCGGCGAGAACGTCGGTCGGCGGCCGTCTCGGTTAACGCGACGGCGGACGCAACGACACAAACACGTAGAAAACGGGCACTCTACCGGGCGTAAAAAAACACGGAGTACTCGAAAAACACGACTACGGGGCCGTAAAACGCCAATAAAATTACAAAAAATGGTTCAAATGTCGAAAAATTATGGAAATTTTTGAAAAACGATATAATACACAGTAACAAAACGCGATAACGTAAAGACGTGATAACGGGTCGGGAAAAAATGTAATTTTCTGATTGGTAATTCCTTATGATACAGGCAGCGCCCGAGCGGACAACGGACGAACTCCTTCACGTTTTATACTATAAGACTAGCGGCTGGTGTGCCTCGATTCCAGGCTTGTAGAAGCCGCCTTCGGCGCCTTCGAGGGGGTCGAGTGAAAATCGTTTCAAGGGAAATTCGGTTGGAAATGAAAGTCGGGTGTCTAGAAATCGGTCACTAAAATTGTTAAAGAGTTGATTACTAAGAGTGTGAGATATCAGTTATCATTCGGTGTAAAAGTTTGTATTGACGCTTGCCCGCGGGGCTTGTATGAATTCAAAAAGATTAAATGTGTACCGAAAATGGTAATTGAGTGTCTAGCTATCAGTCATCATTTGGTGTAATATCGCTTCCCGTCGCCTGCCCGGATCTTTTTTGTACGTAAAAAAAAAATAACATATCAAAAATTGTAATTGAGCGTCTAGCTATCAGTCCTCAACCTGAGCAAGTATATACCTGGCTGAGAAATTATGGATAGGTTACATATTGTATCGTTTGCCCGGTGCTTTTTTGCATGAGAATAAAATAAATAAATAAAATAATGGTAATTGAGAGTCTAGCAATTAGTCATCAACCAGTGCGAATCGATAGTTGTGCTGGGCAATCCGCCTACGGCGGATTGTTATACCTCCTGACGTCGTAAGTCTGATGTTGTATTGTAGGAGAAAAAGTTTTAAGTCGAACGAAATTTCAACGCCTTATATTTTGGGAAAATCGATTTATACACAACTAAATCACTTAATTCACTGCGTCGAATTGCAGACTATGTGGGCGCAATTAATGAAATCTGAACTTTTTATTTGCTAAAAATTGAATATACTTTATGTGTTACTAATATACCTCAGGTAGGCAATCCAACTGCGTCGGATCGCGGACAATGTCAGTATTGTGGGTGTAATAAGTGAAATAATCCACAATACATTTATTACATCATGTTGTTTATGTGTGGTATATTTTTTTATCTTTAAAATTTAAACTTGAAAGTTATTAGTTATTTTGCATAAAAACCTGAAGAAGCTTGAATGTTCGTATTAATTGTCTTTTTAATGTATTTATCTACAATATGTCATGCTTTTATTATATTTTATATATATATATATAGGTATATTGCCCTTAGTATAGAATATGCACTATTTTAATATACTAAATTTATTAAATGAGTTAAATGTTAAATGTGCATTCTGGATCTATATAACTTTAATAAATACATTATAGCATAGTCTCTTAAAATATTACCCAAAACGATAATTTTGTTTTTACAAACCTTTACAAACGATTGAGCTAAAAAAAGATGGGTTTTTCGAAAATACCCCCATTTCTCCAGCCCCCCAACTTTGATTTTTTAATAACTTTTTATGTTTTTTTTACAAACGATAATTTTGTTTTTACAAACCTTTAAAAACGACTTACAAACGTAATGTCATGTTTAATTGCAAAAATGTTTAATTGGGGGGGTTAGGGAAATGTGCCTCAAGTAATCCATACATACACATATTGTGTGTCATTAGGTAATTACCTAATTATTAATCTTTATTTGATCATAAGCAAATTCAACATGCTCAGTGATAGTTAATAAGTACTATTACAAATAAACATAATAACAAAGCTGATACCAAAACATATATTTAACATTTGCAAATTTGCAATATATTATGTGTTTGATTCAAATAGAAAATTAGAACATACATAATTATTGAAATATTGTTTTTAATTAGTTGAGTAACCAGTAACTATTATACAATAGGAGCATTTAAGTAATTAATCTGATTAATATAAAAATCCTACCACAGAAAAATGATTTTATTTAATTTGGTAGTCTGCAATAATCATCTATATTGGAATATATTATGAGTAAAACATTCAAAACTTGAATTTATCTCATCACATGATGTCAAATGTTGCTTTCTACTATAAAAATATACCACCGTTGCCATTAAAATCATATGTTTTATACAATTTGCATTATATAGTGTTTACATACATAAAAAGAAAGATATAATATTTTATTTATCATTAATTAAGCACAGATTTTGATTGATTTAATAAAAATTATAAAAATCTAACTACTGAATACAATTAGTAGTTTCTTAAAGATAGGTATGTACAATTGACCGTTAGTAGTAAATATTAATGTTATTAACTGACTCGACAATTCAACGATAAGCCTATCACATACCTACATAGTTTATAATATAGATATTGCCAATTTTTATCTGCAAGCCAATGTCAGTGACAATAGGAATATCAATTAATACAATATATTTAAGCATAGGTACACCATTTGAGTAAATAATAATAATAATTAATAATAACATAATATAATAATATTTATAAAAATACAAAATTCATCATTACACTTTTATTGGTCAGTGTAAGTAAAATGCATAAGTCACTGTGTCTGTCCAATCTGTATTATGCATTCAAACAGCTTATATTTTATTTAATTTTAATACTATTGCTGACGTATATGTTAAAAGTACTTTTGAGCCACGGCACTCTAAGTAATGTCAATGTTAAGTGTAAATGTTTAGCATTAAAACAATATATATGAATACACTGTACAGTATAACATAATAATACATTTTAATAATAAAACAAAAGTGTGTGTAATGTACTCATATGACTGTCTATGTAATTTTAATTTTTAATTACCTACCAATAAGTAAGTGAGCAAGGTATATGTAATAACAACTATAAGTGAGCAAGGAATAACTATTCACTATTAACTCTTATAAATATCTATAGGTACGTACCAATCGTTTCAGTGGAATTTATTGTAATTGTTGAATTATTTTAAATAATAAACAAATAATTACAATATTTTAATATACCTACACATAATATATAATAAATATAAAATTTGCTTCCCATTACATTCAGGTCAAGTTCTGTTTTGGTATATTCTAAAATATTTATTTATTATAATAAAATAAAACCTACTACATAATGTTTGCAAATTAAAATTAAAATAAATTGTAAAACGGTGCTAAATTGAACAATATTTAAAATCAAATAAATAATGGCAATGCACCTATTAGTGTAATTATTTTGGTAAGTCAACCTCATATTTAATATAATAAAATAATGATATGAAAAAATAATTAGAATAACATTAGAAAAAAAAGTGAAAAAAAATGCAAAAAATGATTTGTACCGTTTATCACAGCGCCGCCGGAACAATCGCCGGACCGGGATTCGATCTCGCTACACCTGCCTAATTCCTATCCTATCCTAACGCCTAATCCTATCGACTACAGTTTGAGTTGATGACTATCGTCAAATCTCGAGCACTTAAACCGTTTCCGAACCGTCACTGAATTTGCGTTATACATCGTTTTACCTGTTTAATTCGTATTTCATTGCACACACACACAGGCATTCTTGTTGATTTTCTTTAGAAAATATTTGTAATCACTAATCAATATCCGTTTTATGTCTATTGTATTTATATTTATTATTATTATATATACATATATATTATATGTATTAAACGACTTTTGTCTTACACCCAAACGCTCGTCGCGATCACACGACAGAATTTTGGTACGTATAACAATAACGTATACAACGCGAATACGGAATAACTCGAAAAAAGCTATAAGATCCGTAGAAAAGTGAAAAATTAATAAATAATAATAATAATCGTATAGTTGTCCAACGTCGTCGGTTTGATAACCGGGCGGGCGCGATAACGGCGGGCCGCGGCGACCGCAGCGCATTCTTTTTTCCGTTTTAGGAACCGCTGTTAGTACAGCAAGCGCGCTCAAGTGGGTTTCGGGCGAAGCCTCACGCGTTTTATAATATAAGACTAGTCAATAAATTATAATAGGAAAGGAAACTCTTAATAATTAGAAATAGTTAAATTAATTAATAGGTACCAGCACTTACCTTTTTGGCACATTTTTTTTTGTACAAAAAATGATTTAATATCAGCACATCGTTTTTTTTGGTGATTTTTCCAACATGAATCTAAATGCCGCTGCCAGTTGACATCATTGATTGTAAGTTTTCTTTTGCCGCAACTACATTTTAGAGATGAGTCATCCATTGTTAATAAACACAGGACTTCAAATTAAAATAATAGTAGGTATAAAGTATATAATAGTATAATAATACGATATTGCAAACTGCAAAGAAAATTTATTTAATTCAGCGTCTTTTAGCACAAATGACCAATGGGCAATGGCTAATAACTAATAAGTCGTAGAAAAAAAATGTTAACAACGAAGCGATTAATACTGTGCAGTGTGCATAATAATAATCTTGTTTCGTATCTTGAACTACTCTATGAATAGTATATCTATAATCTATATAGGTGGGTATTGACCGGGTGTGTTTATCACCGAAAATCTATTTATAACATTTGATTATTATTTCTAGGGCTAAGCAATTGCTTTAGGTAAACGTCGTTCACCACGCCACGACACACACACGTACACATATATGTATATTATGTATGATTAGCCATGTACGTATTTATTAGAATCTATTATCTTATTCTGAATTTATATTAAACTGATTTAACTGGGAATTCACAAAACGACAAAACACGATTAATATTATGAAGAAACCCAGAAATTATAGCAAGAGTGCATGACAATATTCATTATTATAATTTATTATCATTGATTTATGTATAATATTGTTATTATACTTTTACAACTTTTGACACATTTATAATGCACTCATTTTAAACGTACTGATTAATAACATACTTCTAGGGCTTAATAATACTATTAATTAACTATTTATGGTTATGCACTTTCATATTTTCACCCACGACCCACGGCACCCACCTACCCTTGAAAAAATCGAGAAGCAATCGCTTCTCAAAGACCACGGTCGTTTCGCCACTGTACTTAAGTATTTGTATTGTTTGTTTACAATTTTAATTTTTTAATATTGTTCATAGCAGTAATACAATAATAAAAAATAAATAAATATTAACATTGTATATTTGATAGACATTTTTAACATACACAAAATTATGACATAGGTAAAGTATAATATTATGTAATTGTAGATAATTATTAAGTAAATTAATAAACTAATAATAATACACAAACAAAATGCTGTACATAGCGTACACAGCAACAGGTTGGTCATACGGTTTGCTTTGGATACAAATTAATACAAAGATAATAAAATTTATTATAAAATAAAATAATAATATAATAATATAATATAATATAATATAATATAATATAAATATAATATAATATAGTAAATTTTAATGTATTTACATATTACCTACTATAGGATAATTAAAAGAATTCAACAAACAATAACATTATGATGTTATGTATTATTTAAGTAATTAAACTTGGCATTAGTTACTAATACAATACAATATTTGTAAAATGATAATACGTTTAAGTTTTTATTTTACAATTTTAACTTTTTTTTATTCTTTGTATAATTAAATAAATATGAATATTGTATATTATAATAATACGATTGATAAACATTTTATAATTATTATTAAGTAAATTAACAAATTAATGAAAATACATAAATAAAATGGTGTACATGGTGTGTAGCGATCAGTTATGGTCAACAATTTTTACTTTCGTTACAATAAATGTATTTAAATAATTAACCAAGTTGTGCATTGATGCAAAACATAGAAATCAAACATTTTGTACATACATCAATTGACAATCAATTATAAACATCAGTTACAGTAGGCAAAAGCTTTTACAATAATAATAATAGGTGTATGATACTTGCTATATTATAATTATAAGATAAAAAATGAATATAAAAATGTTTAATTAATTAATCAATTAAAATTTAAATGCATGTTTATCATCAATAATAAATCCACAACAACTAATTAATTATTTAGTAAATATTTAACAAATTAAAGAAAACATACAATTAAAATGTTGTACACGGTGTACCAATTATTGTAGTTAACAGTTTTTGGTATAGTTACAAATTGATAGGACAATTATTGTTTTTTATTATTTTTGTTCTAATTTGAATTGATATAAGAGTATCCAACATAAATCATTGCCGCTTGTGTTTCTGAAACAATACAAATAAAAAATATGGTTTAATGATATATTAATTAAATAAATAATTTTAAGTAATTTACCAACTCATGTGTTTGCAGCTGTTTAAATACATGTTCGACATTAGTTACAAATTCACTACAAAGTGAATCCGCATCCAGAGAGAACCGCGTGGAGGTTGCCGAACTTTCTCTCCGCAAGTTTTAGGTCACACAGACAACTTGGATCACACAGATCAGTATAGCATCACACAGATTACTTTGATCACACAGATCACTTTGATCACACAGATCACTTTGATCACACAGATCACTTTGATCACACAGATCAGTAGTATCACACAGATTACTTTGATCACACAGATCAGTTTTATCACACAGATTTGATGTTCACCAAGTTCATGAAGGCCTCATTGTACACTTATTGCATTGCTTGTAGTACTTCTCTGTACACAATGTTCTTGGTAACAAATCTTCCACGATCGTCACCGTACATACCAATTCTAATGGATTGCGAGTTCCTCACTCGTGAAAAGGCTACGTACAATTGTCCGTGTGTGAACACCGGTGAAGGCAGAAGCAATCCAACTCTATCGAACGTTTGACCCTGTGACTTGTTGATGGTCATTGCAAACGACAAACGCACGGGAAACTGCACTCGCCGCATTATGATGGGCAGGTCGTCTTCTCCACTCGACGTGAGTGGTATCGCAGGTATGATTATATCGTCCTGTGCACCACCAGACAACATCCTCGCCTTAAAGTTGTATCGTCGCAGTTCAGTGACAACCAATCTCGTTCCGTTGCAGAGACGTCTCTTAGAATCTAGGTTCCTAAGCAACATCACAATCGAACCTACCTTTAGCGTCAAGTTGTACGGCGGCAGTCCGTCCGGTTCCAGGGTGTTCAGGAACTCTGTAGGATAATTGGCCACTTCGTCGGGGTCGTCGACCACCACAGAGTCTATGGCCGTGTAGCTCCGGTGAGCTCCGTCAATGCGCTGTAAAACCGTACGATTGACCTGCCTGCATTCGTCGTTCCTGGGACATAAAACTATTTTCCGAGCAAACTCGTCGACGTTGGCCAACGACATTTGCTGCGGAAAAACAAAATCGATCAAGTTAGCGACATCGCATACCATTTCCCGGGGGATTTCTACGGTGTCTCGAACACCGTCGACCTCTGGCAATTGGCCGTTCCCGAGCTGAAGCAACCAAGTCGCAAAGTCCACGTCGTTGTCGGCGCGCATGTTTCGCGTCAGATTGAACTGTTCCAAGTCGCGCCACAAACAGTTGTATTTGATCGACGACCTGACGATGTCACTCCTCGTCCCTCTGCGCACGACAGGCAGTATCTGTCTGAAGTCACCGGCAAACAGTACCGGTTTACCGCCGAACGGTAATTCCGATCCCATGATGTCCTTCAACAACCTATTGACCACGGTCAGTTGTAATCCCGGAGACATGGGAGCTTCGTCCCAGACGATTAGTGCCGCGTCACGTATCCTCTGACCACGCAACGACTGCATGGTGATGGTCGACGTCGAATCGTCGGCCAGCGTACCGAACGGCAATCCGAACGTCGAGTGCACCGTCATGCCGCCGTCCATGAGCGACGCTGCGATACCTGTAAAAGCCACGGACAACACGGATCGCCCTTGGTTGCGAAGCGACCATATGAGGCATCCGTATAGTGTCGTTTTACCTGTTCCACCGGGGCCGTCCACGTAGAAGAGTTTGGCGACGTTTCTGTTGTCGTCTACGGCCGCCATCACACGATCGAACACTGTCCGTTGTTCGTCGTTCAAGTTCTCCAATTGTACGGCCCAGCGTACCGCCGCGTCTATTGTACCGAACATGTCGTCGTCCGGGTCTTCTTCCAGCAGTGCGACGTCGGGTAGTGGCAAACCGTAATCCGCGAGCGATTTCCCGTGACCGCGAAGCAGCCTGTCGATTGCGTCCAGACACGCCGCCCTCGCGCGGTCAACGTCTTGCAATCGGTGATTGAAGTCATCCATCATGTGTTCTTCGCTTGCTTGAAACAACGCCAGTGGGTTAGCGGTCTCGCAAAACAATAGCATTGTCACGAACAGGTAACGAAGCTGGGCCGGAGTGTCCAATGTTGCCGATTCGGCCATGCACGCCAGCAGAGCTCGGTCGTCTTCCAAAAGTCCCATCGCGACGGCTGCAGCGCCGTATGTTGGATGCTCTACCCCGTCTACCGTCTTCATGTCCCGGAAAGACTGTGGGCCTCTTTTGTGCAGAAGTAGCAGTCGCAAATGGAAACGATCTCGATCAAGTGGGTTGACGACGTACATTCGAGCCAACGTCTCGTACGTCACCAGTCTTTGCCGCCGGCACCACGTTTTGCGCGTCGCGTTCCAAGTGTAGTGTACCGGTATCTCTTGGTACAGGTACTGTCTAGCTTCGACGTCTGTTGTGTTGAGTTCGAAGAAAGCCGTGAGTTTGGTTCGACCCAGGGCGGCGTTTTGCACTCGCTCTAGTACCTGTTCGGGTGCAAAGTATACGTTGTGATAGTCTTCCAGGTGGACCGGAAGTCTGACTATCGTATGACTTTTGTTATGCATTTCGTAAGAAAACAATCTCCAAACGGCTTCTGGTGGACTGACGTACCTTGAATTTATGTAACTGAAATCAACATCATAATCAAATAAATTTATTAAATAAATAAATAAAATATTATATATAAATAAATTATAGAAATGTGATAAGTTTTATTTAATTCAATTTCAATAGAACATAATGTTATAAATAAACTATGTCAGGTTGACGTTTTATGAAAATGTATATGATAAAAGTTTAAAGTATAGTTAATTAATAAAAGAAAGTGGTGTGCAATGTTATTTTAGTTAACAATTGTTGTGGTTCATTTATGAAGTTACTTCAATATCAATTATAAATATAAATAAAATATTATCATGAATAAGAGTTGTTAATTATATCCAAGTACCACTGATAAAACAATTAAAAGTTTATTGAAATTGAATCATTCATACATCACAAATTGCTATAGTAATGTAATATTATATTAAATTGTGTATATGAATGTTAATGAAAATATCAGTTTAAATGAACAACATAAATTAGAAATGTAGAGAGAAATACTTAAGGTAACATTACTAAAGTTAATAAAATAGAAAAAACACAGATGTGTAATAAGTAAATTGCAAAAAAAAATATACATATAAAATAACAATAAAAATATGAATACTAACAATTTATGAGGATTTAATAGTAATTACCATGAGGGTTGGTTGCAATTTGATATAAAAATTGTGCATTACACATGCGTTCAAATGTTATAATAATATGACATAAAAACATTAAAAAATTAAGTGTTTTTAATTTGTTTGTAACTTACAATGTTAAATATAAAGTCAACCTATGTATAGTAAATAGTATTGCCAATGTGTATCTAATAATAATTATAACATCTAATAAGTTATACTAAACAATTATAATTTAATAATTATTTAAAGTAGTAATATAATACCAAATCATCAAATTACAAAAATACAGTAGTAGTAGTAGTAGTAGTAGTAGTAGTAGTAGTAGTAGTAGTAGTAGTAGTAGTAGTAGTAGTAGTAGTAGTAGTAGTAGTAGTAGTAGTAGTAGTTGTTATGAATTGTGTACATTTGTGTAGAAGTAAACGTCAATCAATTAAATAAATAATTATGTTTGAAATATTAAAAAATAACAAATAATAAATTAAGTCAAAAAACACAATAGTAATAAAATAAATGTAAAAACTATAAGTGTGATTCGCTTACTTTTCTATTTCATCTCCATTCCAGACTTCCAAGGTAGCCGCGTCATGTCCCTTGTAGACGTATTTATACAAATACATTACACCCTTTATAGTTGAGCACACCTCAACATTTATGTGTGCATCATACTTGGCCAGCAAGTACGGGTTGTGGGGGACAACAAACTCATTGCCTACAGGGTGACCTCTGACGTTTGCCACAAGTCCGTTGTTCGGTCTGCGATAAGTCGGATAACCACTATCTGAAACGTACACAGTCTCTTCACTGTATTCTTTGGGATACTTCTTCGAACAACTGTTGTCCATCATGCACGGACTGTTGCGGTTGAGTTGTCCACACGGTCCGTGAACCATGTGTGATTTCACACTGTCAAATAAGCGCCTTTCAGTTGCCGGGTCAGGCAAGTAGGCGCACACAACACTGTCGACATCCTCAGCGGTAAGCAACTTGCTGTCCTCGTGCAAGATGATAAGTATGTGGGCGTGTGGAAGACCACGTTTCTGAAACTCAATTGTGTACACATAAGCATCTATATTACCAAACACCCTGTTGGTCGTTATGTCACGCATCAGCTCCTTCAGTTTTGCATGAAACACCCTCGCCACCAAATCGGGCCTGTCGTTTGCTTTCAACCAAGTTGGAATGTTGTCTACTATCTCTGGCCACCTGGGGTTACACGTAAACGTTATGAATAGGTCCGGCTTTCCATACTTACGCACAATGGCCATGGCGTCGTGGTAACATTGTTTCATGTACCGAGGGCCACCTACAAACGTGGATGGTAGAATCGTCCTGCGGCCTACAGGGCCGACTTCGTCAACGTGAAGCTGTTGATTTATGTGGTCCACAAGGCCCTGATACGCATCAGCAAAGAGCGCTCTCTGATTGTCTCGAGTGTAGCGCAGATTGTTCGCTTCCATGCGAACGTACTGATCACACGTGTACTGCTGTAATAAAAAACCACCTGCATGTATTAAACTAAATGTATGGCCTTCATTCCCATTGTTATTGGTTCCAGTGTATCTAACGGCCAGACGGTAACACACAAACTCCCTGATAGTGTTCCTAACGCGAACCGCGTTCCGGCGGTTGCCTTCTTGTAGCAGGTTGTAATGCCAACCGGTTTCCCCGTACGGGAATAATAGGGGATATAGCATTGGATCTGCGTGAGATGAGCCTGCTGAAATGCTTTGCATCCGGTGATTTGGATCAACTGGGTTTGAGTCGTAGATGACCAGATCGAGGTTCCCTGGTGGTAGACCATCTTCACCAACAAAGACAACTGCTACCTCATTCACATGAGCAGCTGGTTGATTGTATCGCCGAGGATCGTTGTTTGGGTCGGCGATGATGTGCATGGTCACCCTCCTCGGTTGCAACATGGGATTGGCAGCAGCAGCATCTTGTTCCCTCTGCCATACTTGTCGCATGTTTCTGTAACAAAAAAATATTATTTTATTATTAAAGCCACACGGTATATCCACATAATATGTACAGTGTAAAGGTAAACATTAGTATGTAGTAAATAATGAATGATAGTATTATTGTTATTACGATGTATGCATGGTGGAGGCAAGTCTAACATATTATAGTACAATTAAAATACATATTAGTTAGTGTATTTCTATTGGTGACAATATGTATGTATAAACAATATGTATAAATAATAATAATAATAATAATAAGTAAAAATTAGCCTGGAATTATTATATTAAGTAAAAATCAAAGTTCGTAAAAAGTATAAAAAATTGGAGAGGTATTATGCATAATATATGTTGTAAAATATAAGTTAAGTAAAATCAATATAACTCTAAGTCCCGTTAGTTCAGTGTTTGCATAATACCTACAGAGTGTTACAACAATTATACTCACACTTATGGGAATAGTGTATAAGATGAAACATACAATTAGTTTATGGGCAAGACTATGATAATGTGCATGAAATATTTGTTTATTATATTAATATTGTGTGCAATGTCTCAGTACCTATATAAAAATAAAAATAAATTTGTGTTTTACCAATAATAAAGTTACTGGTACCTATGCCTCAAGTAAATAGGTTGATGTTACATAAAGAAATACCTTGAAGTACTAAACCTATAATGGTAATGATAACACACACAGTAAACCCACAGCACATTATAGTAATAACAATAAAATCAGTCAATTTACAAATCAAGTTATTTAATTTACCTATACATTCATATTTTATATTGTTTCTTGATAGATAATAAATTTAAATATAATTAAAAAATTGTCATAAAGCATAATGTGTGTGGACTGATAAAATATGTATAATATATTTGAGTACATACAGATATGAATATTAATATTGTAATTATGGATAGAAAAAAATTGTTAATTTCGTTAGGCAAGTGCAACACAAAATTCACACAACAATATTGTTTTATTATGAAAGCTACATGATGTATTGCTCTTAATGTAACTGCATGACATATCACAGTTATCCAGTATGCAAGTGTAATATGATCTATAGTACAGTATTTGTGTATTTCGGAAGTGTTAAAATGATGTTTATAAATAAAACAAAATAAAATAAGCTTAGATATATTGAGTAAAAGTGCCATTTGGTACATAATAATAAAATTTAAATGAAAAAAAAAATAAACTTTTAACTATACTAAATGTGTAAAGTTTTATGTTACATGTAACTATGAAGTGTCATAATAATAGTGAATTTGATATTGTAAGGAGCTGTAGAGTTTATTCATATTATTAAAACTTTAAATTAAAATAGGTTTTTTTAATGAAAGGGAGAAGTGATTAAAATGTAAACAATGGATATTTAAATTATAAATGGATAACTATAAACTATATGACTCAATTTGTTTGTTGTATCATAAAGAAACGTACTACACCTAATGCATTTAACATCATACTTATATAATTGTTTTTTTTTTTTAACAATGAAATGTTGAAGCTATATTTGTATTTGATAGTTAATAAAATTAATAATTTTAAATATAATTTATTTGTTAATAAGTGTGATGTGTGTACTTTGCTAAATATATATATTTTAATATATTACTCGAAAGCCACTGCGAATGGATTGTTTTGCCGTAACATGTTATCCAAGTCTGCAAGCAAGTGCTCCATTAGTGGTCGTTGGCGTGGCTGTTGTGCCATGCGAATCTGGTTGGCTGACCCGGATTCAATGAAATACAACTCACAGTATCTTGGTTGCATCAACTCATTTCTGACAACGTCATTGCTAATCCTGCGGTAAACCTGCCCGTGAACGGTGAACACTCTCGGTCCATGACCTGGCAAACGTCTTGGGTTAAGGTCAGTGGAGAACGCAGCAAATGCCAGAGTGTTGTTGTACCGCCGGATTTCTTTCCTAAAATGTTTAGCTACCTGTGAATCATCAACTAACAAACGAATTAATAACTCAGGTGGTTGACCCAACACACGTTCTCCTGTAACGGCCATTTGACCATTATTACAACATGTTGTAAAATTATGATTCCTGAGTGTGCGCTCGCATGAGAAGTGACGTGCACTACAATGTGTGCAGATCGCATCCAACGGTCCTATGTTATGACGCTCTGGGAGTTCGTGTTGAATGCCAGCCGGACGGTCTCTCATGGGCATTCTAGGGGGAATCGGCATGAACTGAAATTTAAATGACACAGTTGTACAAATAAAAAAAAATCAATAATATTTGACATATTTACTGACCTCCTCATCGACATCTGGTAGTAAAACGTCGAATATATCTCTGAATTCAAATACTGCCTCTGCATCAGCAGGCAGTACATCAACAAACTCAATGTCACCTTGTACCACTTCCTCCTGTAGCAATGGTTCTTCATCTATGTCCATCATTACCTCGTCCATCTGGACTTCAACGACTTCAACATTGTCGTCATCCATTTGTACTTCAATAACTTCCATCTCCATTTCGTTGTTGTCAGCCATTGCCACGTCCGCTCCTTCTTCGCCGCCCGGTGCCGCAATCTCAAAGACCGGTTGAACTACCTATAAGATCAACATGAGGTCAGTTGTAATGTGTGCATATAATATTATAAGCTTAAATATTCAACTATATATGTGATATAATGATAATAAAGTATATCAATAACATGATTTAATAATAAGTATGTAAAATGCTCACGGTTACGAAATAAGTATTAAGAAGTAATAAATTTAATTTAAAACATTTACCTATATTAAATATAACTAATTAAAAATTAATATTTAATGATTATTGATATTTTTTTTACATTTTAACTCCATATCACAATGAAGTACACTTAAGTCTATAGGATGTAGTATGATAGTAGCATTTTTTGAGTAATTATTTCAATTGCAAGTAATATAATATACATATATTTTAAATAGAATAAGTTATATATTAGGGAAGACATTCCTTGTGATAATAAACAAATATGATACACTAAATATAGTAAATATAAAATAAAAACATAATAAATATAAATGAAAACAAATAAATGAAATCATGTTATAAAAAACATTATCAATGATAAATAATTATTAGTGAAAATGCTATGGTATAGTATTATGACTTGAAAGCAGGTATTGAATGTAAAATATCTTAGCATCATAGGTGTTTAATTTAAATAGTGTAATTAAATGTGTTTAATAACCATTTCAGACTATACAATTAAATGCAGTCACCTGTAATGCAGGCAATGATTTAATGTTAAAAATATTAGTATAACTCTTAAATTAAAATTTTATTTTTCATACTACTATGAGTGCCTTGTAATTCAACAACACATTGTTAAATGAATAAAAAAATAATTAACATATTACCTCCAATTATTATAGTCTAATGTACCTATTAAGATATTAATGTGTCATTTAGTATTGCATTGATACAATGTCAATGAAATACCTAATAATAATAAAAATATGTGTACAAACAAAATACATCCTGGTATTGACACATGTCACTTAAATAAAAAAATAAAAATAAAAATCTTATAATGCACTCACCAAAGACGGCACCGCTCCAGGCAACAGGCGGCGACGAAATGCTCCTCCTAAGTAATCACGACCTAGTACAAAATGTCTCGAGCACAGCTTTGAGGTAGCCAAAATATGTTGAGCATTTATACCACCGTTTTCAGCGAACAACACCCACTGACGTCTTTGTTCGACATTCGCTGGAAACCTAATGTAACCATCAAATTATGAATAGTATTAATATATGGCTAGAGTAAAATAACATTGAATTGTTAATGAATATATATATTGTTACCTGTGCACAGAAACTCCATCGGCACCATCGACGTTTCCACAGATCACACATAATTTGACCATGGTGATGTGCCTAAAAATGGAAAGATAACATAATACATGTATTTTTTAATAATTAAAATCATTATTATATTATTTTAATAAGTAAAATGAATAGTGTATAGTAAAAACACTCGGCATCATTATATCGTTATCAGAATGCTATCAGTGGTGATAATACAGCAATACGGGAATTCCAAGAGTTTTGTGTTATTTTTAGAAAAACTGTGTATATTAATGGTATATAATATATTAATGTACATGGAAAATGATGTTTACGAAACGGTACAAACCAAACGCATAAGAAATAATATGTAATAAAAAAATAACAAATATTCACGTGAGAAAATTGCAAGAAAACGTGCGACGTACGTAACGGGAATGTACGTAGTCTATATGAACCGATGGTTCCGAGAAAGAATGCGGAAATTGTAGTGGAACACATTAAATTGCAAATAAAAAATCGCGACATGATCGAAATACCACGTATGAGCTTTGAGGGACACGCTCGGACAGTAATTGGGCGTAAATAAATATGACCCTTGATTATTACTCGTAAAAATGTAATTAATATATATATACACGGATAATTAAGCTATTGAATAATAAAAATTGTACTCACTGGTTTCCAAAACGTCCAACAAAGTGAAAAACAAATAAACAATAAAAAAAAAAAATGTGTGCAAATTTCGGTAGGTTTACGTAAATAATAAATACGTAACAACAAACGTAGTGCACCGACGCTCGTTGTAGAAAAGTTGCTTAAAGTAGAAGCACCAGATCCAGGTCCACAACGCTTTTCACCCTCCACTCCTCCACCACCTGGCACCAGTATTACCAAATATTACAGCGATAGGATTTAATTAATATTTATTATTATTATAAGCTGTTTGTCAATCGCATAGACTCGGACAAACTTGCGTCGTTGCTACCAACCATCATTACGTAATATGCAATTTGGGGCTTGGAACAAAATTGTCTTGTAGACTCCATTCAGTCCATTCATTTACCATCAATCTCCTGAAGTGAGTACACGTTCTTTCTCAATATTTTTTCATGTGTTTTGTTTTAGGTTAACAGTAATTATAATATGTCATTTTAATAGTTGTTATTAAATTTTAATTTTATAGAACAGTTTAAATGGACAAAATGTTTTGGTTTTCAAAGTGCCGGGTGACGGTTTCCGCTCCCGTCACCCGTGGCACATCCCGTAAGCTGGGTCCGGCCAAACCCGCCAAAAGTATGTATGAATATCAATTATATATATGTATATATGAAATAACAAATATTGCAATGTTATACAATGTGTTTCAGGATGCTACAATTGCCGTAAGGCTGGCCACGTGTCACGTGATTGTACGTATATTTTATAATAATTATGTATATTACACGTAAGCAATACATCTAAATTATTTTGTTTATTATATTGTTGTCAGGCAAAAGACCCAAAAATTTCGGGTCAGCACCTACTCGCGAGCGGCGGCGACGGTGGCAACCACGTGAGCGTCATCGGGGCTCGGAGTCCGTGACACCACCACGTGAGCGGCAGCAACGGGGTTCGGAGTCGGCGGCACCACCACGCGAGCAGCGGCACCAGCATCGGGGTTCGGAGTCGGCGGCACCACCACGTGAACGGCGGCAACGGGGTTCGGAGGACGCGGCACCACCACGTGAACGGCGATATCGGGGTTCGGAGGACGCGGCACCACCACGTGAACGGCGGCAACGGGGTTCGGAGGACGCGGCACCACCACATGAACGGCGATATCGGGGTTCGGAGGACGCGGCACCACCACGTGAACGGCGGCATCGGGATTCGGAGTCGGCGGCACCACCACGCGAGCAGCGGCACCAGCATCGGGGTTCGGAGGACGCGGCACCACCACGCGAGCAGCGGCACCAGCATCGGGGTTCGGAGGACGCGGCACCACCACGTGAACGGCGATATCGGGGTTCGGAGGACGCGGCACCACCACGTGAACGGCGGCATCGGGATTCGGAGTCGGCGGCACCACCACGCGAGCAGCGGCACCAGCATCGGGGTTCGGAGGACGCGGCACCACCACGCGAGCAGCGGCACCAGCATCGGGGTTCGGAGGACGCGGCACCACCACGTGAACGGCGATATCGGGGTTCGGAGGACGCGGCACCACCACGTGAACGGCGGCATCGGGATTCGGAGTCGGCGGCACCACCACGCGAGCAGCGGCACCAGCATCGGGGTTCGGAGGACGCGGCACCACCACGCGAGCAGCGGCACCAGCATCGGGGTTCGGAGGACGCGGCACCACCACGTGAACGGCGGCAACGGGGTTCGGAGGACGCGGCACCACCACGTGAACGGCGATATCGGGGTTCGGAGGACGCGGCACCACCACGTGAACGGCGGCATCGGGATTCGGAGTCGGCGGCACCACCACGCGAGCAGCGGCACCAGCATCGGGGTTCGGAGGACGCGGCACCACCACGCGAGCAGCGGCACCAGCATCGGGGTTCGGAGGACGCGGCACCACCACGTGAACGGCGGCAACGGGGTTCGGAGGACGCGGCACCACCACGTGAACGGCGATATCGGGGTTCGGAGGACGCGGCACCACCACGTGAACGGCGGCATCGGGATTCGGAGTCGGCGGCACCACCACGCGAGCAGCGGCACCAGCATCGGGGTTCGGAGGACGCGGCACCACCACGTGAGCGGCGGCATCGGGGTTCGGAGGACGCGGCACAAACACGTGTGTGGCGGCATCGGGGTTCGGAGTCGGCGGCACAACCATGTGAATGGCGGCAGCGGCAGGGCTCGGAGGACTTGGCCCCACCAAGTGAGCGGCGGCAAGGTTCGGAGGAAATTACACCGCAACGCGAGCAGGGCTCGGAGGACGCGACACCACCACGCGAGCGGGGCCCGAGTTGCACAAGCATGGCAGGCCATATGGCCGCCATGCATGTGGAAACTGTAAGTAATATTTATACACCTATCATTTGTTAAATATAATATTTGTTATAAATGTATATACATTGTTTACAGGAGGATGATGAATATTGCGAGGCGGTAAGCACTAAGCAGCTCTTATTTAATATTTTTTTTACTAATTTTTACTTATTTATGTATATTTTTTCAGAATGACCAATAAAAGTTACATCATTTATTTATGTGTTTTATTTTTAAAAAAGGTGTTCCTATTTAAGGCATGTCATCATATATACATAAATATGTATATTGACATATTGTAATATTTGTACGTAATGCTCAAATAATTTTTATTGGTTAAGTTTCAAACTTACATGTCTGTAAAGAAAAGCATAAGTTTTGATATCTGAAATATACTGCAGGTTATTTGCATGCTATTAGGTTATTTTAAATTAATCTTTTTTATATCAATGAATGAAAGTTGAATTAAAAAATTAATTTATTGAGTGTTAACTTTTATTGTAGTTATGTATTAATATATTATTAGGTTGGTATTTTTGTAGGTTTTGGTAATAGTATAATGAATATTTTCAAGTTAACTTATAATGTTCTCATAGTATTATAATATATTTTATTCATGTGTAGGTATTGTAAAAAAAAATACTATAATAATGTTGTCATAAACATTTGGCACACCAAATCTCCACAGAAACTCTTTGCGTTAAAGGTATTGCAATAACTGTATTGTATAAAAAAATAACTCTTAACTTAGTATACACATAACTCTTTGAATGGCTTGAACGTTATGACTTATTATAGTTTAATGTTTAACACATTAAAATGTATAAAAGTAATATATAATAGGTATTATTAAATCGACATGAGGTATGGCATATGTAATACATTTCATGCCAATGACACAGTATGCAGTGAGAAGAACAGAAAATACTATTGTATATTTTTAAGCATAGGTGGAATTGATTGTTACTTCTATTTATTTTTTTTATAATAAAAATACCTATGTAATAATAATATAAGAATTATAAAACAATAATTAAAATATAATACATAAAAAAATAAAATATATTTATCATTGCATTATGTTGAACAATGTAAGTAAAATGCATTCAATCATGAGTTAGTTACATCCAAATTACCTACTTAATACTTCAGCTTGAGTACATAATATTAAAATTTATAATAAATATACATATATAATAATGCAATATTGCAATAAAATAAATGGTGTGTATTCTTATAACAGTGTATTGTTATCATGTATAATAATATAAGTAAGCAAGTATATATTCACTGTAAACTCTTATACATATCTATGTATGCAACTGTATCGGTTTATTATATTTATTGTAATTGTATCATGCAAATAAATGTATAATATAAGATAATTAAAATAACATTTCACGTTACATTCAGGTTAAGTTTTACATTTTTTAGCAATAATATAATTGTCTATATTACTTGACAATATTTTAATAATAAAAATAATAAAATGCACTACATCATCGTCAAGAGCAAAGGACATACATAGGCACACGTGTCGAAGGTAGATAGCATACGACACGTGTGCCCATGCATAACAATAATAAAAAATAAAAAAATAATAATAATAAATGAAAATAAAATTAAAATAAATTAAATACAAACATAAATGCATACATTATTTCATTATAAAACCCACATTTGAAATTATTAAATAAAAAAAATCATGATGGCCAATGGCTTTGTTATAATTAATTTTGCTATTATAGCTTTTAGTTCTATTAATTTAAGCTTATTATGTATGCCAAAGATAGTAGGTAACAGTCATAACAGTGTACTGTAATACATATTCATATGATAGTTATGATATAACTATATGTAATAAGTAGGCAAGGAATTAACTGTAAACCCAACCGTGTCAGTATATTCTATATTGTATTACAAAACATTAAAACAAAATATATATATATATATAACAACATAAAACAATATAACATAATAATGAATACACAATTTGGTTCCCATTACATTCATATTAAGTTCTGAGTTTTTAGCAATAATATTATTGTCTATACAGTTTTATGACTTGACACTATTTTATTATTAATAATTATAATAAATACATACATATATAGAGAAATAATAAAATGCAATACATTGTAACATAAACGCATACATTTCTCAAAGTTATGTACAATTGACCGTTAGTAATAAATATTAAATGTTATTAACTGACTCATCAACTCAACAATAAGCCTACCACACACATATAGTTTATAATATAGGAATTGTCAATTATTTTCTGCAAGTCAATGACAGTGACAATAGGAAAATCAATCAATACAATATACCTATTTAAGCATAGATACACCATTTGTGTAATAATAATAATAATAATAATATTTATAAAAATATAAATTCATCATTGTACTTTTATTGAATAGTGTAAGTAAAATGCATAAGTCACTGTGTCTGTCTAATCTGTTTTAACTATGCATTCAAATAGCTTATATTTTATTTTATTTTCATAGTACTGCAGTATAATATAATACTATAATACATTTTAATAATAAAACAAAAGTGTGTGTAATGTACTCATATGACTGTCTATGTAATTTTAATCACCTACCTATAAGTAATTGAGCAAGTTATATGTAATTACAACTATAAGTGAGCAAAGAATAACTATTCACTATAAACTCTTATACATATACAATCGTGTCCGTGGAATTTATTCAAATATTGTTTAATTATTTTAAATAATAAACAAATAATTACAATATTTTAATATACCTACACATAATATACAATAAAAATAAAAAAATTTGCTTCCCATTACATTTAGGTCAAGTTCTGTTTTGGTATATTCTAAAAAATATGTATGTTTAATATAATATAATAAAATAAAACGTACTACACAATGTTTGCAAATTGAAATTAAAATAAATAAAACGGTGTTAAATTGAACAATATTTAAAATCAAATAA
This sequence comes from Schizaphis graminum, assembly GCA_020882235.1. Lineage (NCBI taxonomy): Eukaryota > Metazoa > Arthropoda > Insecta > Hemiptera > Aphididae > Schizaphis > Schizaphis graminum. The sequence continues at coordinate 11,294,661 of CM037036.1, read as the reverse complement.
ATAACGGCAATGTACCTATTAGTGTAATTATTTTATCTCATACTTAATACAATAAAATAATAATATGAAAAAATAATTAGAATAACATGAGAAAAAAAATGCAAAAAATGATTCGCACTGTTAATCAAAGCGCCGCCGGGAAAACCGCCAAAGCGGGATTCGATCTCGTTACACCTACCTCTAAATCCTATCTTATCCTAACGCCTAATCCTATCGACTACAGTTTGAGTTGAAAACTAATGTCAAATCTCGAGCACTTAAACCGTTTCCGAACCATCACTGAATATACGTTATACATCGATTTAGTCGTTTAATTCGTATTATTTTCATTGCACACACACAGGCATTCTTGTTGATTTTCTTTATAAAATATTTGTAATCACTAATCAATATCCGTTTTATGTCTACTGTATTTATATTTAATATTATATATAATATTATTGTATGTATTGAACGACTTTTGTCTTACACCCAAACGCTCGTCGTGATCACACGACAGAACTTTGGTACGTATACTAATAACGTATACTACGCGAATACGGAAAAAGCTATAAAATCCACAGAAAAGTGAAAAATTAATAAATAATAATTATAATAATAGTAATAATCGTATAGTTGTCCAACGTCGTAGGTTTGATAACCGGACGGGCGCGATAACGGCGGGCCGCGGCGACCGGAGCGCATTCTTTTTTCCGTTATCCGAACTGAGGTTAGTACAGCAAGCGCGCTCAAGTGGGTTTCGGGCGAAGCCTCACGCGTTTTATAATATAAGACTAGCGGCTGGTGTGCCTCGATTCCAGGCTTGTAGAAGCCGCCTCCGGCGCCTTCGAGGGGTCGACTGGGTCGAGTAAAAATCGGTTCAAGGGAAATTCGGTTGGAAATGATAGTCGGATGTCTAGAAATCGGTCACTAAAATTGTCATAGAGTTGATTACTCTTGAGTGTGAGATATCAATAATCAGTTATCATTCGGTGTAAAAGTTTGTATTGACGCTTGCCCTGTGCTTGTTTAAAATCAATAAGAATAAATGTGTACCGAAAACGGTAATTGAGTGTCTAGCTAGTAGTCATCGTTTGGTGTAAATAACATATAAAAAATTGTAATTGAGCGTCAAGCTATCAGTCCTCAACCTGGGTAAATATATACCTGGCTGAGCAATTATGGATTGGATACATATCGTAACGTTTGCCCGGTGCTTTTTTGTATAAGAATAAAATAATTAAATAAAATGATGGTAATTGAGGGTCTAGCAATTAGTCATCAACCAGTGCGAATCGATAGTTGTGCTGAGCAATACGCCTACGGCGGATTGTTATGCCTCCTGACGTCGTAAGTCTGATGTTGTATTGTAGGAGAAAAAGTTGAAGTCGAACGAAATTTTGACGCCTTATATTTTGAGAAAATCGATTTATACACAACTAAATCACTTAGGTAGGCAATCCGACTGCGTCGGATCGCGGACAATGTCAGTATTGTGAGTTTAATATTTGAAATAGTCCACAATACATTTATTACATCATGTTGTTAATGTATTATTTTTTTTTATCTTTAAAATTTATATTTGAAAGTTATAAGTAATTTTGCATAAAACCCTGATGAAGCTTGGATTTTCGTATTAATTGTTTTTTTAATGTATTTACCTACAATATGTCATGCTTTTATTATATTATATATATATATTGTCCTTAGTATAGAATATACACTATTTTAATATACCAAATTTATTAAATGAGTTAAATATTAATGTGCATCCTTGATCTATATAACTTTAATAAATATATTATAGCATAGTCTCTTAAAATATTACCCAAGTATTCCATACATACACATATTGTTTGTCATTAGGTAGGTACCAATCTTTTTTACAATATAATATATTATTTAGAAATATAATTAAATTTTTTTAAACATTTATTACCTAATTATTAATCTTTATTTGATCATAAGCAAATTTAACATAATCAGTGATAGTTAATAAGTACTATTACAAAAAAACATAATAACAAAGCTGATACCAAAACATATATTTAACATTTACAATATATTATGTGTTTGATTCAAATAGAAAATTAGTACATAATAATTGAAATATTGTTTTTAATTAGTTGAGTAACCAGTAATTATTATACAATAGGAGCATTTATGTGATTAATCTGAGTAATATAAAAATCCTACCACAGGAAAATGATTTTATTAATTTGGTAGTCTACAATAATTATCTATATTGAAATATATTATGAGTAAAACATTCAATACTTGAATTTATCTCATCACATGATGTCAAATGTTGCTTTCTACTACAAAAATATACCACCGTTGCCATCAAAATCATATGTTTAATACAAATTGCATTATATAGTGTTTACATACATAAAAAGAAAGATATAATATTTTATTTATCATTAATTAAGCACAGGTTTTGATTGATTTAATAAAAATTATAAAAATCTAACTACAGAATACATTTAATAATCTGTATTATGCATTCAAACAGCTTATATTTTATTTTATTTTCATAGTACTGCAGTATAATATAATATTATAATACATTTTAATAATATATCAAAAGTGTGTGTAATGTAGGTACTCATATGACTGTCTATGTAATTTTAATTACCTACCATTTACCAATAAGTAAGTGAGCAAGGTATATGTAATATCAACTATAAGTGAGCAAGGAATAACTATTCACTATTAACTCTTATAAATATCTATACATACAATCGTGTCTGTGGAATTTATTGTAATTGTTTAATTATTTTAAACAATAAACAAATAATTACAAAATTTTAATATACCTACACAGAACGAAAAACATCAGTAATATAAATAAAATTACCAATTAAATTAACAAACTCCTTGTTAACATAGGGCCAACAGGGAGGTTTGTTGATTTGGAAATTAAAATCTTGTTAATTTATAGTTCAACCATATCGTCCATATTACATTGTAAGTTTACTAAACTATCCGCTTAATTCAACAAAGTTACTTGTTAAATTCTGAAATAATATTTTTAAAAACTTTGTTAGATTAACAAAAAGTTTGGTTAATTTTGCAAATTTCCCGATTAATTCAACAAATGTGCTTTTTAATAATTAGTAATTCAATGATGTTGGGATTCTTATAGTAACAATCAATTTTGTTAAATGTATACAACTGCCAATCAGATTAATAAAAACTGAATTGTTAAAACAATAAGAATATATTGTTAAATTTATTAACGTTGTCTTAATATTAAAAGATGTTTGACCCACTTTGATTCAAATATACATAAATATTTAATTTGGCATATATAATTAATGCTGAACAACAACTTATTGATAATTTAGTTAATAGGAATTAGATTTAAAATAATAAATAAATAAATATAAATCTAACTATAAAAATTAATTAATAAGTATTAAGTACCTATTACATATTTGTTAACAATTTTTTAGTCAAGTATTAATAAAAATAAAACACAAATTAATTAATGGTGATAAAAAGTATTTTTATTTTGTATATAGTAAGACATTACATTATTTTAATTCAGATATAATTTGATTAATCAAAGGACTTGGCTTATCTGACTTTAATTTTATGTTATAAAAATAACGTTGGAGAAATAACCAAACATTTAGTGATTCTGTAGGATATTCAATATTGAATACATGATAAATTTTGATGCAGATATCTAATGCTTTAACTATTGAAAAAAATGTGTACTTAATTTCATCAAAATATACTAAAATTTGACTTGGGTTCACTACAGTTCCTACAATTAATAAACAAGGTTGTATTGGATTGTTTTTGCTTTTTTTTAACTTCAACATTTCTTCAAGTTCGACAGCTGTGTTGGCTACCATAAGAAAACTATTTTGCGAATCCTTGATGGAAAATTTAACCGTACATTTTTTTCCATTTGGATCTGAGAAGGAGGTTTTAGATGTTGGTAAAAATACAGCATGAAGTAGGTATATAACCACAGAATGTTTGGAACCTAAATATAAGAAAATATATATTTAGGTAAACAGTAAAACTAAAAAAACTTTTAATGTTATACTTATAGCATAAAGTATTATATAAGTAATTATACATAAAAATAAAAATAATAATAATAAAGGGTAAATGTTAGTATTTTGGATATTGCTCATCTTAAAGTAAATTGTAAGTTTATGAGTTCATGATTTTTGTTTTTAATTTTTTACTTCATATTTAATTTGTATATTAGAAGAAACCCAAAGATGAATAACATACAAAACTAGTAAATATTATTTTTCCTTAGATTTTAGCAACATATAATACTCCAGGCTATGTAAATATAAAATAAGTACCTACTTTTTATTTTTTTAAATATAGATTATCACGAGTATTCATCTTTTTTATCATAAGGAAAAAAAATGTTTCCCATTAATACTTACATTCTGAAGCATTAACATTTTCATTTAAGTCTTGGAGCATTTTTTTACTATTAACATCTTTCACTCGATCATTCAATATTTTCAACAGCTTAGTAAATGATGTATCAAACATGCTTAACATACTTGTTACATTTTTTTGATACAACCGCTTAAAATCAATGTCAATCTTTAAAAAAAAATTTATATATAAAAATTTTGATAAAATTAACACACTGAATTTATTAGGAATTAAATTGTATTGAGGTTATCAATTTAGGTCCATATTATTTTTTCTGTAATTATTAGTTGAACAACTAATCTAAATATTGATTTTTGTATACCTATTTAATCTATTAGTTATTATTTACTTATGTCTTTTAACTTACAAGCTTATAACCAAGTGGTTTTTTATACTGAGGCCATGTTGTTTGTAATTCTGTAGCTGAGAAATCTGTGGCTTTGAAATTTTTTAATCTATATCCAGTAGTTTTTTTCCAAATATTTTCAATTTCTGGCCAAGACAACTCTTCGTGCTTCAAGCTACTTAAAAGCATATCTATATCATTTTCAGTGCCTATAAATAATAATTTAAACTATAAGTTTATGCTAGGACACAAAGTATCCTATAGATTTACTTATTTCGCAGTCTAATTCCATAGATGTTCTAGTTTCCTGTTCAACACATTTTTTGTCTTTTGGTTGTTGAGGCACAAGTCCATGATGTTTTAAATTTCTTATTTTGTTAAAGTATTTAGAATACAACTTTCCTTTTGGACATTTAGCCCCTGCATCTCTCAGAAAATACACTTCCTTCAAACAAATAAATGTGCTCAGTTTAGCAATAATATTTTTAGTAAATTATAGAAGTACCTAATAATATATTAATGTGTAGTTTACCTTTATCTCTGAAGTAAATGTTTCAACTATAACTGTAGCTATATTATTGGCTAAAGCAACTGTCATAGATATTTTTTTATCAACTAGAGTGGCTATTATTAAATCCACTAATAAATTTCGACAAGATTCATTCAAATTATTATTCAATGAATAATAATTAACGATCATTGCACCCTGTGTATTTTTGGATAAAATATTTTCAAGATCAAAAGGCTGTGTGAGTTCAGAAGATATGGACACTGGTTTTGATAGCTTTCTTGATGCTGAAATATCCTGCAAAGTATTTCCTCGTAAAGATTTTTGCCATTCCTTAACATACTGAGCAAACTTAACCCTTGTGCCAAGTGGATGCTTGTTTAAAAGTTGCATTATTTCATCCTTGGTTATATATCTTAATGCTTCTACATCTACACATTCGGCTAAAAGTAAAATAAAATATTTTAATACATTATAGTGATAAGTCATATTGCTGTAAGATTTGCTAATTACTATCATAGAAATATTAAGATATTTTTTATCATAAAATATCAGAAACTGTTATTTAAATTATAACTTACCCAGACAAGTTTGTATTAAATATCCCAATTTCCATCCATCTAGAAGTTTTTTCAGTTTATTTTTTTCTTCAAATGAAACAACAGCACAATTATTTTCCAAAACACATTCTTCTTGATTTGTATCATCAACCAAATTATTCAAAGGTACATCATGTTGAATATCAAAAGAATTTGAGTTTTGAAGTTCGGTATACTGTGTATCCGTGTCATTATAAATATCCATACCATCACTCAAGAACGTTTCAAATAAATTATTTCCACCATTCATTTCAAACTATTAATAAATATATATATACAATTTTTTGTTAGTTTAAATGTATTATTATTGTACAACAAATTGTTATACTATATTATTTAAGGGTATATTATTAAAGCTAAACCTACATATACTATATACAATATTATTTAATACACACAAATACAGAATTATGTACACTAATATTTATATACAATTTGAATTGTGAAATTTGGTTAAATTACACACTAAGATGATATTGTTTAGTAGTATTCTTTAAGTCTAATCATTAATTTCCCATTAGGAATTTGATGAATATTAATTGGTGGACCACTGAACTGTTCAATATTTATTAGACTTTTAGCAATTATAGACTTTTTTCTATCAACTTCATATGCTTTAAAGTGTAAATTATAAGAAACTAATTGAATTTGATGCACAGTAAATAATACTATATTATTTTGTAAAACAATTATTTCAAGGATTTCATACAAACAGACTTCATTTATAAAATTAGTAACATAATTACCTATTTTATAATCTGTGCCCTTAAAATTAATCTTTGAGTAACTGTTAAAGAAATTAGATGATATATTGAGAGTATTAAAAACAAATTCATTGTGTTTAGAACTTATAATATTTTTCATAGCTACGACGACTATTTGATTAGATTCATCATTTAATAAAAAGTGTGCAAATTTAAACTGATATTTTTTGGCTAATGTCAAACAGATATTTTTTCGAGAGGTTATTGCTCTAGCATACATTTTAAACTCTTTATGCTTAGCCTCGTAACGAAAACACCAAAAATGTCTTGGAGGTCCGGATTTAAGGATTATAGATGGATAATGTGTCAACAAATGATGCTTGGGTTTCAAGCTATCATTAAAAAATGTAATATAATTTGAGTTATGTTTATTAATAAGGTACTTTAAATGAGGAACAGAACCTTGCGTCAGTTTATTACTTAGTAAAATTTCAATAATCTCAAGAAAAGTGAGAAAAAAGTTCCAAACTTCATCATCTTCAGGTACCAAATCGCCTATCATCAATGAGAAAAAATTAACAAAACACATCATTTGTCTTGCCGACATTTTTAAATGAAATTTTTTTAAATGATATGTTTCAATGGGAGGAGAAGAATTTTTTTGGTCTAAGCCATATGAAAAATTTTGTTTTCTGAAGTTAATAGTTCCTAACGACATTATTTTAACTTTCTCAGTATAGTAAATAATTAAATGACACATGTTGTAGTGAGCAATGCCTTCAAATATATCATGCATTATATCCACACAATAGTTACTTGTAACATGAAATGAATTGATCTGATTCAAAATACTTAATTTATTAACACCGGTTTGTGAAAAATCATTTTTTTCTACATCATCTGCGTAATTGTGAATATTACGTAGTAAAGTTTGGTCCTCTTCAGTTAAATAATGTGATACATTTTTATGTACTTTACAAAATCTACAAAAATAGTTAGCAGAGAAAGATTTACTGAAATCGCAAATACAGTTTAGTCCCAGATTATCACCAGTTATTAAACCAAGAATAAAATAAATTAGTTTTGGTCCATCAGAAGTATTGATTATAAGCCCATCTTCTTCCAAAGAATTTATATCTTCAATCAATTTTTTAAAACATAAATCATTTCCAAATGATTTTAAGTCCTTAGATTTTAAGAGAGCAGCAAGAAAAATATGTGTAAGTTTTGAACTTTGTTCAATTAATGGAAAACTATAATAAACTGCTGAAATAGAATGACACATGGATTTAGATCCTAGTGGATTATTTATTTCATAATCATCAATATATATGAAAAATGGCATCACTAATTTATTTTGAAAAGAAAGTATTTTTTCTTTCCATAAGGATCCTTGAACAAAGTTGGACAGATTATAATTTTCATTAGAGACTGAAGAATTAATTAAATTATCATAACGTTTAAGTGCAAAATCAAGATTGTTATTTTGTTCAAAGTATTTTTTAATTTGGAATTTCAATGGCATCGAAATCCCTTTAATACTTAGTTCATCATACATTGTTTCACCATTATGACTTACTAATTGTATTTCATTGTTAATTGTAACTTGTTGCAATTTGTCACTTAAGTCGTTTGTAGCTAACCAATTATTTAAGACATGTTCAGTTTTACAATATTTAAAGGGATCTGAAATCGATGAAATAACTGTAGAAAATTTTGATAAAACCAATGGGTCTTTAATTTCATTTTCAATCATATTTTTCAATAAGGAAGTAATGGGTTTTATGAGTTTTACTTCTATATCATCTTTAATGTTAAGCACATCACTTCTACAAAAGTTGTTATTATTATGCAAGTTAAGACAGAATAGTATAGCTAACCTATGAAACTGTTTAATACTTTCATTAAAATCAAATACATTTTCATTAGGTATTTGAGGTGTTTGATCAAATGTATTGTTAACTATATCTAAATCATGTGTATTGACATTATCATTTAAATGAGAATTTAACTCTGAATTACTACATTGTATTATTTCATTATTTTCTAATGTATCAGTATGTTTAATTAGAACATGTTTTTTAAAACTACTTAATGTTTGAAATGATTGAGAACAATTATTTTCTTTACAAGTATAAGTGCTGTACGGACCAAGGATATGTATTATTTTATAATGAACGACAAGAGATGCTAATGTGGGTATTTGTTCTTCACAAATAAAACAAAGCATATTGGATTAAAACCTAAACAATATTTATATGTATGAATATATATTTTTTATTCTGTAATAAAAAATAATTTAATAAAATTATAAACAACAACTAACATATATATACTTATAATATTTAAATTACTTACCAGACAATCCAATCTACTGTGTTTAAAATGAATTATAACATAGGTAGATGTAGGTACTGTATTCTGATGACAGACGAGTGATGAGTTCAAAACAAAATAAGAATAACTACTTAAAAATAAGAAATAAGAAGTTATGACAATATTTTTGTATTAATGATTATTGATTAAGATAAAGAATAAAGATTCTAAAACCACAAGAATATATTGTTAAATTAAACAAAAATCTTATCACGAATAACAATATTTCCTGTTAACATAAACTATTAGAATATAAAAATAATACTGGTAACTATTTTTAGACATATTAATACGGGTTTTTACATCAGAGGAAATTATAGTACGAGTGATTAAATTCAAACATGGTATGATTGTTAAATTAACAATATATTTAATATTTTAATAAACGCTATTTATTAATTTAACAAACAGTGTTATTGAAATCAATACTTTAATTGTTAAATAAGAACGTACTTTATGATCATATTGTGATTGTTAAATTAACAATATACTTAATATTTTAATAAACGCTATTTATTAATTTAACAAACAGTGTTATTGAAATCAATACTTTAATTGTTAAATAAGAACGTACTTTATGATCATACTGTGATTGTAAAATGAACAAAACATTTAATATATTAATAAACGCTTCTTTTTAATTCAACAAACATTTGGTGAAATCAATACAATTATTGTTAAAGGAGTACAAACTCTATGATCAAATTTTGATGAGGTGAATTTGTTAATTTTACCATTGGTATTTCGTTCTGTGTACACATAATATACAATAAAAATAAAAACTTTGCTTCCCATTACATTCAGGTCAAGTTCTGTTTTGGTATATTCTAAAATATATATTTAATATAATAAAATAAAACGTACTAAATAATGTTTGCAAATTGAGATTAAAATAAATTGTAAAACGATGCTAAATTGAACAATATTTAAAATCAAATAAATAATGGCAATGTACCTATTAGTGTAATTAATTTTGATAAGTCAACTTCATACTTAATATAATAAAATAATAATATGAAAAAATAATTAGAATAACATGAGAAAAAAAAGTGGAAAAAAATGCAAAAAATGATTCGCAATGTTCATCAAAGCGCCGCCGGGAAAACCGCCGAAGCGGGATTCGATCTCGTTGCACCTGCCTACATCCTATCCTATCCTAACGCCTAATCCTATCGTCTACAGTTCAAGTTGACAACCATCGTCAAATCTCGAGCACTTAAACCGTTTCCGAACCGTCACTGAATTTGTATTATACATCGTTTTACCTGTTTAATTCGTATTTCATTACACACACAGACATTCTTGGTAATTTTCTATTGAATATATTTGTAATCAATATGCGTTTTATTATTATTATTATTATTATTATTATATATATAATATCTATATATATGTATTAAACGGCTTTTGTCTTACACTCAAACGCTCTTCGTGATCACACGACTGAGTTTTGGTACGTATAATAATATCGTATATTACGCGAATACGGAAAAACTCGGAAAAAGCCATAAAAACCGTAGAAAAGTGAAAAATTAATAAATAATAATAATAATAATCGTACAGTTGTCCAACGTCGTCGGTTTGATAACCGGCCAAGCGCGATAACGGCGGGCCGCGGCGACCGAAGCGCATTCTTTTTTTAGCGAACGCAACTACGGCGAGTACAGCAAGCGCTCCCCGCCCTAGTGAACGCAACTATTATTAGCGTTTTATAATATAAGACTAGCGGCCCGTGAGTCTCGCTTCGGGTGAAACTCGGTGTGAGTGAATACCCTAGGACGGAAACACGACTAAGGAGAAATTCTAGTAATCACCAATTAAACGTTGTGTTAAGGTGGGTGATAACGGTGTTTGCGAAGATGATTCCAGTGATTCCATTGATGTGATTGCTCTATATTTTGGCGGTCTGGTTTTGAACGCGAAAAAGTAGAATTATATGAGTGTCTAGTCGTTGATCATCAAACAGTGTAAATTGATACTTTACAATGCAATCCGCCTACGGCGGATTGTCCTACCTCCTGACGTCGAAAGTCTTTTGCTGCATTGTAAATGAAAAAGTTAAAGTAGAATATCCTTAATTTGAATGTCTAGCTGTCAATCATCAACCTGTGTAATAGAATTTACAGTGAACAGATAAACCTGACAGGTAGGCGATCCGACTACGTCGGATCGCAGACAATGTGAGCGCAATATATGAAATAACAACTTTGAATAATCAAAAATAGTAAATACTCAAATTACGGTATATTATTTCACTATTCACGTGTCACCGGTTGTCATTAGTCAGGTGTTGTTTGGTACATAAAAACGTGGAAGTCGAATCTTTGTTTTGAGTATCTAGTCGTTGATCATCAACCGATGTAAATCGATAGCCAGCAATGCAATCCGCCTACGGCGGATTGTCCTACCTCCTGACGTCGTTAGGTGGACACTATTTTGTTTGCAGAATATTTAAAGTCGAATCGCGTTTTTGAATGTTAAATACATTATCAAGATATCAATAGTATAAATCAATTTACACGCAACTAAACCCGCCAGGTAGGCAATCCGACTTCGTCGGATCGCGGACAATGTGGGCGCATAGGTGAAATCTTATATGTATTAAATATACAATATTACTAAAAATCGTAACACTGGAATATTATTAAAAACAATTCGTAATTTATTCTATTAATTTACAGAAAAAAAAACTATAATCACGGAAGTCACTTTAATTGTGTATTTAACGTATTATATACAATAATAATTCAAAATAAATTTAAAACAAAATATTACGTGAAAAACAGGAAAAAAATGCAAAAACACGGCGGCCAGGATACGGCATGCGCCGCCGCTATTTACGCCGGAGCGTGATTCGAACCTGCCAACCTAATCATGGGGACCTACGCCTAACACCTATCGACTACAGTTCTACTTATTAAGTTCTGTCAAATCTCGAGCATTAGTGATGGTAACCTGTTATCAATTTTGATAACTGTTATAGCTGTTACTGCTATTATCAAAATAACAGTTACTGTTATTTTGTCAATGTAACATTATAACATAATAATATAACAGAGTAAAAAATGTTACCATGCATAATATTATAACATAGGTATTATTTATTGCGTTCGTGACTAAAATAAGGGGCAAAATTAAGGCAATTTGTTAATTTGTCCGGTGCCTATGGGTTTGATGTAAATGATTATTAGTGTAAGTCGATTGGATCTACGTATTTACGCATGCAAAATAAACGCTGCCGCCAGACAGTAAAATTACAACTTTATTTTTGCTCACGAGTTAAAACATACTTAACGAGAAAATCTCTAAAACCTTGTAGATTGGTCTGATTTCCGTAAATTGTTTTTTTAGATTAGGGAAGATTTTTACAGGGTGCATTACACTTTGATAATTGATGGCGTTGTTAAAAACAAAATTAAGACAATAATTTAAAAAACTTTTAAAAAATGATTAAATTCTAACTATTATTATAGGATTATTATTTACATTCCAATTCGTCTTGTAAAAAAATTTTCGTTAAAAAAAAATAAAAAAAATGTTCGAAATCATATCACTGAGATACTGAACGAAGCGTAAGATTTTGTTGTAAAGTAAATTTTTGAACAAATAACAGGTCATACACATGCCCCTTTAAAACGAAAATGAAGTGATCTGAAGACTGAAATTCGTTTATCTACTTGACAGTAAACCAGAAATGAAAATATTATTTAATGATCATATAAACATATTTTTATTTATAATATAATATCTATTTAATATTACATACAAAGGTCATACTTGGTTTATTTAAATTTAAAATTGATATAAATCAGTATTGTTGTTTTAATGATTTAATTTATGTTGCATAATTCTATTTCTATACTGTAATATTATACATTATACATTATTTTAAATATATGACATTATTATTATTTAAGAAACTGTGTTTTATGAATTCTATTTTTATACTCAATTATCACTGGAGTTCTATAAAAAAATTAATATAGCAACTCATAACAATATGTTGTTATGTTATGAAATGTGAATACAAGTTAGGTATATCAGCCCTACCATAAAACAAATATTATTCATTACGTTTCTACTGTTAGGACGATCAAGTGCTGTTGTTATTTAATAAAAAGGTTCATTCTGTTTATTCTGTTGATAGTTTTTTTTATTATATTTCAAAAAGTAAAATTTATTTGTAAAAATAAGTCATGGATAGGAGAAGCAGCTCAGTGTGGTCTTATTTCACAATTAAAGACAATACCAATGCTAAGTGTGATATATGCCATAAAAGTTATTCTTATAAGTCGACATTAACCAATCTAAAAAAACACTTATCTAGTCGACATTTTATATTTTTAAAACAAGGACAAAGTATAAATGAAGTAAGTAAAATTATAAATTAATATCACATTAAAACAATTTAATTTTTTGATTTAATTAATTATTTTTGACTCTTTTGTTATTATTAAAACTCTAGAATCAATCCACTGAATCTAATATTGATGACCCTAGTAGTACACATCATACTAACGACAATTCGATAAATTCTTCTTCTGTATCATTGCCATCAACTACCTCTATACCAGGTACCTCTAATCAAACTGTATTAATTGATTCAGCTCCATCAAATGCAAATGCTTTTTCTCAAATCGTAACTGGCCAAAGCCAAATGCAAGCTGAAAATAATGCAAAATCTCATAAACGTAAGCAACTGTCTATAGCTACATACATTCCAAAAAAAATGACAGTTGATATGAAAAAAGATATAGATCAGTCACTTTTAAATTTATTTACGAAAGATTACCAACCGTTTAAATTAGTCGAGGACAAGGGTTTTAAACACTTCGTTAAAATGTTGAATCCTAATTATACACTTCCTAATCGCCATTCAATCTCCAAACAGTATATTCCAGCCTTGTATGAAAAGCGATTGAGAGAAGTTAAAGAGTTAGTAGAACAGGAAGCAAAACATGTGTGTTTAACAACCGACTGTTGGACATCTCGCAACAACGAAAGTTTTATGGCCATCACCATACATTTTGTAGATTCAAATTTTAGTTTACAGTCGGTACTCATAAGTTGTTCTTCATTTAATGAAAATCATACTGCCATAAATTTGAGTGATCAAATCCAAAAAACTATAGATGAATGGCACCTTGAAGGCAAAATAGAGTTGGCTGTCTCTGACAATGCTAGTAATATAAAAAATGCATTAGGTTTACTTAAACTAAAACACTTGGGATGCTTTGCACACACTTTAAATTTGGTTGTTCAATCAGCTCTTACTAAAGAAAATGATCTTATTGACAAAGTTAAGACCATCGTCACATATTTCCGCAGAAGTACAGTAGCTAATAACAAGCTCAGATCTTATCAAATAAATAATGGGATGGATAAACCAAAAAAATTACTCCAAGATGTTCAGACCCGGTGGAATTCTACTTATTATATGTTAAATCGTTTTATTGAACTAGAAAATCCTATAAGGGGGACATTAGGTTTGCTTGATAAGGCACCTCAGACCTTAAACAGTGATGAATGGACTATAATAAAAGAATTGTGTACAGTACTTAGACCTTTTGAAGAGGCTACTAGAGCAGTAAGTGGCGAATCATACATGACTGCGTCTATAGTCATAGTATTAACTCAAGGCTTATTAAATGCGTGCAAAAAGTTGTATACAATGGAATTTAATAAAAGAACACTAATTATTATAAAACAACTTATAGATAATATGGAAAATCGAGACGCATGGAAAAATGTAGATAAAAGTAAAACATTAAGCAGGTGTACTTTTTTGGATCCACGTTTCAAAAACATTCCATTTAATAATTATGATTCACTATCTGAAACAACAAAAAATGAAATAATTGAAAAAACTGCAAATATAATTTATTTAGAAAGATCAAATCAAATGGATGAACAAAATCAAGACCAACCTGATTATATAAGTATAGACACTCCATCCACATCAAATAGTCCATCGATTTGGGAAACTATTGACACGAGCATAGCCAAGTTAATACCTTCTGGTACATCAAAGTCACGTGCAATAATTGAGGTTCAAAGGTACTTAGAAGATGGTATGCTAAAAAGAAATTTGGATCCACTTAAATGGTGGAAAGAACATAAGTATAACTATCCATACTTACATATTTTGGCTAAGCAAACTTTATGTTGCCTTGGTACTTCAGTTCCTTGTGAGCGTATTTTTTCGAAAGCAGGACTTATTTTGAACGATCGTCGTTGTCGAATCAAAAGTGAAAAGGTAGAAATGTTGTTATTTTTAAATTATAATTCAGTATGAAATTATGATAATTAGATTTACACTTGACTACTTGAGTAAATAATATGAAGAATTTAAATGTGTTTTTATTGTCCAAACAATATGTATAACAGAAATTGAGGTTTTAAATTAAAATGTTCTTAATTATTTTATATTTTTAGGTATAAAATATTAGTCTACAGCAAAGCTTATTTATTTTGTTTATATAATTATGTTATAAAATTGTTACTATTCTAAAGTTACTGAATATTGTTACTATTCTAAAGGTATTGAATATTGTTACTATTGTAAAGTTATTAAATATTGTTATTATTCTAAAGTTATTAATGTTATTTTATAACAATATTATTTTATTTTATTTTGAAAATTAATCAAGAAACTAACAAAAATGTTAGTAGCTTCCTGTTAATAAATGTATTAATGAGTTATTTGTAAAATTAATTGTATGAATATAAATATAATATTTAATATTTACATTTATAAAACATGTTCAATTATTAAACGATTACATAAAATGAAAATTTAGTGAATATAAAAATAATATGAAAACAATTGATATATTAATAGTATTTTTTATTTTTTTATACTTACTCATATTTTGGTAACATTCTAAAATACTAAAATGGTAATTAGTAAATTAGCAGCTATTTGCTATTAAAATTATAAAAAAATAACATGTCATTTAGAACATTAAAGTAGGTACCAATACTTATAAGTTTAATCAAATTATAACCTCGTGTATGATTTAAAAATCTTAATAATCTTAAATCGTGGTTAAACTTATAACAGTTGTTCAGTAAAGTTGTTGTACGTTTGTAGGTTGTAGTAAAACTAGACACTAGTAAATAATAACAGTCACGAACTTTTCGTGATAACAGTAATCACCAAATAACAACCTTGCTATTATCTGTTATCGGAACAGCACATCAGGGAAATAACATTTAGAAAAAAAAATATTAGTAACTGTTATTTTTTCTTTTGAGTAACAGCCTGTTACTGCTACTCGTTGGGTAACTGTTATAAATCACAGTTCCTGTTATTTTCTACCATCACTATCGAGCATTTAAACCGTTTCCGATCCGCGACGAATTTTGCGTTAAACACCGTTTTTCTTATGCAATTCGTATATTTCATGTATAATGAGACTCGGATACTCATATTAATTGTGTTTTTTATGTGTTTGTCCAGAATATTTGTTTGTATTGTCATTTTTTATGTGTATGATGATTGATGACATATATTTATCATACAATATTAAATATTAATGCCCACACCTATCAATATAACTCCATATTATTATCAAAATACATTAAACAAATGCTTCTTAAAATATTATAATATATTTTAATTACAAATACATGTATCATGAATAATTAGGTAGGTATCTGTTTAACAATATTTTTGATTTATTCAATATTTTAAATCCTGTAAAATTATACATGTACCTATATTCAATAAAAAATTTTTAAAAACTATAATTTATAGTCAAACTCAAACTTATTTTCTGTTATTATTAATATTATATTTGATTAAATATTTATATTCTAAATTGAATGTAAAGTTTCTGATTAATACTGTTATATGATGTTTAGTATTAAATATTTTTCACTGAAAAAAATTAGAATTAGAAATAAAAAATGTATATTTAACGTTTGCAACTTATTTATGGTGTTCTCGATTCAAAAAAAAATAAATATTAATATGTGCATGATACACATCAATAGGTACATAAATTTAAGTTTTTATTTTATTAGATTTATTAGATAGATATAATCAATTAGGATAGGTATAATCAATTGTATAATATAATATTATTACCATATGGGTTTGCATACATATTGTGTAGTACTGTTTAGTACACATTACTCTTTATAAAAGTTTAGTTGAACGTCAGTATTAAATATTACCTTGAAGAAGTAGTTTAAGTATAGTATATGTATATAACTACTGATCAACTACCTTAACTCAACAACTCAACTAAAAACTATTAGCTAAAAACGGTCCAACATTTTCAGTATGTTTTTAATTTAACCTGCAATAGTTGTATGTAGAGAGCCTAGATAATAAGAGAGTGGCCAACTCAATTGATAGCAGCCATTTTTCGTCCAAACTATTCCCGCGCTTTATATTTTTGAATTTATGTTTTTCAAAAGTTCGGAATCTGAAAATCTTGACATTTGGTTATTTTTTTTTGTAGTTTAATATATTTTTATACTAATTAGGTATACATAGTTTATGGTCATGATGAATGGCAACTAAATTTTGGTGAAGAGCAAAGATTATTGAAATGCAACACACGCACCCCTTTTTAAAATGTAATATACTATTATGTTTTATATTACCTCAGTATATAATTTAATCCGATTTGTCAAATATACGCATAAATTTATATTTATATATTTGCATTATAATAACCATATAATTACATACATTGCATGTGCTATACATAATATAATACTTGATAATTTGTAGACTAATAATTAATTAACTTTAGCCTTATATTGCTTATAAGCCGTATATTGTATTATGTACCTACTTACAGAATAACTATTTGAAACAAATCAATATATTTACATATAAATAAAAATTAATATAATAGACAAGTATATTAATTTCAGTATATTTATTAATATATTTTAGTAGGTACTAATTAATTACACATTTTGTAAACATATTTTGTTATTATTGTATTACGTTTTATACATTTTAACTTATTTTACTATTTTTTTTTTTTTTTGTGGATTATTGTTTACCATCTCTCTCATTGCAACACTTTTGCTAGCTCTAAGGCAAGAAGTTTTTTTTTTATTATTTTTGGACATCAATTTACCTAAATTTTTACATCTAAATTCAATAAATCTATTGATGATTTTAGTTTTTATGGCACTACATTTGCAAAATGTATAATTCATTAGTTCTGACTGTAATTTGTCCATAAATAAATCTCTCTTATTAGATAAAATTAAGTTTCTATATCTTCTGAAAAAAATTTCCATGTTTAAAAATAATTGAAAACAATCTTCACTGACATACTTCAGGCTACCAGGTTTGTACTCTTTAAGTGAAACAAATGCTGAGTAATTAGTGTTCAAAGGTTGAAGACTACATACCGAATCAATACAGTTAAAGCAAATTTTATCATTTTTCTCTATTCTCGACACTATGTATCCTGAATATACAAAAATACAAAGTATTAGAAAGATTCAAAAATAAGATAGCAAGATTAAATGCACCAAATGTCTGTGTTTTTTTACCATTGATTTGGCTTATACAAAATTAAAATATTTACACCTGCCAATAATAAATATATATACTATAGTATATTATAAAAACAATAATATAGGAAGTATGTAAAATACATATTATGTTAACAGCTGTAAATATTTTTATTTTATTAAGAATTTATGATAAAATAATACCTGCAATATTATATAGACTATTTTGTTCAGTATTATGTATATGTATAACAATGTCATTGGACTCAGAATCAGAACACTCTTCATATGTTTGTGAGTTTGTAGTAGTTGGAATTTTTGAAAAATCTAAAAAATCTCCTAGAAACTCTCTATCATCCTGTTCATAGTTACTATTTGAGACATGTTTTAGATATTGAGCAACACATATAAGTTTTAAGTTACATTTAAACTGTAATGCATTTGGTACTGATTGAATACTTCTCATACAAGAAAATAAATTTTCTAAACAATCTTGTGTAAACCTTGAGGTTAAAAGGAAACGAAAATTTTTCTTATTTAAAAATAAGTCTTGTAAGTCTAAAATGGATTGTGTAGCTACTAAGACTCCACTTTGACAAGGTTTCCAAGTTTTTTTATAACCTATTTTAATATTTCTAAATAAATCCATAAATTTGTTTAAAAATTGTAGAGTTTCTATATACTTTTCAGGATTACGTTTACTCAAAGCAACAACTGGATCTCGAGAAGACATAAGTGTAAACCACTTGGAAACTTGTCTAATGAACCAAGCAGTAGTCTTGTATGCGGAATGATAATCTTCATTTTCAACTAGGTACGATAAGCTTGCAGCAACATCCATATTAATGACACTAGTGGCTTTTGATACCTTCATTTTATCAAAATGATTTGGTTTTTGGATATCCTCTATATTAAGTTTATGAAATAATTTAAGTTCAAAATCATTTTGATGTTTACATAGTTCTTCAATATGTTTACAATCAACTATGTTAGATGTCAAATTATTTTCTTTTACTATATTATCTGGTATAATAATAATTTTGTTGTTAATTATTCCTTGTTTAATATTTTTAAATAAGTGAGGAACATCAGGTAAAAAATATAGCTTACGTTTTGAATCACATGGATGTAATACACTATTATTTATATTTCCTAAAAATGAACAACCAATTCCGTAGCTAGCCCACATGGCTTTATTACAAGCCCCCATATCTGAAGTTATTGAGTTAACTCGAAGGCCAATGGCTTCAGCTTTGGAAATTATATTATTTATAATTGGTTTCAATGCACTACCTTTAACTGAATCGCTGGTGAAATAGTATGCCACCGTTTGTTTCCAGCGACTAGATATGCCACCGAGCATAAATACTAAACCATGATTTGCAATACCTTCATGTTCAGGAAGAGTGACATTTCCAATAAATGATTTTGAAGCAACATCATAATTTATACCTTCAGTCAGAAACATTTCATCCAACACTAATACACATTCTTTTTCAAAATTGTTCAAAGAAGCAATTTTTATTGAAAGCATTTCAAATACATCTTCAAGAATTCCACTTGAAAATGATATTTTTTGTAATTTTCGGCGTATTGTTCTAAGAGATGGTAAAGGGTTATTTTGTACAAGAAGTTCCTCATATCCATTTGATCCACAGGCAAATTTTAAGCGTAATGCTGTTTTTATAGAGGCATTTGACCACTTAAACCCTTTTTTATTTTTTACACTTAGTGATGCTATTTGATTGTCGTTTAAAAATGATTTCAAAGTTTTAGTAAATGTAGCGTATTTAATATTTTGTTTGTAATTCATTTTGAGAGTGTGATTATTATTTTGTCGTAACTTGTGTACTAATTGGCCTTGTTTTGATAATTTTTTTTTTAAATATTCAATTTGTTTTAAAAGATCAGCTTTTTCTAAAATGTCATCAGGAATAATATTAATGCCTGTATACGTATTATCTATACTTGGTGATTTATCATAGGAGGGTTCTAATTGTTGTTGGCTTGTCGCATAAGAATGTTCAGTTATATTAGATTTTGCTCGTTTAATCGGACTTGGAGTTGAGTTCTGTAACCTTTTTACTGGAGTTTTTCGAATTGGTTTGATTGGTTGATGAGTAAAAATTGTAGGGATAGCAGAAAACTTCAATTTCTTTTTACCATCTACTCTAACCTTTTCCCATTGGCTTTCGTCAAAATGACTCTATAAATAAAAATAGCAATTCAATAATAATAAAAAAATTATAAATTTTAAAATAAAAATATGTAACTGATACCTTATAATTAATTACAACTTAAAGTTGGTATCTATAATTATAATATCTAATACCTATCAATATATTTCTACATTTAATTTCATAGTAATTTACATCGATAGTAACTATTTTTAATAAATAAATAAAATTAAATGATAATATTTAACTATAATCTGTTAGTATTTCATTTCTTTAAAGGCCAAAAGATTGTTCATTAATTATTTTTTAGTACAGTAAATAATATTATTATATTTTTATTATTAGGTATATTGAATAATGAAATGTGTTAAAGATAAATACATTAATTATGTATCATGTTATGATTATAATACTAAACTAATATTTTTAATTGCCTTTTCTATAAAATAGGTTGAAAATAATATATATATTTACTTCACAAAGATAGGAATTGTTTGTTGGCTTCCACTTGTCCCTTTTTACTTTTGATGCCCACAAGGCACGCTTCACCTTATCTTTAGGAAAGACTTTTAATATGAAGCCATTTTCAGACCTATTAGAGCAACCATAGGCACAGCAGCCAGGCATTCTAACACAATATTATAAATAATTACATTTAGTTGGTATGCACTAGAAAAATAATATTAATTTTGAACATAATATAGATACTAATTAATAACTTACTTTCAATATGGTTTAATGACACAAATATAAATATTATTTATTATTAAAATATCACAAACTATGTTAGGTTAGAATAAAATATAACTTGTCTTGCACTATTTGCATAAAAATTGAATTACAAATAAATTAAATTATAATATTATTCATATTATAATGCATATTTCGTATTTTGACTATAATATTATAAGTAATATTTGGACGATTAATGGCGTCCAGGGCGACTGATAACAGTCGACCAATAGAAAGTTATCACCGAGTTGGCCACTCTCTTATTATCTAGGCTCTCTAGTTGTATGTACGGTCAATATATATACATTTGATCGGATGTAATTATCTGGAGTTGTATACATATATAAATATTACCAACTCAAATAAAACAATTCACCTCTGTAGTTTTAAATCACTTATATTTATTGATTTATGACAATATACTGTCCATAAAAGTACAATAATACTGTACTGTGCGAATAGACCTTTATCATCGACAAACACTTCTGTGCCACCCAGCACAAACCGAGGTAAAATATTAATCTAATGGAGTAGGGTTGAGCAAAGGATAAGACAATGTAAATAAAACTATACCTATAACACAATTTATTGATTCAAAAACAGTAATTTAACCATATAGTATTAAACATGACTAAATCAACACTGAATGTCTCATCTGCTCTAGGACGTTTGATTTGATGACGGAATCGGCGTACAAACGGCACACGTACGGCGTTTAAGAGACGCGCGTTACTCGAAAAACACCGTCCCCGGTTCGAAAATCGCGAAACGGGGCGACGAAAACGTAAAAAGGCGAAACGAAATCGCCGAGAACGTCGGTCGCCGTGGACGCGATAGCGACTCGAAAAATACAAATACGTAAAAAACGGGCGCACTACCGGCAGTAAAACGACACGGCGGACGCGAATAACACGACCGCGAGGTCGAAAAACGCGGTTAAATCCGCGTAAAAGGGCTTCAAAAGTCGAAAAGCGTTGAAAAATTTCGAAAAAACGATATATACAGTAATAACAAAACGACGAGCCGAAACGGTGCGATAAGCCGATAACGACGAAAGGCGATAACGGGTCGGGAAAAGAATTCTAATTTTTCGATTGGCCGGTCTTATAGGTACAGGCAGCGCAGCGATCGGCGGGCCGCGTCAACATTTATATTTTATATAATAAGACTAGCGGCTGGTGTGCCTCGATTCCAGGCTTGTAGAAGCCGCCTCCGGCGCCTTCGAGGGGGTCGAGTGAAAATCGTTTAAAGGGAAATTCGGTTGAAATCGGTCACTAAAATTTTGCATTGTCGCTTGCCCGGTGCTTGTTTGAAATCAATAAGAATAAATGTGTACCGAAAATGGTAATTGAGTGTCTAGCTATCAGTCATCATTTGGTGTAATATCGCTTCCCGTCGCCTGCCCGGTACTTTTTTGTATGTTAAAAAAAAAATAACATATCAAAAATTGTAATTGAGCGTCTAGCTATCAGTCCTCAACTTGGGCAAATATATACCTGGCTGAGCAATTATGGATTGAATACATATCGTAACGTTTGCCCGGTGCTTTTTTGCATGAGAATAAAATAAATAAATAAAACAATGGTAATTGAGGGTCTAGCAATTAGTCATCAACCAGTGCGAATCGATAGTCGTGCTGGGCAATCCGCCTACGGCGGATTGTTATACCTCCTAACGTCGTAAGTCTGATGTTGTATTGTGGGAGAAAAAGTTTAAGTCAAACGAAATTTTAATGCCTTATATTTTGGGAAAATCGATTTATACACAACTAATTCACTTAGGTAGGCAATCCGACTGCGTCGAATTGCAGACTATGTGGGCGCGATTGATGAAATCTGAATTTTGTATTTGCTAAAATTTGAATATAATTTATGTGTTACTAATACCCCTCAGGTAGGCAATCCGACTGCGTCGGATCGCGGACAATGTCAGTATTGTGAGTTTAATAAGTGAAATAATCCACAATATTTATTACATCATGTTGTTAATGTGTTATATATTTTTATCTTTAAAATTTAAATTTAAATGTTATTAGTAATTTTGCATAAAACCCTGATGAGGCTTGGATGTTCGTATTAATTGTCTTTTTAATGTATTTATCTACAATATGGAATGCTTTTATTATATTATATATATATATATATATATATATATTGTCCTTAGTATAGAATATACACTATTATAATATACCAAATTTATTAAATGAGTTAAATATTAATGTGCATCCTTGATCTATATAACTTTAATAAATATATTATAGCATAATCTCTTAAAATATTACCCAAGTATTCCATACATACACATATTGTGTGTCATTAGGTAGGTACCAATCTTTTTTACAATATAATATATTATTTAGAAATATAATTAAATTTTATTAAACATTTATTACCTAATTATTAATCTTTATTTGATCATAAGCAAATTCAACATACTCAGTGATAGTTAATAAGTACTATTACAAAAAACATAACAACAAAGCTGATACCAAAACATATATTTAACATTTGCAATATATTATGTGTTTGATTCAAATAGAAAATTAGTACATAATAATTGAAATATTGTTTTTAATTAGTTGAGTAACCAGTAACTATTATACAATAGGAGCACTTAGGTAATTTTATTAATCTGAGTAATATAAAAGTCCTACCACATAAAAATAATTTTATTTAATTTGGTAGTCTGCAATAATTATCTTTATTGAAATATATTATAAGTAAAACATTCAATACTTGAATTTATCTCATCACAAATAATGCTTTCTACTACAAAAATATACCACCATTGCCATCAAAATCATATGTTTAATACAATTTGCATTATATAGTGTTTACATACATAAAAAGAAAGATATAATAATTTATTTATCATTAATTAAGATCATTTTTTGATTGATTTAATAAAAATTATAAAAATCTAACTACAGAATACATTTAGTAGTTTCTTAAAGATATGTACAATTGACCGTTAGTAATAAATATAAAATGTTATTGACTAACTCGACAATTTAACGATAACCCTATCACATAGCCACATAGGTACCTACATAGTTTATAATATAGGTAATGCCAATTTTTATCTGCAAGCCAATGTCAGTGACAATAGGAAAATCAATAAGTATTTTTAGTTACACCATCCATGTAAATAATAATTATAATTAATAATAACATACCTAACATAATTTATAAAAATATAAATTCATCATTGCACTTTTATTGAAGAGTGTAAGTAAAACGCATAAGTCACTGTGTGTGTCTAATCTGTATTATGAATTCAAACAGCTTATATTTTATTTTAATAGTACTGCAGTATAATATAATATTATAATACATTTTAATAATAAAACAAAAGTGTGTGTAATGTACTCATATGACTTTCTATGTAATTTTAATTACTTACCAATAAATAAGTGAGCAAGGTATATGTAATATCAACCAGTGCCGGCCCTATGGGGGGGCAAGCGGTGCGACTGCACCGGGCCCCGCGTTTGTGCTAGGCCCCACAAATTATGTAATACAATTATCACTTAGGTTAGGTTGGGCCCCCGCAAAATTCTGCACCGGGCCCCGAAAACCATGGGGCCGGCACTGATATCAACTATAAGTGAGCAAGGAATAACTACCTATTCACTATTAACTCTTATAAATATCTATACATACAATCGTGTCCGTGGAATTTATTGTAATTGTTTAATTATTTTAAATAATAAACAAATAATTACAATATTTTAATATACCTACACATAATATACAATAAAAATAAAAAAATTTGCTTCCCATTACATTTAGGTCAAGTTCTGTTTTGGTATATTCTAAAATATATGTTTAATATAATAAAATAAAACGTACTACACAATGTTTGCAAATTGAAATTAAAATAAATAAAACGGTGTTAAATTGAACAATATTTAAAATCAAATAAATAATGGCAATGTACCTATTAGTGTAATTATTTTATCTCATACTTAATACAATAAAATAATAATATGAAAAAATAATTAGAATAACATGAGAAAAAAAAGTGAAAAAAAATGCAAAAAACGATTCGCACTAATATTCAAAGCGCCGCCGGGAAAACCGCCAGAGCGGGATTCGATGTCGTTACACCTGCCTAAATCTTATCCTATCCTAACGCCTAATCCTATCGACTACAGTTTGAATTGAAAACTGATGTCAAATCTCGAGCACTTAAACCGTTTCCGAACCATCACTGAATATACGTTATACATCGATTTAGTGGTTTAATTCGTATTTCATTGCACACACACAGGCATTCTTGTTGATTTTCTTTAGAAAATATTTGTAATCACTAATCAATATCTGTTTTATGTCTACTGTATATAATTTAATATATATATATTATATGTATTGAACGACTTTTGTCTTACACCCAAACGCTCGTCGTGATCACACGACAAAATTTTGGTACGTATAATAATAACGGAAGTACGGAAAATGTATAAAATCCACAGAAAAGTGAAAAATTAAAAAATTATAATAATAGTAATAATCGTATAGTTGTCCAACGTCGTAGGTTAGGTTAGGTTAGGTATAAATCATATAAATCATTTAAATCATAACTATAATTATAGTAATAATCGTATAGTTGTCCAACGTCGTAGGTTTGATAACCGGACGGGCGCGATAACGGCGGGCCGCGGCGACCGGAGCGCATTCTTTTTTCCGTTATCCGAACTGAGGTTAGTACAGCAAGCGAACTCAAGTGGCAACCGGGTCAACCTCTTCGCGTTTTATAATATAAGACTAGCGGCTGGTGTGCCTCGATTCCAGGCTGGTAGAAGCCGCCTACGGCGCCTTCGAGGGGGTCGAGTGAAAATCGTTTCATGGGAAATTCGGTTGGAAATGATAGTCGGGTGTCTAGAAGTCGGTCACTAAAATTGTTAGAGTTTATTACTATGAGTGTGAGTTATCAGTGGGTAATCAGTTATCATTCGGTGTAAAAGTTTGTATTGACGCTTGCCCGGTGCTTGTTTGAAATCAATAAGAATAAATGTGTACCGAAAATGGTAATTGGTGTCTAGCTATCAGTCATCATTTGGTGTAATATCGCTTCCCGTCCCCTGCCCTGTTCTTTTTTGTATGTTAAAAAAAAAAAATAACATATCAAAAATTGTAATTGAGCGTCTAGCTATCAGTCCTCAACCTGGGCAAATATATACCTGGCTGAGCAATTATGGATTGGATACATATCGTAACGTTTGCCCGGTGCTTTTTTGCATGAGAATAAAATAATGGTAATTGAGGGTCTAGCAATTAGTCATCAACCAGTGCGAATTGATAGTTGTGCTGGGCAATCCGCCGTAGGCGGATTGTTATACCTCCTACCGTCGTAAGTCTGATGTTGTATTGTAGGAAAAAAAGTTTAAGTCAAACGAAATTTTAATGCCTTATATTTTGGGAAAATCGATTTATACACAACTAATTCACTTGGGTAGGCAACATTGACATAATATAAATGGACTGCGCTTGATGTGTTAATTGTGGAGTCATTATTTGCCCTGATCTGGTAGTCAAAATCAATGGAAAAAAAAATATAATTTTTCATATTTCCATGACAATATTTCTTATTATCATTGTTTCGAATATATTAAGATAATATTCACATTATCATCTGTGGTAAATATGATTGAAATTTGACAGTTGCAACTTTCTGAATTTCATAGTGACTTTAAGTTTTTTAGAAGTGTAATTTTTAAAATGGTTGTTGTTTGTGGTATTGCATCTTGCAGAAATCGGAGTACTAAAGAAAATGATGTCATGTTGCATAGGTATGTGCAATTTTTGTATTTTATAATAATATAATTTACAATATAATTTACAAATATTACTCTTATGCTCATATGAATAAATTAGTTAGTAAATAATTATTTTTGACAGATTTCCTGCTGATAAAATTCGTGCTGAATTGTGGTTGAAAGTTATACAAAGCCATCAACCATCATTCAACATTTCGAATCAAACAAGAATCTGTAACTCACATTTTGTTGAAACAGATTACACTAAAAAAAAATTAAATAAAGAGGCAATTCCAAGCATTTTTAGACCAAGTATAATATATATAAAAAAATAAATATTATATTTAAATATTATAATTTGTTAATTATTATTTTAGCTCCACGTCGATCATTGGTTCGAATTTTTGATTTACCAACTGATGAACAAATTCGAATGATTTCTCAGTATACTGGAAATGAATCATTATTATCAAATATTTCTTCAGAGTCTGGTAAATAATTACTTATAAGTCTTATAAATTTATTTATATACATTCAATTTTTGATTATTTAGAAATTCCAGAAAATGATATTTCTCAATATACTGACGATCCATCTTTTAATCAGCCTTCAGAATCATACATGGAACATATTCCTTCGGAGTCTAGTAAATAACTCATATTATACATAATTTTTATGTCTATAAAATAACTTCATATAAATGTATTAAAAAATATTTTTAAATATATTTAATAT
This sequence comes from Schizaphis graminum, assembly GCA_020882235.1. Classification (NCBI taxonomy): domain Eukaryota; kingdom Metazoa; phylum Arthropoda; class Insecta; order Hemiptera; family Aphididae; genus Schizaphis; species Schizaphis graminum. The sequence continues at coordinate 11,266,839 of CM037036.1, read as the reverse complement.
AATATTTTTGAATATCTAGGTAGTCCAGAAACAAATCTGGCTGTTATACCTGAAACTCCTGAAGTACTTAACATATGTTCTGTTGTTAGAAAGAAGTAATTAAAATAATATGATATGATTTACCTATTATAATAAAATTATGTATTATATTAATACAATTTTTATAAATTACAGGCGGTATATGGGTGACTTCAGTCAGGAAGATTTAAATAGTCCAACTAAAAGGCGCAAATATTGGTATATTACACAGAAAAATAGTCAAAATTATGTCAAAAAAATTAAAAATTTAAGAAAAAGGAATCAACGCCTTTTCAATAAAGTTAAAACGATGGGTAATTTAATTGATCATTTAAAGGAAGAAAATAAAATTTCAGGAACATGTCATACAGTATTAAAGGTAAACTAAATCAAAATTAAAAAAAAAACATGGTACTGGTTTAGTTGACGCCCACTAGCCCACGTATTCTCCCGTCACTCAGAATTAGTTGACATCAGCCACTAATATCTCTCGTATTTTCGATGTGCTAATCATCTTTTATACAAATTTTCCATTCTACTGTAGATAAAAAAAGTATGAAAATCTGTGCTATTAAAAATAATAATAATAACAACACAATAAATACATAAATATGATATATTGGTATATTTTGTATTTATTGTGTTATTATTATTTTTAAATACAACAGTATCAAAAATATAAGAGAAATACAAGTGGCGGGCATCAACTAAACATGAGTGGTGGGAGAATATGGGGACTAGCGGACGTCAACTAAACCAGTACCAAAAACATAACAAAAACTGTTTTGCGCGAGAAAGAACTGAAAAGGCTACAGTCATAATTAAAAAATAAAATTTTCACCAAATAAAAAGGAGACTTTTGGCTGTTATGACTGTACCTTCTCTGTTCTGTCCTACGCAAAATAATTTTTCATTTGTAATACGGAGACAGCCAGTTCCTATTTTTGTGTGCAGTAGCAAATGACAAATAGACAAAAGAATGTTTATGTTTACTAGTTACAACTCTTAAAAGATGTTTGTCTAGATATGGTAAATAATAAAAAAAAAAAAAGCGGGTAAGTGAGTATCGCTCTGCTGTACTAGGGGGTGGGGTGGATCTCGGACTAGGGCAGGTTAAATTTGAATGCAATGATAGGTATCATTGTATACGAAAAACGATTCTGAACGGAGATGATTTGTCAGTCTAGGATATATTATAAAAAAATCGAAAATTATTTATTAGTAAAACGTAATTTTACACGTCGTGTATTTTTGATTTCAAATTAAAATTAAAACTTTAAACACTCGTAAATTTTTTTAAATTGAACAATCCTCAAACTTTTTTATAATTATTCTAAGCTTAACTTATGGACAGCATAGAATTAAATTTTCAATTCTTAGCTTTTGATAGAAAAATATTTATAAATTTTTAACTACCAAATAGTGAAAAATATTCATGATTTTGACGAATTTTTGTCAATATTTGAACTTCAAATGCTAATAAAAAAAAATTGTGCCTATGTATTTTTATAATTTTTGAATGAGAGTTAGAACAAGTTATGTAGACCCTTCAATTAAATTTTCAAGTAATTTGTCCCAGCTAAATTTTTTTTATCAACATTTATAAAAAAAAAATAAAAAAAAATTGAAAATTTCAATTGTCTATAAATAGCTCAAAAAAAGTCAAAATGTTTTGAAAATCAAATCACGTAAAGAAAATGGCAATCTAAATAACTGGTGAAATTTTCAAGTATTTACGACTTATACTGTTTGAATAACAACAAATATCAAAAATCGTTTGAGGCTAAACCGTTATTTAACGCGGTTTTGTAAAAATTTAAATTTCAATCACTCATAAAAATTTTTTGTTTTAGTCCGGTAGAGTTTTTTTTGCAGATAGTTGAAGAAAATTTTGTGGAGAACTTTGTACCAAATTTTCAAATCTTAGTTATAAAAGAAAAAATTTTTACGATTTTTTAACCACAAAATTACTTGCCAATTTTCGCAATTTTGACATATTTCGTATAAATTCGAACTTTAAGCACTTATAAAAAAAAATTGTGACTAACGATTTCGGATTTTTTTTTATAACTTTAAGAACAACTTATAAGAAACCTTGTATTAAATTTTCAAGATTTTCTGGCCGGCCAAAAAATTTTTATCGTTATTTTAAAAAAAAATACTTAAAAAAATTGAAAATTTCAACTGTCTATAAATAGCTCAAAAAAAGTCAAAATTCTTTGAAAATTTAACTGTGTATGGAGAACGCTAATATAAATATTTTGTGAAAATTTCAAGTGTTTACATCGATTAGTTTTTGAGTTATAGCAAAATAAATAATTCGATTTTGTCGAAAACTGGTTTTGCGTAAAAATTCCCGTTTTTCTGTCATTTTTTTTTTGTTTTTCTCGATTTTTTTGAAAACTGTTGGAAAATGTTTACTTTTCACCTCTATAATGCACCAAGGATATCCACTTTGCCATCGGAAACCACCCCCAAAGTTTGAAATTGAAGCATTATTTCGACTAGTTATGCTGTACACAGACACAAAAAAAAAAAAAAAAAAAAAAAAACACACATCATTGTAAAATCAATATATTCATCACTCCGTTCAGAATCTAAAATGGTTAGTGAGTAATGTAATGTAAGTACTAGCAAAATTTCCAAAAAAAATGGACTGGAGACAATACATGCGGGTGTGGCGACCTCTTAAATCTCTAGGAAAACCAATATCAAATAAACAAATTATAGTTTTTATCATATTATATTATGTTTTTGGTTTTTATAAAAAAAAGTATAAGAAAAAAAAAATTAAAATAAAGATTTCTTTATAAGCGTTTAATATTTTTGTATATTGTACCTACATATTATAAAAATAAAATAAAAACTGAAAAAAAGGTGTTGTTTATTTTTATTGTATTTTTCCCATTGACTTTGATTTTTCCTGATCTTATTATCCTATTAATTATATATATCCTATTAATTTATATATGTATATGTAATAATAAATATTTTTTTCTGGATAGGAATCATTACCAACTTTTGAAAGTGACTTAATTTTAAAACAGTTAAATAAAAAAACAGGAAAAAAGATTTCCCCTGAACTTAGGACTTTTGCATTGACACTACAATTCTACTCACCTGCTGCTTATAAGTATGTTAGAAGCAAATTTTCTAAATGCCTACCACATCCAAGTACCATAAGAAAATGGTATGCTACAATAGATGGTTCACCTGGATTCACTAATGAATCATTAAATGCCATAAAAATAAAAGTTGATGAAATGAAAATAAAAAATAAAAAACTGTACTGTGGTATAATCATGGATGAGATTTGCATAAGAGAAAATGTAAATTTGGTTGGAAAACGGTTACATGGATATATCAATTACGGTACAGGCATAGAAGGAAGTGATGGACTACCAACAGCTAAAGAAGCCCTGGTGATTATGCTAGTTGCTTTAAACTCCTGTTGGAAAGTTCCCATAGCTTATTTTTTAGTCAATGGAATGTCATCCCAAGAAAAATGTAATGTCGTTCATTTGAGCTTAAAAATGTTACATGAAACTGGAGTAATAGTAAAAACCTTAACATTTGATGGAGCTGCTTCCAATATAGCAATGGCCAAATGTCTGGGAGCAAATCTCATGTCACAAATTGATCAAGTAATATATTCTTTACAAATGAGTCATACAATTGCAAAAGGTCATATGTCAATACAAATATGACATAATATTGATTTTAACAAGATTGAACATACAACCTTTTGAAATTGAATGACTCAATTACAGTTATGAATATGATAACTTTACCTTTTCCTATAAAATTGTAGGTTACATTTTTCCAACATCCAGAAACAAATGATAGGGTACACATATTCCTTGATCCTTGTCATATGATTAAATTGTGCCGAAACACCTTGGGTGATTGGAAAATTTTGAAAGATCCTGAAGGTAATATAATTGAGTGGAATTATTTCAAAAAATTGGTAAGTTTACAGGAAACAAACGAGTTACACGCTGGGACAAAAATTAGGCAACGCCACTTGAACTATTACAAAGAAAAAATGAAGGTTCGCCTTGCTACACAACTGTTTAGTACAAGTGTTGCTGATGCCATAAAATATTGTAGAGAAAAATTAAAGTTAAATGATTTCTGTAACAGCCTATCTACTGAACATTTAGCTAGGAAATTAAACGATATATTTGATTTCCTAAATACTAGAAATTTTTTAAGTAAAAGTATTTACAACAAACCTTTGAAGTTGGACAATGAACAACAAATAAAATTATTCATTGCTGAATCAATAAAATATTTAGAAGAATTACAGGATCAAAACAATGAAATTTTAATAACTTCAAAGAGAAAAACAGGATTTATTGGCTTAATAGTATGTTTGAAAAGTGCAGAAAATTTGTTTGATGATTTATTAAAAACAGGAGAACTTAATTTCATTCTAACTTATAAAATTTCACAAGACCATTTAGAGATGTTCTTTTCAGCCATCAGGTCAAAAGGCGGTTTTAACAACAATCCTACTACAATGCAATTTGAGGCGGCATATAAAAAATTACTAATTCATACTGAATTAAAAACTTCCGAAGGGGCTAACTGTACAGCATTAGACAACACTACAATATTATCTGTTTCAAGCTTAGCAAAACGTAGTGAAGAAAACTATTTGGATTTACTCTGTGCCAATGAGTCTGATGAAGACATGATTGAAGACGACCTCACAGAATATTCAATTGATGTGCTTGAATATATATCTGGTTTTATTGTCAAAAAAGTTTTGTCAAAAATCAAATGTAGTATATGTTCAGATGCTATTCAAGATGGTAATCGAATATCTATTAATCTTTTAGATATAAAAAACAGAGGTGGACTTAAAAAACCATCAAAAGATGTAATTTTGTTATGCAAAATTGGTGAACTGGTTTTTAAAATACACAAAGACAAACTTCCAGCAAATAGTCCAATTGAATTTTTAATAATAAAAGCATCATCTAAAATAAATATCAACAATTACTTTACCAGTCTCAATATCCATATTTTAGAACAGTCTCCTTTAAATAACCACCTTCTTCAGTTGATAAAAATGATTTTTAAAATTTTCTTTACTACACGATTAAACTATCACCTGAAAAATCTTAGTCAGCCACAACACAGAATACGAAGCCATTTAACTAAAGTCATACATTTCAAAAACCAATAATAGAACATAGAAAATTCAATATATTTAAATTTACAAAAAAAAAAAACTGATGCATTTTAAAACAATGTGTATATATAATTTGTTTTTATGTACTTTCAAACATTAATATTTAATAAATAGGTACTTAATAAATCTTTTAATAATTTAACACAAAATCTACTATGTTTATTGTTAGTATTTTATACATGGGTAATATCAAATACCTATTCTATATGAATAAAGGCTACTAGACTAGTAAGTAGTATTAACTATTAAGTAATATCTAGTAAAGAATTATACGTAATATTATTATTTTTTAATTATCTATGATTTTATTATTATTTAGATTTCATTATGATAACACTCATGGAAAACACGACTATTTGTTTCTCTCCTCCATGATAATTTACTACCAAGTTGAGGGTGAATGACCTGAATGATGGCCCCAATGTATTGCACGTTAAGGTATAGGGAATGCGCAGTCCATTTATATTATGTCAATGGTAGGCAATCCGACTGCGTCGAATTGCAGACTATGTGGGCGCGATTGATGAAATCTGAATTTTGTATTTGCTAAAATTTGAATGTTACTGCGTCGGATCGCGGACAATGTCAGTATTGTGAGTTTAATAAGTGAAATAATCCACAATATTTATTACATCATGTTGTTAATGTGTTATATTTTTTTATCTTTAAAATTGAAATTTAAATGTTATTAGTAATTTTGCATAAAACCCTGATGAGGCTTGGATATTCGTATTAATTGTCTTTTTAATGTATTTATCTACAATATGGAATGCTTTTATTATATTATATATATATATATATATATATATTGTCCTTAGTATAGAATATACACTATTATAATATACCAAATTTATTAAATGAGTTAAATATTAATGTGCATCCTTGATCTATATAACTTTAATAAATATATTATAGCATAATCTCTTAAAATATTACCCAAGTATTCCATACATACACATATTGTGTGTCATTAGGTAGGTACCAATCTTTTTTACAATATAATATATTATTTAGAAATATAATTAAATTTTATTAAACATTTATTACCTAATTATTAATCTTTATTTGATCATAAGCAAATTCAACATACTCAGTGATAGTTAATAAGTACTATTACAAAAAACATAACAACAAAGCTGATACCAAAACATATATTTAACATTTGCAATATATTATGTGTTTGATTCAAATAGAAAATTAGTACATAATAATTGAAATATTGTTTTTAATTAGTTGAGTAACCAGTAACTATTATACAATAGGAGCACTTAGGTAATTTTATTAATCTGAGTAATATAAAAGTCCTACCACATAAAAATAATTTTATTTAATTTGGTAGTCTGCAATAATTATCTTTATTGAAATATATTATAAGTAAAACATTCAATACTTGAATTTATCTCATCACAAATAATGCTTTCTACTACAAAAATATACCACCATTGCCATCAAAATCATATGTTTAATACAATTTGCATTATATAGTGTTTACATACATAAAAAGAAAGATATAATAATTTATTTATCATTAATTAAGATCATTTTTTGATTGATTTAATAAAAATTATAAAAATCTAACTACAGAATACATTTAGTAGTTTCTTAAAGATATGTACAATTGACCGTTAGTAATAAATATAAAATGTTATTGACTAACTCGACAATTTAACGATAACCCTATCACATAGCCACATAGGTACCTACATAGTTTATAATATAGGTAATGCCAATTTTTATCTGCAAGCCAATGTCAGTGACAATAGGAAAATCAATAAGTATTTTTAGTTACACCATCCATGTAAATAATAATTATAATTAATAATAACATACCTAACATAATTTATAAAAATATAAATTCATCATTGCACTTTTATTGAAGAGTGTAAGTAAAACGCATAAGTCACTGTGTGTGTCTAATCTGTATTATGAATTCAAACAGCTTATATTTTATTTTAATAGTACTGCAGTATAATATAATATTATAATACATTTTAATAATAAAACAAAAGTGTGTGTAATGTACTCATATGACTTTCTATGTAATTTTAATTACTTACCAATAAATAAGTGAGCAAGGTATATGTAATATCAACTATAAGTGAGCAAGGAATAACTACCTATTCACTATTAACTCTTATAAATATCTATACATACAATCGTGTCCGTGGAATTTATTGTAATTGTTTAATTATTTTAAATAATAAACAAATAATTACAATATTTTAATATACCTACACATAATATACAATAAAAAAAAAAAAATTTGCTTCCCATTACATTTAGGTCAAGTTCTGTTTTGGTATATTCTAAAATATATGTTTAATATAATAAAATAAAACGTACTACACAATGTTTGCAAATTGAAATTAAAATAAATAAAACGGTGTTAAATTGAACAATATTTAAAATCAAATAAATAATGGCAATGTACCTATTAGTGTAATTATTTTATCTCATACTTAATACAATAAAATAATAATATGAAAAAATAATTAGAATAACATGAGAAAAAAAAGTGAAAAAAAATGCAAAAAACGATTCGCACTAATATTCAAAGCGCCGCCGGGAAAACCGCCAGAGCGGGATTCGATGTCGTTACACCTGCCTAAATCTTATCCTATCCTAACGCCTAATCCTATCGACTACAGTTTGAATTGAAAACTGATGTCAAATCTCGAGCACTTAAACCGTTTCCGAACCATCACTGAATATACGTTATACATCGATTTAGTGGTTTAATTCGTATTTCATTGCACACACACAGGCATTCTTGTTGATTTTCTTTAGAAAATATTTGTAATCACTAATCAATATCCGTTTTATGTCTACTGTCTATAATTTAATATATATATATATATACATTATATGTATTGAACGACTTTTGTCTTACACCCAAAAGCTCGTCGTGATCACACGACAAAATTTTGGTACGTATAATAATAACGGAAATACGGAAAATGTATAAAATCCACAGAAAAGTGAAAAATTAATAAATCATAACTATAATTATAGTAATAATCGTATAGTTGTCCAACGTCGTAGGTTTGATAACCGGACGGGCGCGATAACGGCGGGCCGCGGCGACCGGAGCGCATTCTTTTTTCCGTTATCCGAACTGAGGTTAGTACAGCAAGCGAACTCAAGTGGCAACCGGGTCAACCTCTTCGCGTTTTATAATATAAGACTAGCGGTCCGTGAAACTCGCTTTGGGTGAAACTCGGTGTAAGCGAAAACCGTTGGACGGATGGAAGAGCTTGAAAGCAGAAAGTTTTAAAAAAATGAAGATTTGGTGGTACTGCGAGTCTTCTATCGGTATGATAAGGCGGATGTTGTCGAGAATTGATAAGACGTTCGATTGTTTGGCGGTCTTCTTTCGAAAATGAAAAACGTTTGAAAGCTGAGACGTAGACTTTTGAGTGTCTAGCTATCAGCCTTCAACCGGTGTAAATAGATACCTGGCTGGGGAATCCGCCTACGGCGGATTGTCTAACATTCAGTCGTCGAAAGTAGGAAAAAATGTTTAAGTCGAATGTTTGAGCGTCGGATCACGAAATATTTCGACGCAATAACTGAAATAAAAATTTTGTATGAACTCAATTTACAAAAAGCTTTAAAGGAAACTAAACCAGCTAGGTAGGCAATCCGACTGCGTCGGATCGCAGACTATGTCGGCGCATGAATCAAATATTAAATCAATTGACTATTGAGTGTACAACGCATGCACTATGACAATGATATTATTAATTAATCAGTAATTCACAGTAAAGCAAACTGTTTATATGGAAGTAAATCTTATCCATTAATTAATTGTATTTGTATGTATTTAAAATAAACAAAATTATGCAACGTAAAAGTTTTTTAAAGTAATGTTATTGCCTTTTAATCGTTAGGCGGATGCTGTTTTGTCAGTGGCGTCATTTGGGGGGGGGGCAAGGTGGGCATTTGCCCCTGTCTAATTTTAAAAGCAGCCCGATGGGCCGGAGTCCGGTGGTTGCCGTTGAACCATTATTATATTTAATTAGTACAAAAATATGACTATATAAAATTTATAATATTTTCTTAAAATATTATACTGTGTACTAAGAAATTATTGTCGTAATGATAAATTTTTAATTAATAATTTAGATGGAATATATTTATATTTAGACGTATGCGGGTACATGCATGCATGGATATTGGATATGTATGTGTGTGTGCATTTTAAAGGAAAAGAAACAACAATAATAAATAATTATAATTAATAACTAATATCATAATCTCCGTATGGTTTTATGGTTTTATTTCTAAAATCAAAAATTAGTACAAATTCTAAAAACATCAACCGTGAGCCATTCGGCACTCTTATTAATCATTTGTTTTAGACTCCAGTATTCAGTTACCATTTATACCATTTATTACCATTTCTATAATTTGATCAAAATATAAGTATAGATATTTCGTTGCGAGCGAAGCGAGCGGTTTTTTTTTACCCATTTATAGGCCGGTCAAAACTTTTGCCCCCATCTACCGAAAACTGAAATGACGCCACTGAAACAAATGCTTCTTAAAATATTACAATATATTTTAATTACAATTACAAATACATGTATTACGTATAATAAGGTAGGTATCTGTTTAACAATATTTTTGATTTATTCAATATTTTAAATCCTGTAAAATTATACATGTACCTATATTCAGTATAATTTTTTTTTAAAACTATAATTTATAGTCAAACTCAAACTTATTTTCTGTTATTATTAATATTATATTTGATTAAATATTTATATTCTAAATTGAATGTAAAGTTTCTGATTAATACTGTTATATGATGTTTAGTATTAAATATTTTTTACTGAAAAAAATTAGAATAAAAAATAAAAAATGTATATTTAACGTTTGCAACTTATTTATGGTGTTCTCGATTCAAAAAAAAATAAATATTAATATGTTCATGATACACATCAATAGGTACATAAATTTAAGTTTTTATTTTATTAGATTTATTAGATAGATATAATCAATTAGGATCGGTATAATCAATTGTATAATATAATATTATTACCAAATGGGTTTGCATACATATTGTATAGTACCTACTGTTTAGTACACATTACTCTTTATAAAAGTTTAGTTGAACGTCAGTATTAAATATTACCTTGAAGAAGTAGTTTAAGTATAGTATATGTTAATAATCGTGGTGCGATTGCGTCGATATCGCTCGTGACGCGGAACCTCCCACGTTCAAACACGACCCCCTCCGAATTAATTTTTGCATTTGAGATTATAGTTTTATTTTGTGACCCAGTGCGAGTTGTAACGTATCTTTTAACTATGCATAGACCTATTAACTCAGTATTACTATGCGAGCATCACTATAAAAACTTTTATTTTCACATTGGTGCCACTACTGACTACTGGATCACTGGTATCAGTCATGATATCATTTTTCGGACAACTATAAATAATTTATGTTAATTATTAACATTTAATTTAAGACAATTATTTGTCTTGCCCGTCGCCACTGTCTTTGTCCCCGTCGAGTGGTTAAATTTAGTTTATTTACTTAGGGTGGCGTTGCATAACAAATCGAGGGATATTTTCGTTTTTAATTGTCCGAGCGAGCGCAGCGAGCGAGTGACCCCGCCGGGTGACTCAGTGCAACAAAAATGCATTTTATTTCCGTGTTGTGTACTTGAGGTGGCGTTGCATAGCAAATCGAGGGATATTTTCGTTTTTAATTGTCCGAGCGAGCGAGTGACCCCACCGGGTGAGTCGGTGCAACAAAAAAGCAAATGAAAATCTCAATAAAAACTTCAAAAAATGTATAAAAAAAGAAATGCAAAAAATAACATTAGTCCGTATTGGTATTGAACTCCGGTCGGCCTGCATTGAAGTGGTGTATGTGACCATTGCACCACAATCCATTATCTTGTATAAAGACTAAACTAGCTATTTAAGAGAATTGTTAAAAGCACTTAACTTCGTAGGTCTATAACTTGAAAACTAAGTTCGAGCCCCAAATTCTGTTTTCACTATCGTTTTTAGTATACCAAACTACATTATTTAAAAAAAAAAAAAAATGCAAAAAAAAAGGGTGTCCGGTAAAGTAAAGATGTTCCCAAAGCACAAATAAAATTAAAAAAATAAAGATCAATAATTTCTATTCAATATAGTAATTATTTTTGTAATTAATTAATAATTACTTCATTCTGTTCATTCTTATTGATGCAACCATCTTCAAGATTTCCATCTTCGTCGTCCTCATTATAATTAGTGAAAGATTTCTTACCAAAATAGTTTAATAATGAATTTTGTTTTTTCATTTTAAAACAATTTATTACAAATAAAAAAATTAAAAAACTACACACAATTTTAAACTTTTAACTGAAATTTGCAAAACAACATCATTTTGATAAAAAAAAGTCTGTATCACAAGCATAGACCTGATAATAGATGGACTGCTCTTAGAGAGAGAAAAAATATATCCAACATGAGAAGGAAGATTTAGGTAAAATGTCATGGATAATAAAGTTAATTGTCAATTTAATCCATGAAAATCATAGCCTGATAGTGTTATTAATGTTATGACCATAGACCTGATAATATTATCATATGACCAAAACTATTGTTTATAAAAGTCTTTAGTCTAAAGACTTCAACTGTGTTCTGTCTTCTTGGTTGTTTTTCTTTTTCCTTTTAACTTCTTAAGTAGGTACTTAAATAAAGTTAAAACGAATTAATTTTTATTATTTTGACTGTCATTATTACGTTATACTCGTAATCAATATGGTTCTGATATGCTCCTTAAAAATTTGCCGAAATGTTACGGGTAAAAGTAAATTTCAGGCACACAGGTATGTAATTTTAATTTTTAAACACTGAAATTCTTTAACTAGTATACAATAAGTAAAAGTTCTGACAATTTTTAGATTTCCAGCAGACCCAAATATAGCTGAAAAATGGTTGTTACGTTTAAAAGAAATTCAACCATCTTATGAACAAACAAAATCAGCGGTCGTATGTAGTGCTCATTTCCTAGATTCTGATTACACAATGTCTGGAAGTAAAAAATTATTAAACAAAAATGTTATTCCTTCAGTTTTTAAAGAAAGTATGTACCTATTATATTATAAAATAAATAATAGTAATTTTATTAACATTTTGTTACTATTATACAAAAATCTATACTAAAAAGTTCCTTTTAATTTTTTTAGCTGCTTGTAAATCTCTACTAAGAGTTTTTGAAGATATACCTCACAATATTGAGAATAAAAATCAGAACAACGATGAAATATGTATATTACCAACAAATGAAGAGCCTGTTTCAACTATGACTCATAGAACAGCTGATATAACAATCGCTGCATTAGAAACAGGTTTACATTTTATAGACATGTTTTAAATTATTTAAAAATGTATATAGGTTGTAATTTTTATTTATCTAATATTAAATTTATTTAGATTTAACCAATAATATGTCAAATAGCTTACAAAGTACAGAGAAGGTAGAATTAATTAGCCCAACTTTAACAACCTCAGTCCATTTTAAAAGGTATAAGTTTATTAATAGTTTATTTAATCATTTTCAATAATAAAATTCATTTTTCTAGGAAACGCAAAAGTTACATGGGTGATTTTCATGAAACAGATTTAAATAGTCCAGGAAAACGGAAAAGGTATTGGCAGATTTCTCAAAACTCGTATTCATCTCTTAGGAAACGAAATAAACTTTTAATTTCTCAAAACTTGGCCATGAAAAGAGAAATAAAAAACTTTCGCCAGCTAACAAATCATCTAAAAAACAAAAATAAGATCGCTGAAAATTGTTTCTCAGTTTTAAAGGTTAGAAAGGTCTTAGGTGCTTATTAATAGTAATAAAGCATAGTATTTTATATAAATACTAGAATAAGGAGACCAAACTCCGCTTCTTATAACGTCCCGAAATAAGTCGCACGATTAAACCGTCACAAACAGCATTTTATTTTTCCCCCCATCAATAATTGGTACCCATACAAATACAATGAATGCAATAATGGCTATTGCTATATTTAGCACAATATCTATGTCAACCTTATGATAATTAAATCAAAATATTACCTAATTTAGTACCTATTATAGATATTATGTACTAATATTTTATTATCTTTTATTAGTAATATTAATTTTTTTAATAATACAAATACAAATAATACAAATTTTTAATGAAATATACACATATGCACATGTATAAATGCGTAATTTTACAAACTATAAAATTTATAATGAGTCATGGTTCGAAATAATGCATATATTTTACAAAAAACGTAAAAAAACATGAATAATCCCTATACTACGCGGGTTAAAGTAGCAACCTTAGCGTACGCAGCGCCGCCTGTGGTGGTTTAATCGTGCAACTCATTTCGGTACATTTTTTCATGCGGGCGGCCGTACTAGTTTGGTCTCCTTATTCTAATTTCTAGTATTCATGGTATTTTATTTTTATGAAGGCACAACACCCGTATTTGTTGTCTCAGTCTTACAAACGTATAACATAGCAAATTTACTCTCAGCAGTTCATGTTTTATTCCATTAGCTTAAAAATTAGAGTGAATAGACCTATTATAAAACTTGATGGTAAGAACATTATCTATGTTTTATAGTTTTATTAAAAGTTTTTTTTTAAGATAATTCAGTTTTTAAGTGAGTTATGCATGTATAATGAATTATAAAATAGAAATACTCTCACTTAAAAAATGAATTATCTTAAAAAAAAACTTTTAATAAAACTATAAAACATAGATAATGTTCTTACCATCAAGTTTCATAATAGGTCTATTCAATCTAATTTTTTAGGTAACTGAATAAAACGTGAACTTCTGAGCGTAAATTTGCAATGTTACGCGTTTATAAGACTGAGACAACAAATACGGGTGTTGTCCCATCTTAATAGTAAATAAATAAAAACCTATATTTATATAAAAAATAAAATTGTATTCAATGTAAGTTGATGTAAAGAAGAGCTGACGGCATAAAAACTTTGACTTAAGAAGAAAATAAATTAATGTATCTACCCACTTATCCACATTTGTATATAAATATATTATGTATTTTTATTTATTCATTATTATTTTAAAGAGTATAAACTAGTGATATTAATTTTTGTTAGATTTGTATAATAATAAAATAAAATAATTTATTTTACCATACATTAAAAATTATTGTAAGTCTTAAGTCACATAAAAAGCAAATCCATATATAATATTATATATATTATTAGTTATTAGTTTATTACTATATGTATAATTATAAATGTATGTTCTATGTTGTATCTTAATACATGTATTTTAATTATATTACTTGATAAATATAAGTTGTTATTAATTATTACCTTAATTTAGGAAATATTACCTCCTGTTCAACAAGAAATGGTTTTAAAGCAATTAAATTTGAAAACGGGAAGAGAAATTTCTCCTGAGCTCCGTTGTTTTGCTTTAACGTTAAATTTTTATTCGCCAGCAGCATATAAGTATGTCCGAAAAAACTTTAATAAATGCTTACCACACCCAAGTACACTTCGGTCATGGTATTCGACTATTAATGGATCACCTGGATACACAAAAGAATCAATGTATGCGATCAAAATTAAAGTTGATGAGATGTCTAAAAATGGGAAAAAACTAATTTGCGGTTTAATAATGGACGAGATGTCTATAAAAGAAAATATTCATTTTAATGGCAAACGTTTGCAAGGGTATGTTGACTTAGGTACTGGTACAGACAATTTAGATGGACTTCCTAGAGCTAAAGAGGCGTTGGTGTTTTTATTAGTTGCGATTAATTCAAATTGGAAAGTGCCAATATCTTACTTTTTAACATGTGGTCTTTCTTCAGAAGAAAAACACAGTATTGTTCTTTCAAACTTGAAGTTCATACATGAAACTGGTGTAATTATTAAATCTTTGACTTTTGATGGGGCACCAAATAATATTTCAATGGCTAAAATATTAGGGGCAAAACTAAATTTTCCTAATATGGAACCTTATTTTCTACATCCGGTGACTAAAGAGAGAATCCATATATTATATGATCCTTGTCACATGCTGAAACTTTGTAGGAATACATTAGGGGACTACAAACAAATATTTTTTCATGACGAATCAATTCAGTGGCAATACTTTAAAGAACTAGTTAAGTTACAAGAAGAAACTGGACTTCATGCAGGAACAAAAATTCGACAACGGCACATTAACTATTGTAAAGAAAAAATGAAAGTCAACTTAGCTGCCCAAACATTTAGTTGCAGCGTTGCTGATGCGTTTCAATACTGTTCAGAATCATTAAAAATGAAAGAATTTCTTAATTGTGGCCAAACTATTAAGTTTTGTCGCACAATTAATGATATTTTTGACTTCCTGAACACAAGGAATTTCTTAAACAAATCAGAATTTAAGAAACCACTAAGAAAATGTGATGCATTTAAAATTAATAATTTTGTAGAAAATTCCATAAATTATATATCAAACTTAAGCGTGGAAATTGTCAAGAAAGTAAACGGTCAACAAGAACGATCTAAAATCTCTATTTTAGAATCACAACGGCGCACCGGATTTAATGGGCTAATTATTTGTTTGACTAGCATAAAAAATTTGTTTACTGACTTAATTTTAAATGACCAACTCGATTTTTTACTGACATACAAAATGTCTCAAGATCATTTGGAAATGTTCTTTTCTGCCATTCGTGCAAAAGGGGGATTTACAAACAATCCAACAGCTAGCCAATTTGAAGCTGCGTATAAGAGGCTGATTGTTCATTCTGAAGTTATGGTGGCTTCAGAAGGTGCAAATTGTATAGCACAAGATGTTACAAATATTTTAACTGTAAGTAGTGGTAGGAAAAAAATAGAAGAAAATTATTTGGATATGTTGTGTGTCGAAGAAGATGATGAGTTACTAAATGACAATGCTTCAGGTGACGTTATTCTAAATTACTCAATGGGTAGTAGAGTAGAAGAAAGGTTTACTTCAGATATCATATCATATATTGCAGGTTACATATCTAGAAAAATTTTGAGAACAATTAAATGTAAGCACTGTTCATTAGAATGCATAGATTCAAATAAGGATGTGTGGTCGACAACTTTATTAGGAATCAAAAATAAAGGAGGACTTACTCGACCTTCAACAGATATTATTTCTTTGTGTAAGGCAGCTGAAACTGTTTTTAACACATACAAGTTTCACTTAAAACTATATAATCCAATAGAATATCTAATTATTAAAACCTGCTCAAATATAAATATTCACAACTACTTCAAAAATTTAAGCACACATATTTTATCTCAATCTCCTCTTAAAAACCATTTATTACAGTTAATCAAACTTATTCTTAAAACATACTTTCAAATCAGATTGCATCATTACAATAAAGTTCTAAGTCAACCACAAGACCGAATCAGATCACATTTTACTAAGCTCATTCATTTTAGACATCAGTAGTGTGTACTGTGTATACCCGTGTACTTGTACAATTTGTATACAAAATACTTGTTCTTAAATTAATAAAACATTACATATTTACATTTGTATATATTGATTACCACAAAATTTGTATAATATTAATTATGTACATTGTAATATCTTTATTATATTAAAAAACAAAAGTATAATTCATTTTACCTCAGAATCATCATTTATCAGCCTGTTCTGGGAAATGAGTACATTGACATTTAAATGATTTGTTGATTAGCTATTAAGATCACCTAACATTTACAAATATAGTATTTACAATTTATATAAACCTATTATTATCTTTGACTGCTTATTTACAAAATATACATTATAAAAATGTTTACTTCTAAAATCTTTTGAGAACAAACATAATGTGTTTTTTTACGTTTACCTAACTTCAAACAGTTCTAACTATGAAAGACATTGTAAATTTGTAAATAATATAAATTTTAATATTGTATCATTTGAATACACTATCCACTTATATTATTCTGATAAAAAAAAAAGCCCGGTTCTATGGAAAGTAAAATAATACAACTCTTTTCTCCATGATATTTTACCTAACAGAATTCGCGATGATGGCTGTTATGTTCGATGGGCGAGGGGGTCAGAAAGCGCAGTCCATATATTATCAGGTCTATGATCACAAGAACTAAAAATTATGATAAGCTGTAGTCAGTGCAGCCACTGTCACAATGTTACAATATTCATATCATCATTATAATATGTAATTTTATTATTAACAATGTTCTCGAATCTCGGATATATTATTCTGTAAACATGATTTAGGAAATTCAAATCTCAATCTTTTCAATGGGGGCTGAGCCCTGACTCCATCTTTTCAATGGGGGCTGCGGCCCCCGAGCCCCCATGTAGTCGACGCCTATGATACTACCTACAGCATAGGTATTGTATGCATAAACATAATATCAGTCGAACGGCAAAATAGTTTGCTTGGTTGGGTGTGATGACATATTTAATATATTTATCATACTATAGTGTAGGTATACACTAATTTAATGTACCTATAAATTCTTATAGGAATCTGATCACTATTATTCCATATTATATACAAAATGCATGTTACAAATGCAATTTATATAACTACTTTTGTTCTTTTCTAGGCCAATGACCTATGTCGTTGAGGCCTTTATTTATAAATAAAAAAAAAAATGCAATTTAAAATATTGCTATAGGTATAATTACCATTTATATTTGCATAGTTATATTATTTATATTTATTATTTTTCTTTGTATTTTTTCATACATATTTTTGTTACATGTACCTATTGTGTTAGATATATTGTAAATAAAAAAATATAATTGAGGTATTCGATGTTTTAAATTGTATAAAATTATGAACTAATGATCAATAAAATATTTTTAAAAGCTTTTAAAGTATAGTCAAACTTAAACTTATTTTTTGTTATGTATTACTATTAATATAATAAATTTATAAATTGTTTATATTCTAATTAAATATGCATATAATAAATGAATAATACTTACAAAAGACACGATAACAAAATTCTTAACAAAATATTAATGTTTGCAATTTATTAATTTTGTTCTCGATTCAAAAATAAAATTTATGTAAAAGCACATCAATATTTAATTATCTGTTTTTGATTTATTAGGTAGATAACAAATTCATTAAATTTAAGTAAATATTAATTATTTTAAAAAATTAAATATTTTATAGATTGTAAATACCTATACTCAATTGTATAATTTAAAATATTTACAATAAGACTATAGGACTATTTAATTACCTTTCGTCTGAAATTAAATTAAAAAATTTAAAATACTTATGGTTGCTAATCAATTCTTTTGAACTTACCAAATGTTTGATATTGCATAAATTATATCATATAAATAAGAAAATATAATTGAGGTATTCAATGTTTTAAATTGTATAAAATTATGAATCAATGATCAATATAATACTTTTAAAAGTTGAGCCTTTAAAGTATAGTGTCAAACTCAAACTTATTTTTTGTAATTAATTACTATTAAATGTTGTTGAACATTGTAAATGGTTAGCATAAGATATAATAACAACATTCTTAGCAAAATTTTAATGTATTCAATTTATATATTGTGTTCTCGATTCAAAAAATAAAATGTATATAATACCTACACATCAATTATTATCTGTTTTTTTTTTTTATTAGGTAGAAAACAATTATACAAATAAAGTAAAATTTATAAAATTTATTTTAATAAGCTAAATATTGCATAGATTGCAAATATACTCAATTGTATAATTTAAATTATTTATAAAACTATTTAATTACTTTTCGTCTGAAACTTACATGATGGCTATTAAATTAAATGAAATAATTTAAAATACTTATGGTTGCAAATTAATTCTTTTGAACTTACCAAATGTTTCATATTGCTTAAATGATAACATACAATACATTTTAACGATGTTGATAGTTTAATATTTTTTATTTAATTAACAAAATTTATTTTTAGATGTGTGCAAAAACACGTAGTACTATTATAATTTATAAATGCGTTTATGTGTAGCATAAAATTATTTAATTATATAATTAATAAATAATTATATAATACTATATAATATGTAGAGTTGAACAACAATAATTTAAGTATTATAATATGTAGATTAGTAGATTACTTTATTTATTATTCAGCTTGTAAGAATCACACGGTACGTAGTTAATCAACTACTCTAATTCAACAACTCACTTATGAACTATTAACATTTTCCGTTTGTTTTTAATGTATTTATGCTGTTAATATGTATACATCTGAGTAAAAGTAACTATTCAACCATAGTGTAGCTTCAATACACTATGTTGAGTACATGCTGACAGTGCTTTGCGAATGAACCTGCATCGTCGACAAACACTTCTGTACAACAAAGCACTACTCGAGGTAAAACATTAGTCTAATGGTGTTAGGGTTGAGTTAGAAAGGATAAGGGTTATGTAAATAAAATGATAAAATGCGATTTGTTGAATCAAAAACAGTAATTTAACTATATTATGTAGTACCTATATGAGTAAATTAACACTGTGCGAACAAACGAACGTCAATGCTCCGCAACATTTGACTATAATACACCTTTACCACATATGATAATAGATACTATGTAGTATACACAAATTTAATAATTAAAGAAATACACCCAGTCACGATGTTTGATATCCAAAAAAATAATCTTCAGTGCTGATTCAGCACTGTCGACGGTCTGGAACTAAAGTGTACGAAGGGCACGAAAAAGACTTGTATTCGACACGAGTCGACGAACAGAAAGCCTACAACACGTACAGAAATATAAAATCGTGCAATTTAATCGAAATCATTAAAATAATACCGAGTAGGTTAAACCGTACATAGGTATACCTCATACGTCGTTCGGCAATTCTAATCGTTACGTCCAATCACCGTAACAGATTTAACGTACAATCGGTCAACGTTCGGCGTTCAAAGGACACTGGCTACGCAAAAAATCATATCATAATGTCGAAAAGCGTGAAAATAACGACGAAAACTGAAAAAGTCGAAATAAAATCTGCGAGAACGTCGGTCGGCGGCCGTCTCGGTTAACGCGACTGCGAACGCATCGAAACAAACATGTAGTAAACGGGCACTCTACCGGGAGTAAAAAAACACGGAGTACTCGAAAAACACGACGTCGGGGCCGTAAAACGCCAAAAAAATTACAAAAAAGGGGTTAAAACGTCGAAAAGTTTTCGAAAACCGATATATACAGTAATAACTAAACGTCGACTTCGAGATAGCGCGATAACGTAAAGCGGTGATAACGGGTCGGGAAAAAATCTAATTTACGATTGGCTCTCTGCAATTTGCTGCGTCGGCGACTGGCGGACAAAAGGAAAAGTCTTCACGTTTTATTATATTAGACTAGCGGCCCGTGAAACTCGCTTTGGGTGAAACTCGGTGTAAGTGAATACCTTAGGACGGATGGAAGAGCTTGAAAGTGGAAAGTTTTCAAAAAATGAAGATTTGGCGGTATTAAGTCCGTGGTGTTGGCTCCATTGCGAGTATTCTATCGGGATGATGATGATAAGGCGGGTGTTGTCGAGAATTGATAAGACAATCGATTGTTTGGCCGTTTGGAAGTCTCCTTTCGAATGTGTAAAGTTTTTGAAAGTTGAGATTGAGACTTTTAAGTGTCTAGCTATCAGCCCACAACTGGTGTAAATAGATACCTGGCTGGGGAATCCGCCTACGGCGGATTGTCTAATCTCCTGCTATAGAAAGTAGGAAAAAATGTTAAAGTCGAATGTTGTCGTTTGAGCGTTGAATAATCGGTAATCACTTGTGAAAATAAATTCAATGCAACTATGCCTACCAGGTAGGCAATCCGACTGCGTCGGATCGCGGACTATGTTGGCGCAATAAATGAAATCAGAATTTTGTATGAACTCAAAATACAAAAAGGGAAACTAAACCAGCTAGGTAGGCAATCCAACTGCGTTGGATCGCAGACAATGTCGGCACATGGATCAAATATTATATGAATTGACTATTGAGCATTTGAGCATACAACGCATGCACTATGACAATGATATTATTAATCAGTAATTCACGGAAAAACAAACTGTTTATATGAAAGAAGTCTTATCCATTAAATTATTGTATTGGTATGTATATAAAATAAAGGTTTTATAAGCAATGTTATTGACTTTTTAATCGTTAGGCGGATGCTGTTTTGTTCGTAAAATATTTTAAGTCAAAGCGAGTTTTTGAATGTTAAATACTTTATCAGTTATCTATGGTAAAAATCAGTTTACACGCAAATAAACCAATCAGGTAGGCAATCCGACTTTGTCGGATCGCGGACTGTGTGGCCGGAATTGGTGAATAATAAGAACTTTTCATTAACTCTCATTTCGAAATATGTTATGTACAAATATATTTTAAACATTTTGTCATGATCCCTTGGCAGTCGATAGACGGGTGTTGATATGCTCGTAAAAAATCAGAGGTAAATCGCGTGTTGAATTTTAGTAGTCAGCAATCAACGGGAAAAATAAATTATGATACACAACTATAGTAATCAAGTAAGCAATCCGATTGCATCGAATCGTGGACAATGTGGGCGCATAAGTGAAATTGTATATGTATTGAATATATAATATTAACAACATTCGTAACACGGGAGTTACAATTTGTAATTTATTCTATTAATTTACAGAAAAAGTAACTGTAAACACGGAAGTAAATTTAATCGTATATTTATTATATACATTATTCAAAATATTAAAAAATATTTCGTGAAAAATCGAGAAAAAAAATGCAAAAAATCCGAGCGCCCATGTTACAGCATGCGCCGCCGACATTCAATACATAATATACAATTCAATACAATTTCAACTATCCGCCCACATTGTCCGCGATTCGGCGCAATCGGATGCTTACTTGATTACTTTAGTTGTGTATCATAATTGATTTTCCCCATTGATTGCTGACTACTAAAATTCAACACGCGATTTACCTCTGACTTTTTTACGAGCATATCAACACCCGACTATCGACTTCCGAGGGAACATGACAAAATGTATAAAATATATTTGTACATAACATATTTCGAAATGAGAATTAATGAAAAGTTCTTATTATTTCACCAATTCCGCCCACAAAGTCCGCGATCCGACGAAGTCGGATTGCCTACCTGGTAGGTTTTTTTGCGTGTAAACTGATTTTTACCATAGATAACTGATAAAGTATTTAACATTCAAAAACTCACTTTCACTTAAAATATTTTACCAACAAAGCAGCATCCGCCTAACGATTAAAAGGCAATAACATTGCTTTAAAAAACTTTTACGTTGCACAATTTTTTTATTTTAAATACATACAAATACAATTAATTAATGGATAAGATTTACTTCCATATATACATTTTGTTTTACTGTGAATTACTGATTAATTAATAATACCATTATACCATATATTATACCATTCATATAATATTTGATCCATGCGCCGACATTGTCTGAGATCCGACATAGTCGGATTGCCTACCTAGCTGGTTTAGTTTCCCTTAAAGCTTTTTATATTTTGAGTTAATACGAAATTTTTATTTCACTTATTGCGCCGAAATAGTCCGCGATCCGACGCAGTCGGATTGCCTACCTGGTAGGTATAGTTGCATTGAATTTATTTTCACAAGTGATTACCGATTATTCAACGCACAAACGACAACATTCGACTTAAACATTTTTTCCTACTTTCTATGGCAGGAGGTTAGACAATCCGCCGTAGCGGATTCCCCAGCCAGGTATCTATTTATACCGGTTGAGGGCTGATAGCTAGACACTCAAAAGTCTACGTCTCAGCTTTAAAAAAATTTTCGATAGGTTTAGGCGTTAGGTCCCCATGCATAAGCAATACGGCCAGTGGCGTATTTTCAATTTTTTTCTGGGGGGGGGGTCCAATAATTCCAACATAATATTAATATAGTCAATATAGATAGGTAGGTACTGGTATAAAGAAATAGTTTTTAATAGATTATAAGAATAAAAAATAGTTTTTTTATTATATTTTATAATTTTAAAGTATAAAATCTAAGCGTCTATATTAACTAATTTTAAACAAAAGGTTTTTAAAAAAAAAAAATCATTGTATTCGACGATTTGCAAGACTATTATATGCAATACCTATGCATTTTATATCAGAGACATTTATGAACCGATACACATCACAGAGACACAGCTAGGGTACAGATAGATTTTTAAAGAAAAAATAATATGATTTTGTATATAAAAGTTCAGTATATAATATAGGTTAAACGAATATTGAAGTATGCCTCGTAGCTCCGAAGCTCCGATAGTCGTACCTATATCAATAATTATTCTCAGTACACGTTGACAATTAATATTATTTCGATAGCAGTTTAATAATATGTTGTCAACTTCGTGTTAAAACGTAAAAATAGGTTTAAATTATAGAAATATGACATTATGACAACAGTCGTCCATATCACTCGTTCGAACTCGTAGCCGACGCCGTCGTTCAGTAACGAAATACAAACATGAAGTAAATGGTTCTACGACAATTTCCTTATTTAGTTGTTACCAAGCAAAAATTCATATAGATTAACAATAGATATCTATATTGTCCTATAGAAATAGTTTATTGGAGAATGATGTGAGTCGTCAATTCCTGGCGATAAGAATGTTTTGACTGTTTCGAGAATTATTGATGTTTATCTAATACGGGTATTTTATAAAGTGGTAATAATACATACAATACAAGGAAAAGTTTAATTACGCGTGGCGGCGGGTTTTTGATCGTTCGACTGTTGACTAATTTTAAACTATATTTCATATAAATATTTTGTTCACGGGAAAAAACCATGTCCGCGCGTGCTTACATAAATCGGGGTCTCCAAATATGTAAGAATTTTTTTTTTTTTGGAGAGATTCTGGGGGGGGTCCAGTACCCCTGGACCCCCCCCTTAATACGCCACTGATTGAATATACAATATTAACAACATTCGTAACACGGGAGTTACAATTTGTAATTTATTCTATTAATTTACAGAAAAAGAAACTGTAAATACGTAAGTAAATTTAATCGTGTATTTATTATATATATTATTCATAATAAATATAAAACAAAATATTTCTGAAAAAATCGAGAAAAAAAATGCAAAAAATACGGACGGCCATGTTACGGCATGCGCCGCCGCTAATTCCGCCGGGGCGGGATTCGATCTTGCTATATCTGCCTGTCCTATACATGGGGACCTAACGCCTAAACCTATCGACTACAGTTTGAGTTGGAGATAACTGTCAAATCTTGAGCATTTAAGCCGTATGCGATCCGCAGCGAATTTTCTACCAAGCACTGTTTTTCTATGTAATTAATATACCTATTTCGTATGTCATTAACTCATGAGAGATTATTAATTGTCTTTTACATGCATTTGCGTACAATATCTTTTGACATATTATAATTTTTCACGTGTATTACATTCATTTGTAATATTAATTTAATAATATAATAGTAAAGAATACAGTTTTTGGATTAACCAAATTTATTCAAAAATTTAAATCCTCTAAAACTATACTTAAAAAATCTACATTATTTATATTATAAATACTTCAGGCAATACATTAAAGTCAAACCCAAACTTATTTATTGTTATTACTAATATTATTTATCAAACATTTTTATTCTAATTTGATGTCATCGTTACCGGTTACTACTATTATAATATACTACCTACAGCATAGGTATTGTATGCATAAACATAATATCAGTCGAACGGTAAAATGTAAATTGTACATAATATGCAATATGTAGTAATAGATTGCTTGGTTGTGTGTGATGACATATTTAGTATATTTATCATACTATAGTGTAGGACCTACACTAATTTAATGTACCTATAAATTCTTATAGGAATCTGATCACTATAATTCCATATTATATACAAAATGCATGTTACAAATGCAATTTATATAACTACTTTTGTTCTTTTCTAGGCCAATGACCTATGTTGTCGAGGCCTTTATTTAAAAATAAAAATAAAATGCAATTTAAAATATTACTATAAGTATAATTACCATTTACCATTTATATTTGTATAGTTATTATTTTTCATTGTAATTTTTTTATACATATTTTTATTATAAATACATGTATCGTGTTAGATATTATGTAAATAAAAAAATATAATTGAGGTAGGTATTCAATGTTTTAAATTGTATACAATTATGAATTAATGATCAATATAATATTTTTAAAAGCCTTTAAAGTATAGTAAAACTTATTTTTTGTCATGTACCTATAACTATTAATATAATAAATTTATAAATTGTTTATATTCTAATTAAATATGCATATAATAAATGAATAATACTTAAAAAAGACATGATAACAACAGTCTTAACAAAATATTAATGTTTGCAATTTATTAATTGTGTTTTTGATTCAAAAATAAAATTTTTATATAAACACATCAATATTTAATTATCAGTTTTTGATTTATTAGGTAGAGAAGAATTATACAATAATAGAAAAATTCATTAAATTTAACTAAAGATAAATTATTTTATAGATTGTAAATACCTATACTCAATTGTATAATTTAAAATATTTACTATCAGACTATAGAACTATTTAATTACCTTTCATCTGTAACTTAAATGGTAGCTATTAAATTAAATTAAAAAATTTAAAATACTTATGGTTGCTAATCAATTCTTTTGAACTTACCAAATGTTTGATATTGCATATTGTTTCATATAAATAAAAAAATTTAATTGAGGTATTCAACGTTTTAAACCCTATAAAATCATGAATCAATGATCAATATGATACTTTTAAAAGTTGAGCCTTTAAAGTATAGTCAAACACATACTTATTTTTAGTAATTAATTATTATTAAAATAATTTATAAACTATTTATATTCTAATTAAATATGCACAAAATAAATGAATAATACTATTAAATGTGGTTGAACATTGTAAATGGTTAGTATAAGATATAAAAACAACATTCTTAACAAAATTTTAACGTTTTCAATTTATATATTGTCTTCTCGATTCAAAAAATAAAACGTATATAATACCTACACATAAATAATTATCAGTTTTTGTTTTATTAGATAGAAAACAATTATACAATAAAAGTAAAATTTATAAAATTTATTTTGATAAGCTAAATATTGTATAGATTGCAAATATACTCAATTGTAGTCTTTGAACATACATCTTTGGTAAACTTACCAAATGTTTCATATTTTAGATGTATACAATCACACGTAGTACCTACTATTATAATTTATGCATGTGTTTATGTGTAGCATAAAATTACTCAATTACATAATACTAAATAATATGTAGAGTTGAACAATAATAATTTAAGTATCATATCTAGATTACTTTATTTTTTATTCAGCTTGTAAGAATCACACGATATGTAGTTAATTAACTACTCTAATTCAACAACTCATTTATAAACTATTAACATTTCCATACGTTTTTAATGTGTTTATGCTGTTAATATGTATACATCTGAGTAAAAGTGACTATTCAACCATAGTGTAGTTTCAATACACTTTGTTGGAGTACACGCTGACAGTGCTTTGCGAATGAACCTGCATTGTCGACAAACACTTCTGTGCAACAAAGCACTACTTGAGGTAGAGCATTGGTCTAATGGTGTTAGGGCTGAGTTATAAAGGATAAGACAAAGTAAATAAAATGATAAAATGCAATTTATTGAATCCAAAACAGTAATTTAACTATATAATGTATGATATGAGTAAATCAACACTGTGCGAACAAAAGAACGTCAATGCTCCGCAACAATTGACTATACACCTTTACCACATATAGATACTTATGTAGTATATACACTTTGATATTTAAAGAAATACACACAGTCACGATGTTTGATATCCAAAAAAATAATCTGCAGTGCTGATGAAGCACTGTCGACGGTCTGGAACCAAAGTGTACAAAGGGCACGAAAACGACTTGTATTTGACACGAATCGACGATCAGTAAGCCTACAACACGTATAGAAAGATAACACACATAAAATCGTGCAATTTAATCGAAATATATGTATACCTCATACGTCGATTCTAATCGTTCCGTCCAATTATTACACTAACAGATTTCACTTACAAACGGTAAAGTACGGCGTTTAAAGGACGCGGGGTACACGATAAATTATATCACAATGACGAAAGCGTGAATCAGAAAGACGAAAACTGAAAAAGTCGAAATAAAATCGGTGAGAACGTCGGTCGGCGGCCGTCTCGGTTAACGCGACGGCGAACGCAACGAAACAAACACGTAGAAAACAGGCACTCTACTGGGCGTAAAATAACACGGAGTACTCGAAAAACACGGCGTCGGGGCGGTAAAACGCCAAAAAAATTACAAAAAAGGGGTTCAAACGTCGAAAAGTTTACGAAAACCAATGTATTCAGTAATAACAAAACGTTAGCGCGATAACGCAAAAAGTGATAACGGGTCGGGAAAAAAATTCTAATTTTCGATTGGCTTTCTGCTAAAGTACTGGTAGCGCCGGGGCGGACAACGGGCGAACTGCTTCACGTTTTATACTATAAGACTAGCAGCCCGTGAAACTCGCTTTGGGTGAAACTCGGTGTAAGTGAAAACCCTAGGACTGATGGAAGAGCTTGAAAGCAGAAAGTTTTAAAAAAATTAAGATTTGGTGGTACTGCGAGTCTTCTATCGGTATGATAAGGCGGATGTTGTCGAGAATTGATAAGACGTTCGATTGTTTGGCGGTCTTCTTTCGAAAATGAAAAACGTTTGAAAGCTGAGACGTAGACTTTTGAGTGTCTAGCTATCAGCCTTCAACCGGTGTAAATATATACCTGGCTGGGGAATCCGCCTACGGCGGATTGGCTAACGTTCAGGCGTCGAAAGTAGGAAAAAATTTTTAAGTCGAATGTTGTCGTTTGAGCGTCGGATCACGAAATATTTCGACGCAATAACTGAAATAAAAATTTTGTATGAACTCAATTTACAAAAAGCTTTAAAGGAAACTAAACCAGCTAGGTAGGCAATCCGACTGCGTCGGATCGCAGACTATGTCGGCGCAGGGATCAAATATTATATGAATTGACTTTTGAGTGTACAACGCATGCACTATGACAATGGTATTATTAATTAATCAGTTATTCACAGCAAAACAAATTGTTTATATGGAAGTAAATCTTATCCATTAATTAATTGTATTTGTATGTATTTAAAATAAAAAAATTGTGCAACGTAAAAGTTTTTTAAAGCAATGTTATTGCCTTTTAATCGTTAGGCGGATGCTGTTTTGTTCGTAAAATATTTTAAGTCAAAGTGAGTTTTTGAATGTTAAATACTTTATCAGTTATCTATGGAAAAATCAGTTTACACGCAAATAAACCTACCAGGTAGGCAATCCGACTTCGTCGGATTGCGGACTTTGTGGGCGGAATTGGTGAAATAATAAGAACTTTTCATTAATTCTCATTTCGAAATATGTTATGTACAAATATGTTTTATACATTTTGTCATGTTCCTTCGGAAGTCGATAGTCGGGTGTTGAATTTTAGTAGTCAGCAATCAATGGGAAAAATCAATTATGACACACAACTAAAGTAATCAAGTAAGCAAACCTATTGCTTCGAATCGCGGACAATGGGGGCGCATTGGTAAAATTGTATTGAATTGTATATTATGTATTGAATATACAATATTAACATTATTCGTAACACGGGAGTTACAATTTGTAATTTATTCTATTAATTTACAGAAAAAGTAACTGTTAACATGTAAGTAAATTTAATCGTGTATTTATTAATACATACATTATTATACATTATTCAAAATAAATATAAAACAAAATGTTTCTGAAAAAATCGAGAAAAAAAATGCAAAAAATCCGGACGGCCATGTTACGGCATGCGCCGCCGCTAATTCCGCCGGAGCGGGTTTCGATCTTGCTATACCTGCCTATTTAATTCGTGGGGACCTAACGCCTAAACCTATCGACTACAGTTTGAGTTGTTAAATTATGTCAAATCTCGAGCATTTAAACCGTTTCCGATCCGCAACGAATTTTGCGTTAAGCACTGTTTTTCTTGTGTAATTAATATATTTCGTATGTAATATAGAGTTGGATATTTTTATTAATTGTCTTTTACATGCATTTTCGAACAATATCTTTTGACATATTGTAATTTTTTACGTGCATTACATTCATTTGTAATATTAATTTAATAATATAATAATATAATTTTTGGATTAACCAAATTTATTCAGAAATTTAAATCCTTTAAAACTATACTTAAATAGTCTACATTATTAATATAAATACTTCAGGCAATACATTAAAGTCAAATTCAAACTTATTTATTGTTATTATTAATATTATTTATCAAACATTTTTATTCTAATTTGATGTCATCGTGACTGATTACCACTATTATAGCATAATGTATGCATAAACATAATAACAAAGTCGAATGGCAAAATGTAAATTGTACAAAACATGCAATATATAGCAATACACAACACCTTGGTTGTGTGTGATGACATATTTAATATATTTATCATACTATAGTGTATACACTAATTTAATGTACCTCAATTCTTATAGGAACCTGATCACTATAATTCCAAATTATATACAAAATGCATGTTACAAATGAAATTTATATAACTACTTTTGTTCTTTTCTAGGCCAATGACCTATGTGGTCGAAGTGTTTATTTATAAATAAAAAAAAATTCAATTTAAAATATTGCTATAGGTATAATTACCATTTATATTTGTATAGTTATATTATTTATGTTTATTATTTT
Organism: Schizaphis graminum; assembly: GCA_020882235.1. NCBI lineage: Eukaryota > Metazoa > Arthropoda > Insecta > Hemiptera > Aphididae > Schizaphis > Schizaphis graminum. The sequence goes on along the minus strand of CM037036.1, from coordinate 11,236,819 downwards.
TCATTGTATTTTTTTTATACATATTTTTATTATAAATACATGTATCGTGTTAGATATTATGTAAATAAAAAAATATAATTGAGGTAGGTATTCAATGTTTTAAATTGTATACAATTATGAATTAATGATCAATATAATATTTTTAAAAGCCTTTAAAGTATAGTAAAATTTATTTTTTGTCATGTACCTATTACTATTAATATAATAAATTTATAAATTGTTTATATTCTAATTAAATATGCATATAATAAATGAATAATACTTAAAAAAGACATGATAACAACATTCTTAAAAAACTATTAATGTTTGAAATTTATTAATTGTGTTCACGATTCAAAATTAAAATTTTTATATAAACACATCAATATTTAATTATCTGTTTTTGATTTATTAGGTAGATAACAATTATACAATAAAAGTTAAATTCATTAAATTTAACTAAATATAAATTATTTTAAAAAATTAAATATTTTATAGATTGTTAATACCTATACTCAATTGTATAATTTAAATTATTTACAATCAAACTATAGAACTATTTCATTACCTTTTGTCTGAAACTTACATGATAGCTATAAAATTAAATTAAAATAATTTAAAATACTTATGGTTGCTAATTAATACTTTTGAACTTACCAAATGTTATAAAATATATTGCTTAAATTATATTATCATATAAATAAAAACCTCAAATTGAATGTTTTAAATCGTATAAAATCATGAATCAATGATCAAAATAATACTTTTAAAAGTTGAACCTCTAAAGTAAAGTCAAACTCAAACTTTTTTTTTGTAATTAATTACTATTAAAATAATTTATAAACTATTTATATTCTAATTAAATATGCAGAAAATAAATGAATAATACTATTAAATGTCGTTGAACATTGTAAATGGTTAGTATAAGATATAAAAACAACATTCTTAACAAAATTTTAACGTTTTCAATTTATATATTGTGTTCTCGATTCAAAAAATAAAACGTTTATAATACCTACACATAAATAATTATCAGTTTTTGTTTTATTAGGTAGAAAACAATTATACAATAAAAGTAAAATTTATTTTGATAAGCTAAATATTGTATAGATTGCAAATATACTCAATTGTATAATTTAAAATATTTATAAAACTATTTAATTACTTTTCGTCTGAAACTTATGATGGCTATTAAATTAAAAATACTTATGGTTGCTAATTAATTCTTTTGAACTTACCAAATGTTTCATATTGCATAAATGATATCATACAATACATTATAACGATGTCGATAGTTTAATATTTTATATTTAATTAATTAAATTTATTTTTAGATGTATGCGAAAACATGTAGTACGTATTATACTTTATGCATGCGTTTATGTGTAGTATAAAATTACTTAATTACATAATATGTAGAGTTGTACAACAATAATTTATGTATCATAATATGTAGATTAAATTATTTTTTATTCAGCTTATAAGAATCACACGATACATAGTTAATCAACTACTCTAATTCAACAACTCACTTATGAACTATTAACATTTTCCGTATGTTTTAATCTGTTTATGCTGGTAATATATTATATAACACTTGAGTAAAAGTAACTATTTAATTATATCAAAAACATAGTGTAGCTTCAATTCACTCTGTTGGAGTACATGCTGACAGTGCTTTGCGAATGAACCTGCATCGTCGATAAACACTTCTGTGCAACAAAGCATTACTTGAGGTAAAACATTGGACTAATGGTGTTAGGGCTGAGTTATAAAGGATAAGACAATGTAAATAAAATGATAAAATGCGATTTATTGAAACCAAAACAGTAATTTAACTATATTATGTAATATATGAGTAAATCAACACTGTGCGAACATACGAACATCAATGGTCCGCGACATTGACCATACACCTGCAACACATATGATAATAGATACTAATGCAGTACACACACATTTGATATTTAAAGAAATACACACCGTCAGGACGTTTGATATCCAAAAAAATAATCCGCAGTGTTGATTCAAATAATTAAAATAATACCGAATAGGCAGGACGTACATACCTCATACGTCGTTTGGCGATTTTAATCGTTCCGTCTAATCACACTAACAGATATCACGTACAAACGTGGTAAAAGTACGGCGTTTAAAGGACGCGGGGTACGCGGAAACCATACCATAATGTCGAAGAAAAGCGTGAAAAGAACGACGAAAACTGAAAAAGTCGAAATTAAATCTGCGAGAACGTCGGTCGGCGGCCGTCTCGGTTAACGCGACTGCGAACGCAGCGAAACAAACACGTAGAAAACGGGCACTCTACCGGGCGTAAAAAAACACGGAGTACTCGAAAAACACGACGTCGGGGCCGTAAAACGCCAAAAATATTACAAAAAAGGGGATAAAACGTCGAAAAGTTTTCTAAAACCGACATATACAGTAATAACTAAACGTCGACTTCGAGATAACGCGATAACGTAAAACGGTGATAACGGGTCGGGAAAAAATCTAATTTACGATTGGCTCTCTGCAATTTGCTGCGTCGCACCTGGCGGTCTAGAGGCGAACTCCTTCACGTTTTATACTATAAGACTAGCGGCCCGTGAGTCTCGCTTCGGGTGAAACTCGGTGTGAGTGAATACCCTAGGACGGAAACACGACTAAGGAGAAATTCTAGTAATCACCAATTAAACTTTGTGTTAAGGTGGGTGATAACAGTGTTTGCGAGGATGATTCCAGTGATTCCACTGATGTGATTGCTCTATATTTTGGCGGTTTGGTTTTGAACGGGAAAAAGTAGAATTATATGAATGTAGTCGTTGATCATCAACCACTGTAAATCGATACTTTACAATGCAATCCGCCGTAGGCGGATTGTCCTACCTCCTGACGTCGAAAGTCTATTGCTGCATTGTAAATGTAAAAGTTAAAGTAGAATCCTTAATTTGAATGTCTAGCTGTCAATCATAAACCTGTGTAATTGAATTTACAGTGAACAGATAAACCTGACAGGTAGGCGATCCGACTACGTCGGATCGCGGACAATGTGAGCGCAATATATGAAATAACAACTTTGAATATTCAAAAATAGTAAATACTCAAATTACGGTATATTATTTCACTATTCACGTGTCACCGGTTGGCATATTAACAAAGTGTACATTGTCTCGGCACTGCATATTAAATAACGCATTTTCATTGGCCGATTCAAAACCAATTCATTTTACCGCGCATTTTACTTTTAACAAAAATTGATAACACCAAAATTTAAATAAATAAAATATAATTCTGTACCTATATTATATCATTTTACTGCACATTTTACTAACGCAGATATTTTAAAAGCCCAAAAAATTAAACACATCAAGGAAAAAAGCTAATATACTTTACAACATATACATAACCTTTGTTACATAATTTGTCACCAACTTTATTTGATTAAAATAAAAATATACCAATAAAAATTGGTAAAACAAATGTACCTATAAAATACAAAACAAATTTATAACTGGATAAAACTGTACTAATAGGACGTGTAGATAGTATCTCAACAACCAACTAATGGAGTACTATAATGGAGTGTCAATATTATACCCAGCTATTGATATGTCAGGCATATAACTATTTATATTTGAAATTTTAAAGATTTTCTTTTATAAAATTACCTATATTGGCCTCTTATACAATTAACAATTATATTTTAATAGTTATTGTTATTTATGATTATTATCTGTTATAGTAGTATATAGGTATGTAAGAAAGACAGACTTATGTTTTTTTACTTATAACTTATAATACAATATATTATATTGTATTCATATTTATATTTTTTTTATTTACAATCTATATTTTATAAAATTAACAATTAATTATTATTTTCATTATAATATATAATATATTATTATATTTTGTTGTAGCCTATAGGTACATGGTAATTACTAATTAGGAGTACAGTATACATGTGTTCACATTTATATTTACAGTTAAAATTATTAAATGTACTTGACATAATAATTAAAGTATTAATATAATATGCAACATTGCAACAACTACCTATTAATAAACTAATGTGATTAATGGTGATAACACCAACATTTAAATAAATAAATATAATTCTGTGAAACTGTGTTTGTTTTTATGACTTATATTTTGTTTTTGATATTTTAGTTAGAGTACAATATTAGTACCTATTTAGTATCTAGTACCTTAATTATTATCAAATATGGTTTGTCCTTTATGCATACATAAGGTCTTAGACTTTGTTCTTATTAGGTTTTATTCTCTTAGAATATTACATTTCATTTGCATTAATTAATCCAATTGGTATTCTTGTCATCGTTTTTAACATTCTAGTGTAGCAGTATGAAACCATTTTTGTAATTAAATTGTTTTTATTTACTTTCATTCACTCACTATTAAGTATTAATAAGTAGGTATCTATGTGAATAAGTAGATATTAAAATGAATAAAATCACAGTAAATTTAACTTCGGATCAATTACCATCGTCGTTTAACAATGTAATTATAAGTTGTAGTGAAGGTAATTACGTTATACGTTCAAATATATTTAATTTTGATCTTTGTGACAAATGGGTTGGTGAATTTTCTGAGTTATCAAATACTTCTTGGCAAGTAAGGAACACTAATCAAAACAGTGAACGCTTTATTAGCAGGTAAGATTTCAAGTAATTGTAATTAATATTGTAATGTATCTTTGATTAAATTATCTTATTAATTGTTTATATCCAATAAGTAACTAATTTTATAATTTATTCTTTAAACAATTCCTATAATATATAATATATTTAGTTTTGTATTTAAGTATAAATTATGATAATTATCATAATATCTATATTCTGTATTAGTTATGTACCTACCTATATTGTGTTATATTCTCATAAAAATATATATATATGTTTCAGAAAAGATTATATTTGTCATCATAGTAATTTTAGAAAAGTTGAAGCAGCACAGAATAAAAGAGGTAAATCTAAAAATATAAACTGCCCTGCAAAAATAAAAATTATTGTGAAAAAAACTACTGTTGATACTCTCAAGAAGGATAAATTTATTAAAGTAAGTTTATTTTAATTTAATTTTTGTAACCCGTTATAATCAATTCAGCAGAGGTTGCCCAATTTTTATTTTACATTTTTACAATAGGGTGAATTATATATTTGATTTTTTACCCATTTAAATTAATTTACTGTCAATAAATGCCATCATGCATATTTTATATCTTATTCTTTTCATTTTCAATATTAATTTCATTGAATACTGTATATAAATTACATTGCTTTTTTTTTAATATCTACATGAATAATGTTTAAAATAGATACCTAACTCAATGTCTCAATAGCTCATGCAATATATAATTAAGTTTTAGTAAATATTACAAAGTTTTTTTATTGTATAAAAATATATTTATTACCTACTTATTTAGAATGGACTTGTAGCAGTAATTAATATACTGAGTATTCATTCTCATTCGATAACAACTGCTGAAGCTTTGAGTAGTTTAAAAGTGTCAGAAGAAACAAAACATGGTAAATATTTAATATAATATGCAACATTTCAACAACTACCTATTAATAAACTAATGTGACTTAGCATTTGGTTATAACATATAGCTAAAAATTAACTTTTTACAGTGAATAAGTGCCTCGTTTGCAGTTAGTAAAGAACATAATTGCATTTGCAAAAACATAAATTTAACAATTTTACTTCATCTGGGATTTGAATAACTAAAATATAGGAATAAATATATATATATACATATTAAATATACCTTGTCAATTGCAATCCTAATCATACCAATATACCAATTACCAATACCATATCAATTTAGATGTTAGAAAGTAATATGGTATTCTGACGTTTAACTTGGTACAAGTATTTGGACAGTGTACAATAGGTACAACGTCTGTGGTATGTTATATTTGAATATAATGTTACGGTTATTTCATTACTATACCTATAAATTTATTTTTTATTTTTCTTGATAATACGATTATAGAATTTGGTATATACACTAATGTGATTTAGCATTTGGTTGGTTTTTTCCAATGTTATGCTGTAAGTTTCTTTTTCTTTTATTTTTTTTTGTTTTTTCATCAGATGGTCGACCAACAGCTAATCGTTTGCATCCTCTTGTTACTTCTGGTCTTCTCCGACTAATTGAAGTAGGTTGAACATGAATTTTTGCTTTAGCTCCGAGGCGAAAAGAAATTTGTTTTCCACAAGTGGCTAAAAATGTTTCCCATGAATTTTTTGTTTTTACGTTTTTTAACTTTTTTAAAAACATTTGTGTTGATGCTGTTGAGGATCCATATTTAGAATGGTTCTCTGTCATCAAGTTAATAATCTTCTTAAATTCATCTTCTTCATTCATTTCAGAACTATCTTCTAAAGGTATATATTGTGTAGATACAACATTATCACTTATTTGACTGTTTACTTCATGTTTTTTATACTCAAAGTTATTTTCATTGTCTTTTGTCTTTGTACCTTCTTGTTCAGTGTTTGTATCAATTGAACTATTCTCTTCTGATGTCTGTGTTATTTCATTTAAGGAAGCATAGAATGATAAAGGTTGTACTTTATTTCCAAATGCTAAAGCAGCCATTGCATGCCTGCAATGTGCCGTGACAGGTGGTGCATTAGGTAGCTCTTTACCAAAATAAAAATAAATTGCTGCTTGGTGTTTGCAAAATTTGCCTAAACGCCCATATTCACAAGTGCAATAGCCTAAATCTGTGTAAACCTCATACAAACTATCACCAGTTTCACTAGGTACTTTAAACATATGATCATCTATCTCTTTAATATTTTCCTTTGACAAATACTTAATTTTTTTTTTCATAGAATTCAAAAACAAACGTGAAGCATCACAACGACTGTTCGAAAATTTCCTTATTCGACGAATGTAATATTGTTCCATTATAGTACATGTAAAGTCTACTAATGACACAATATTATAAGCTTTATTTCGAGATAATATGATGTCCTTATAAATTCTAACGCAAACTTCACTAAAGTTGTTAGTTTGATGACCACGTGTTTCAAAATTTCTGTATGCAAGACACCAAATTTGTTTGCGTTTCCAGTATGAACTAATATACTTTACCCAGTTATAATATCTGGAAATATATGTATTAGCAGTATTAATTGCTTCATTATAAGCAACTTCAGCCATTTCTGTAGTTGGTGCATTTAAAATTTTACTAAAGAAATTATACAAAATCGGACGATCTGACTTTTCAATATTGTTTTCATTGCTCCATAGCCACCTCCATATAGACTGAAAAACATGAAAACGACACAATAATTGTTTTGAATCTGGCCATACAGTTTTCAATGCTTGTCTCTCAGCTTCGCTATCATCTGTCATAAATATTTTAGGAAACTGTTGACCACCAAATCCATCATCACCGAAACATCTTTGAGCTAATTCAAAACCAGCCTTATAATCATTGAAAGATTGGCCTTTTGTCACAATTACAGCCAATGGAATAGCTCCAACTGCACATGGTGTGAGCATAAATGTAATAGCGTGGTTATGAGCATCACACGATGCTGTACTGTCTGCAAACACTATGTCTTTTGAGTAAGGCAAGCTATGTGCACGTTGCATCAATGGAGTAGATATAACTATTGAAAAAGGATCTTCATTTATTAATATTTTTATACCTTTTTCATTATACGAGGGCATTTTTGATCTAAGTTTCTAAAAATGAATAAAATAGGTAACTTATTAAGTACTATTAATAATTTAAATAGCCGTTTCTATTGGTGTTATGACAACTAATAATATTTACCTCCAAAACACCATCTCCAATCCTAGGTCCTAAATTCAGTGTCCTCCATAAATGATGTAAGTATTGAACAGTCCTGTATTTTGGGTTTAATGACGCATTGGCGATAATGCTTTCATCTCCCTCCAATTCTAATTTTCCTTCATGAAATAATATTGCATCAGTTATACCTAAAAATAATAATAATAATATTTTAAGTATTTGTAAAGTATTTTAAATACTGTCTTGGACATATTTGTATTTGAAAATCAAATACATACTTTTCAAAATTCAAACAAATTGTTCATAAGACGTCATTACACACTTTTTTTGAAAATTATACCTATATATTATACCTTTTTTTTATAATAGTTTTTTAGTCATATATGGTGATATAAACTTACTATAGTTTTAAATTAGTAATTTCAAAATTAATTTGGAAAACCAACTAGTATTTAGTAAGATGATAAAAGTAATTGAAAAATTGTTATACACTTTCTAAATTGGTGTATTTGTATCTTTATAAGCTTATTTATTAAGTATCTTATACAAGACTGTTTATTTGTATAACTTAAATATTTGTTTTATTGTTATAATTCATAATATTATAATGTTTCTAAATACAACATTGTGGATTTTATTTCTTATTAACAGAGTATTAGTTCTTTGAAATTTTTTCATTCCTCTCAAAGAGTGATATAAATTACTATTGTATTTTCAACTATAAAACTAAAAAAATTAGTTATTCTGTATAATACCTAGGTCAGGTATAATTCTCATGTAATTTATTAAATTAAATATATATTATATAGGTAGGTACTTCTTTCAAATAGGCCAGAAATTATATAAAATACCAAGGTCATCTTACAAAGAACTACAAAACCTATTATAATTTTTACTGCTAACATATTATAGGTTCACTTTTTACAACTCATTTATTTATACTCACCAAGACCATCATTGAAATAACTCTCAAATTGTTGTTTTGTTTCTTCTGACACTTTTAAACTACTCAAAGCTTCAGCAGTTGTTATCGAATGAGAATGAATACTCAGTATATTAATTACTGCTACAAGTCCATTCTAAATAAGTAGGTAATAAATATATTTTTATACAATAAAAAAACTTTGTAATATTTACTAAAACTTAATTATATATTGCATGAGCTATTGAGACATTGAGTTAGGTATCTATTTTAAACATTATTCATGTAGATATTAAAAAAAAAGCAATGTAATTTATATACAGTATTCAATGAAATTAATATTGAAAATGAAAAGAATAAGATATAAAATATGCATGATGGCATTTATTGACAGTAAATTAATTTAAATGGGTAAAAAATCAAATATATAATTCACCCTATTGTAAAAATGTAAAATAAAAATTGGGCAACCTCTGCTGAATTGATTATAACGGGTTACAAAAATTAAATTAAAATAAACTTACTTTAATAAATTTATCCTTCTTGAGAGTATCAACAGTAGTTTTTTTCACAATAATTTTTATTTTTGCAGGGCAGTTTATATTTTTAGATTTACCTCTTTTATTCTGTGCTGCTTCAACTTTTCTAAAATTACTATGATGACAAATATAATCTTTTCTGAAACATATATATATATTTTTATGAGAATATAACACAATATAGGTAGGTACATAACTAATACAGAATATAGATATTATGATAATTATCATAATTTATACTTAAATACAAAACTAAATATATTATATATTATAGGAATTGTTTAAAGAATAAATTATAAAATTAGTTACTTATTGGATATAAACAATTAATAAGATAATTTAATCAAAGATACATTACAATATTAATTACAATTACTTGAAATCTTACCTGCTAATAAAGCGTTCACTGTTTTGATTAGTGTTCCTTACTTGCCAAGAAGTATTTGATAACTCAGAAAATTCACCAACCCATTTGTCACAAAGATCAAAATTAAATATATTTGAACGTATAACGTAATTACCTTCACTACAACTTATAATTACATTGTTAAACGACGATGGTAATTGATCCGAAGTTAAATTTACTGTGATTTTATTCATTTTAATATCTACTTATTCACATAGATACCTACTTATTAATACTTAATAGTGAGTGAATGAAAGTAAATAAAAACAATTTAATTACAAAAATGGTTTCATACTGCTACACTAGAATGTTAAAAACGATGACAAGAATACCAATTGGATTAATTAATGCAAATGAAATGTAATATTCTAAGAGAATAAAACCTAATAAGAACAAAGTCTAAGACCTTATGTATGCATAAAGGACAAACCATATTTGATAATAATTAAGGTACTAGATACTAAATAGGTACTAATATTGTACTCTAACTAAAATATCAAAAACAAAATATAAGTCATAAAAACAAACACAGTTTCACAGAATTATATTTATTTATTTAAATGTTGGTGTTATCACCATTAATCACATTAGTTTATTAATAGGTAGTTGTTGCAATGTTGCATATTATATTAATACTTTAATTATTATGTCAAGTACATTTAATAATTTTAACTGTAAATATAAATGTGAACACATGTATACTGTACTCCTAATTAGTAATTACCATGTACCTATAGGCTACAACAAAATATAATAATATATTATATATTATAATGAAAATAATAATTAATTGTTAATTTTATAAAATATAGATTGTAAATAAAAAAAATATAAATATGAATACAATATAATATATTGTATTATAAGTTATAAGTAAAAAAACATAAGTCTGTCTTTCTTACATACCTATATACTACTATAACAGATAATAATCATAAATAACAATAACTATTAAAATATAATTGTTAATTGTATAAGAGGCCAATATAGGTAATTTTATAAAAGAAAATCTTTAAAATTTCAAATATAAATAGTTATATGCCTGACATATCAATAGCTGGGTATAATATTGACACTCCATTATAGTACTCCATTAGTTGGTTGTTGAGATACTATCTACACGTCCTATTAGTACAGTTTTATCCAGTTATAAATTTGTTTTGTATTTTATAGGTACATTTGTTTTACCAATTTTTATTGGTATATTTTTATTTTAATCAAATAAAGTTGGTGACAAATTATGTAACAAAGGTTATGTATATGTTGTAAAGTATATTAGCTTTTTTCCTTGATGTGTTTAATTTTTTGGGCTTTTAAAATATCTGCGTTAGTAAAATGTGCAGTAAAATGATATAATATAGGTACAGAATTATATTTTATTTATTTAAATTTTGGTGTTATCAATTTTTGTTAAAAGTAAAATGCGCGGTAAAATGAATTGGTTTTGAATCGGCCAATGAAAATGCGTTATTTAATATGCAGTGCCGAGACAATGTACACTTTGTTAATATGCCACCGGTTGTCATTAGTCAGGCAGGTGTTGTTTGGTACATAAAAACGTGGAAGTCGAATCTTTGTTTTGAGTAGGTATCTAGTCGTTGATCATCAACCGGTGTAAATCGATACCCGGCAATGTAATCCGCCTACGGCGGATTGTCCTACCTCCTGACGTCGTTAGGTGGACCATTGACATAATATAAATATATTATATTATATTATATTATATTATGTCAATGAGGTGGACACTGTTTTGTTTGTAGAATATTTAAAGTCGAATCGCGTTTTTGAATGTTAAATACATTATCAAGATATCAATAGTATAAACTATAAATCAATTTACACGCAACTAAACCCGCCAGGTAGGCAATCCGACTTCGTCGGATCGCGGACAATGTGGGTGCATAGGTGAAATCTTATATGTATTAAATATACAATATTACTAAAAATCGTAACACTGGAGTATTATTAAAAACAATTCGTAATTTATTCTATTAATTTACAGAAAAAAAAAAACCATAATCACGGAAGTCACTTTAATCGTGTATTTAACGTATTATATACAATAATAATTCAAAATAAATTTAAAACAAAACATTTCGTGAAAAACGGGAAAAAAATGCAAAAAAATACGGCGGCCAGGATACGGCATGCGCCGCCGCTATTTTCGCCGGAGCGGGATTCGAACCTGCCCTACCTAATCATGGGGTCCTATGCCTAACACCTATCGACTACAGTCACGGCTATAGATAATATGGTTGCGGAACGAACCGTGAAAATGTGAAGCTCAAAACGTGTATTGGTTTTTACACCAGCACACAGCGCTCTCTAGGTGATAAATTGTATGACTACATTAATAAAATATAATTATTCTAATATTTTGTTTCTGTATTTCTATCATAAATCTTATTCTTCAATTTATTATACAGAATTAATATAGTAATACAATAATATTTATGTTCGTCTAGAAATTCTATATGAATAGGCATGCAATAAATAAATATTCAGGTTTATAGTTCTTGCTCCAGTATTTTTATTTATTAATAAATTATTATCGGTTTACTAACTAAAGTAGGTAGGTATACTTAAATATTATATTATATTAATTTGAAATTTAGATTTAAGAAGTAACCAATTTTGATAATTTTTTTTTTGTTTTATTCAATTGTTTGGCTTCAATATTTTTTGAATAACTGTATTGACGCATTCTCATTGTTATATACATAACAAACATATCTGTAAGTATTTCACTTTTGTGATCATTACAATTCCATTTTAAAAAAGAAATATTATTCTGCAGCAAATCATCCTGTGTATCTTCAAATACTGTTGGAGAATCTGCATACTTCTCGAAACACAATTCAAATGATTTTATAATTAAGTAAACGTGATGATTAGGGTGTGTTAAATAACCTCTTGTTTTTATATTTACAAAATCTGCAGCTGGATGTGAAACCTGTCCATATTCTGTGCTTAAACAGTTCAAACAGGTTTCACATTTAATGGTTTTTTTCATTCGTTTTACTATGTACCTGATAACAAAGAATAGTAAATTGAAAGTTATAAAATAATATGCTCCCCTAACATAATTTAAAATGTGTTCAATCTGCTTAAATTACTATACACAAATATAAACTATTGTATTCACCCTGTCAAGAAGTACACTATACATTCAAATACTGTGGAATTTGTATTGCAATAATTATGATCTCTAAAAACATCATCAAAATCATACTGCCCATCTTTAACAATAGAATCAATTTTATGTTTTAACTTGCATATTTTATAATTTCTTAAGGATGTTTCATTTTGTTCTTCTGTCATATTTTTCAAATCTCCAATAGAAATAACAGGAATATTATCTAATAATATATTGTTTATATTTATTATTATAATAAAATTTCTAATTAATATTAATTTTTAATGAAAATCCATTAATACCTTCTAAGATAGTACAATTCCCTGTTTTTGGAGGTTTTATCAGAGAATAAACAGATAACATTCTGTATAATTGCAAGAATGTGGGTGTTGATGGATGGTCGTTTGGTCCCGCCACTTGCCTTATTATTCCAAAAAATTTCTGGAAATTGTAAAATAAAATAATATAATTTTTATTAATTTCAAATAGGTAATTACTGTGTAAAATACTTACTTCAACACAATCTTGGTTAATTTTAGATGTTAGTACATAATCAAAACCACACGTGTGTAGGTAGTCAATTATGTCGATTGAAGATTGTATAGTTACTCTAAGTCCTTCTGCTGTGTTTTTAGTTAAAAACTTGTCTTCTGATATGAGATTTTTAGTAACATTTGATTCCCAATTGTCTAACCAAACCAATGCATTTTTCAATACCTAAACAAATACAAATTAATAGTCATACACTCGTACCTATTATGACATATGAAAAATAGTTTTAAAATAATTTTTAAGATACTGCATTCAAGTATGTTGTACATAATAATCATCTAAACAAATAATACAAGTATTAGTTACATGATATAAGTATAGTTCTAATTGTTAAGTTATGGATTACTATTAATCGTACCTTAAACATAAAATTAAGTTAGAATAAGAAAATACATACATAAAGTTTCTATACAATAAATATTGAGTTAAATAAATACAATTTAATGATACTTCCCTGTTTTTAGTCTTATAAACACAAACACATATTGTAACCATTGACATGCAACCTAAAAATCCTACATAGGTATATGCCACAAAACCTCTAAATCAGAACTATTTTTTTTAATTCCTTCGCCTGGAAATTTTCTATTTAAAGCGTCAAATAAACTATTCATCATCAGAGTAAATTTGATGGTCTCATCACAGTCTTCAAAACCCTTATAGTTTTTACTTTGGTAAAATTGAATTCCAGCAGCCATTGATGAACTAAATATCTAAAAAATAGTAATAAAATATTTAATATGAGTAATGTAAATGTTAAAACATAAAAAAAATATACCTGTGAAGCATATTTTACTTTCATCTTTGACAAATTGTTTAGTTCTAAATGGTTTATTGTGATTTTAGGACAAACTTTTGTTAAATTTTTTGAATCATGAAAAAAAACATTTTGATATATATTCCATTTTATTAAAGATTTGTTAGGATGAATCTAAAGAAGAAAAAAATATAGTTATAATATTATATTATACAAGTTTATATTTTCATACTTATTGAAGTTTAATATAATCTTATTAATTTACTTGTAATGTTTTTTTTGTATATAATCTGTTTCTAACAGTTTTTAGCAAGTGTGGAGCATCAGAAAAAACAAAAACTTTTCGGTTGCCATCAAACGGATTTTCAAATGAATTTTTAAGACTTTTCTGTTTGGCACTTATACCTAATGCACTCCACATTGTGCGATTTGTAGAGGCACCATCGCCAGTGATGCCAATTACTTGAATATCAGAATTTTCCAATAACAAAATGGCTTTTAATATAATTTTAGCTAAATCAATTCCTGTAACAAATATTACTTTAGTACACATTTTCTTGTATAATTAAAACTTAAAATTACCTTTTACAGGTCCCTTGGAAGCAAATACTGCAATAGGCTGATGAATATTATCTGCTAAACTTTGCACCATCAAAACCAGTGCATGATTAGCTTTTTCAGTTGGTCTGGTTTCAAATCCTTCTCCAAAGTCTTCCAAGCCAATGTAGGTCAATGTTCTTGTATTGACTGAAATACTCTCTCTTAGGAAAATTTCATCAAATATAAGAATCATTTTCCTTTGGAGCTCTGTTTTATTTGCAAACTTTTTCTTTAATAATTTAAAAAAATCTGGATCAAATCCACAACCTATCTTAATTGCCAACAAATAATTACGTAGAGTTTTTGTACAAGGTAGTGGTAGTATTTTTTGCTCTCTAAGATACTTATAGCCACTTGGTGAGCTATAATGAAACATTAGAAAAATGAATTTTGTTAATTGTGAAGTTATTAGATTAAAAAAACTAATATATTCAAAACCTACCGTATCTGAAACAATAAACATAAAAGCGTCCAATTTTCACTATAACATCTATTTTTAGCATTTTTTACTTTTGCTGCCAAAAATATCTCTTTAATCAATTCACATTGGCCTTTTGGTATCTCCGAGTTTTCTAATAACTCATCAAGTGTTTTTTCATTTAAAGAGTTCATTTCATCTTTATTTAATTCAATTTGTAGACGCAAAATTGTTTTACGAGCTCTAGAACATCTTTGCTGCATATTTTTCTTAATAGATTTTATTTTTGAAACTATTTTTTTTTTATTTGGTGAAAAAAACGGTTTTGTAGATAATCCTTTATTATGTTTGGTAAGTTTATTATTTATAGAATAAGTTAGTCTTTTACACCATATGCATAATTTTCTGGAATAAATAAACAAACTGTTATATTGACAATGCACACTTTTATTAGAAAAAAATTACTCATTATCCTTCAGAATTGTTAAACAGTTATTATGCCTCCACCGACCATTGACCTCAATGTATTGGGAACCAAATGAAGACTTGATGTCTTTAACTTTAATCGAGGAAACAGCTCCATAACAACATTTTATTTTTTCAAGGATATTTAATAAATTCTCTATATCCTTAATATCCTTTATATGTAAGTTTTCTAGGCCTATTTCTGATAATTTGAATTCTTTTCCATTAAGATGTACTAATATATTTGAATCTAATTAAATGCATAACTAATTATTAAGTATCTCGAACACTATAAATATAAATAAGTATAGAATTAATTTATATACCTAACCTTTAGTTATAACTATTCTTTTTTCAATTATCCCTGTAAAATGTAATTGAAATGGGCTAAGTTTATGAATTGATACTACCATCTCAGTTTTACTTTCGTACACATCCACAATATCAATAAACCAATGATTAGGTAAATTAATCAAGCACTTATTCCTCAAAATATTTGTGTACAAGTCTATTTCAATCTATTAATTGTTAAATTATATATTATTATTTGTGGATATAGGTAATATATTATAAAATAAATCAATATTTAAACTTAATAGGTACCTAATTAATATTATCAGTTATCTAATACTTTATTTACCTTCCTTCTTTTGGTTTCAATCTGGCAGTTTTCATCCTTCTTAATTAATACTGATGGAATTGCTCCATCCAAAAGTTTAGGAACTTTAAGACATATCTAATTAACAATTTATCATTTATTGAAAAATAGTTATAAATTATAACATAGGTACACTGAAATAAATAATAATATATTCCTACTCTGTATTTATTTTCACCTTCACCAGATTCCCAAGCAGTCTTTATATCACTCTCCTT
This sequence comes from Schizaphis graminum, assembly GCA_020882235.1. Lineage (NCBI taxonomy): Eukaryota > Metazoa > Arthropoda > Insecta > Hemiptera > Aphididae > Schizaphis > Schizaphis graminum. The sequence continues at coordinate 11,220,370 of CM037036.1, read as the reverse complement.
AAAATGTGAAGCACACACTCTGTAACTTTTTTTAAGAACAGTTTTTAAGGCATTTTCCCATTTATTTCTTTCTTCTATGTTTTTAGGAACACCGAAAGTTGTTTTTGAAGCTTCGTGTGGATATTTCACACAACAATTAGACATAATGATATGTTTTTAAAATATTAAATCAAATATCTGTAGCCCGTGTAGCCGTAACCGTGGTGGCGTGGTCTGCTCCTGCTGGTCTGCAAATCTGCATAATATATTAATATACTAGCCGTTCTACAATTAGTTCTATCAAATGCCGTAGATGGCGTGACAGGCTCATCAAATTAGTCACGTGACTTTTCAATAAGATTCCGGCTCGGCTTTATTACGTTGTTTAGTATAGGCCGTTCCGCAACCATATTATCTATAGCCGTGACTACAGTTCTAGTTGTTAAAATCTGTCAAATCTCGAGCATTTAAACCGTTTCCGATCCGCGACGAATTTTGCGTTAAGCACCGTTTTTCTCATGCAATTCGTATTTTCATAATGACTCGGATATTCATATTAATTGTGTTTTTTATGTGTTTGTCCAGAACATTTGTTTGTATTGTCATTTTTTATGTGTATGATGACATATATTTATCATACAATATTAAATATTAATGCCCACACCTATCAATATAATTCCATATTATTATCAAAATACATTAAACAATTAATGCTTCTTAAAATATTACAATATATTTTAATTACAATTACAAATACATGTATTACGTATAATTAGGTAGGTATCTGTTTAACAATATTGTTGATTTATTCAATATTTTAAATCCTGTAAAATTAAACATGTACCTATATTCAGTAGGTACCTATAATTTTTTTTAAAAACTATAATTTATAGTCAAACTCAAACTTATTTTCTGTTATTATTAATATTATATTTGATTAAATATTTATATTCTAAATTGAATGTAAAGTTTCTGATTAATACTGTTATATGATATTTAGTATTAAATATTTTTTACTGAAAAAAATTAGAATTACAAATAAAAAATGTATATTTAACGTTTGCAACTTATTTATGGTGTTCTCGATTCAAAAAAAAATAAATATTAATATGTTCATGATACACATCAATAGGTACATAAATTTAAGTTTTTATTTTATTAGATTTATTAGATAGATATAATCAATTAGGATCGGTATAATCAATTGTATAATATAATATTATTACCAAATGGGTTTGCATACATATTGTATAGTACCTACTGTTTAGTACACATTACTCTTTATAAAAGTTTAGTTGAACGTCAGTATTAAATATTACCTTGAAGAAGTAGTTTAAGTATAGTATATGTATATAACTACTGATCAACTACCTTAACTCAACAACTCACCTAAAAACTATTAGCTAAAAACGGTCCAACATTTTCAGTATGTTTTTAATTTAACCTGCAATAGTTGTTTGTACGGTCAATATATATACATTTGATCGGATGTAATATACATATATAAATATTACCAACTCAAATAAAACAATTCACCTCTGTAGTATTAAATCACATATATTTATTGATTTATGATAATATACTGTCCATAAAAGTACAATAATACTGTACTGTGCGAATGGACCTTTATCGTCGACAAACACTTCTGTGCCACCCAGCACAACCCGAGGTAAAATATTAATCTAATGGAGTAGCGTTGAGCAAAGGATAAGACAATGTAAATATATAACACAATTTATTGATTCAAAAACAGTAATTTAACCATATAGTATTGAACATGACTAAATCAACACTGAATGTCTCATCTGCTCTAGGACGTTTGATTTGATGACGGAATCGGCGTACAAACGTCTAAGAGACGCGCGTTACTCGAAAAACACCATCCCCGGTTCGAAAATCGCGAAACGGGGCGACGAAAACGTAAAAAGGCGAAACGAAATCGCCGAGAACGTCGGTCGCCGTCGACGCGATAGCGACTCGAAAAATACAAATACGTAAAAAACGGGCGCACTACCGGCAGTAAAACGACACGGCAGAGGCGAATAACACGACCGCGAGGTCGAAAAATGCCGTTAAATCCGCGTAAAATGGCTTCAAAAGTCGAAAAGCGTTGAAAAATTTCGAAAAAACGATATATACAGTAATTACAAAACGACGAAGCCGAAACGGTGCGATAAGCCGATAACGACGAAAGGCGATAACGGGTCGGGAAAAGAATTCTAATTTTTCGATTGGCCGGTCTTATAGGTACAGGCAGCGCAGCGATCGGCGGTCCGCGTCAACATTTATATTTTATATAATAAGACTAGCGGCCCGTGAAACTCGCTTTGGGTGAAACTCGGTGTAAGTGAAAACCCTAGGACGGATGGAAGAGCTTGAAAGCAGAAAGTTTTTAAAAAAGGAAGATTTGGTGGTACTGCGAGTCTTCTATCGGGATGATAAGGCGGGTGTTGTCGAGAATTGATAAGACGTTCGCTTGTTTGGTGGTCTTCTTTCGAAAGTGAAAAATTTTTGAAAGCTGAGACGTAGAATTCTGAGTGTCTAGCTATCAGCCCTCAACCGGTATAAATAGATTCCTGGTTGGGGAATCCACCTACGGCGGATTGTCTAACCTCCCGCCTTCAAAAGTAGGAAAAAATGTTTAAGTCGAATGTTGTCGTTTGAGCGTTGAATAATCGGTAATAACTTGTGAAAATAAATTCAATGCAACTATAACTACCAGGTAGGCAATCCAACTGCGTCGGATCGCAGACTATGTCGGCGCATGGATCAAATATTAAATCAATTGACTATTGAGTGTACAACGCATGCACTATGGAAATGATATTATTAATTAATCAGCAATTCACAGTAAAGCAAACTGTTTATATGGAAGTAAATCTTATCCATTAATTAATTGTATTTGTATGTATTTAAAATAAAAAAATTGTGCAACGTAAAAGTTTTTTAAAGCAATGTTATTGCCTTTTAATCGTTAGGCGGATGCTGTTTTGTTGGTAAAATATTTTAAGTCAAAGTTAGTTTTTGAATGTTAAATACTTTATCAGTTATCTATGGTAAAAAACAGTTTACACGCAAATAAACCTACCAGGTAGGCAATCCGACTTCGTCGGATCGCGGACTTTGTGGGCGGAATTGGTGAAATAATAAGAACTTTTCATTAATTCTCATTTCGAAATATGTTATGTACAAATATATTTTATACATTTTGTCATGTTCGCTCGGAAGTCAATAGTCGGGTGTTGATATGCTCGTAAAAAAGTCAGAGGTAGGTAAATCGTGTGTTGAATTTTAGTAGTCAGCAATCAACGGGGAAAATCAATTATGATACACAACTAAAGTAATCAAGTAAGCAATCCGATTGCGTCGAATCGCGGACAATGTGGGCGGATTGTTGAAATTGTATTGAATTGTATATTATTATGTATTGAATATACAATATTAACAACATTCATAACACGGGAGTTACAATTTGTAATTTATTATATTAATTTACAGAAAAAGTAACTGTAAATACGGAAGTAAATTTAATCGTGTATTTATTATATACATTATTCAAAATAAATATAAAACAATATATTTCTGAAAAATCGAGAAAAAAAATGCAAAAACTCCGGGCGGCCATGTTTCAGCATGCGCCGCCGCTAATTCCGCCGGAAAGGGATGCGAATGATGCGATCTTGCTATACCTGCCTATCCTATTCATGAGGACCTAACGCCTAAACCTATCGACTACAGTTTGAGTTGTTGATCTATCAAATCTCGAGCATTTAAACCGTTTCCGATCCGCCACGAATTTTGCGTTAAGCACTGTTTTTCTTGTGTAATTAATATATTTCGTATGTACCTAATGAGAGTTGGATATTTTTATTAATTGTCTTTTAAATGCATTTGCGAACAATATCTTTTGACATATTGTAATTTTTTACGTGCATTACATTCATTTGTAATATTAATTTAATAATATAATAATATAATTTTTGGATTAACCAAATTTATTCAGAAATTTAAATCCTCTAAAACTATACTTAAATAGTCTACATTATTAATATAAATACTTCAGGCAATACATTAAAGTCAAATTCAAACTTATTTATTGTTATTATTAATATTATTTATCAAACATTTTTATTCTAATTTGATGTTATCGTGACTGATTACTACTATTATAGCATATTACCTACTGCATATTGTATGCATAAACATAATAACAAAGTCGAATGGCAAAATGTAAATTGTACATAACATGCAATTTATAGCAATACACAACACCTTGGTTGTGTGTGATGACATATTTAATATATTTATCATACTATAGTGTATACACTAATTTAATGTACCTACCTCAATTCTTATAGGAACCTGATCACTATAATTCTATATTATATACAAAATGCATGTTACAAATGCAATTTATATAACTACTTTTGTTCTTTTCTAGGCCAATGACCTATGTGGTCGAAGTGTTTATTTATAAATAAAAAAAAAATGCAATTTAAAATATTGCTATAGGTATAATTACCATTTATATTTGTATAGTTATATTATTTATGTTTATTATTTTTCATTGTATTTTTTTTATACATATTTTTATTATAAATACATGTATCGTGTTAGATATTATGTAAATAAAAAAATATAATTGAGGTAGGTATTCAATGTTTTAAATTGTATAAAATTATGAATTAATGATCAATATAATATTTTTAAAAGCCTTTAAAGTAAAGTAAAACTTATTTTTTGTCATGTACCTATTACTATTAATATAATAAATTTATAAATTGTTTATATTCTAATTAAATATGCATATAATAAATGAATAATACTTACAAAAGACATGATAACAACAGTCTTAACAAAACATTAATGTTTGCAATTTATTAATTGTGTTCTCGATTCAAAAATAAAATTTTTATATAAACACATCAATATTTAATTATCAGTTTTTGATTTATTAGGTAGATAAGAATTATACAATAATAGAAAAATTCATTAAATTTAACTAAAGATAAATTATTTTATAGATTGTAAATACCTATACTCAATTTTATAATTTTAAATATTTACCATCAGACTATAGAACTATTTAATTACCTTTCTTCTGTAACTTAAATGGTAGCTATTAAATTAAATTAAAAAATTTAAAATACTTATGGTTGCTAATCAATTCTTTTGAACTTACCAAATGTTTGATATTGCATAAATTATATCATATAAATAAAAAAATTTAATCGAGGTATTCAACGTTTTACACCCTATAAAATCATGAATCAATGATCAATATGATACTTTTAAAAGTTGAGCCTTTAAATTATAGTCAAACACATATTTATTTTTAGTAATTAATTATTATTAAAATAATTTATAAACTATTTATATTCTAATTAAATATGCACAAAATAAATGAATAATACTATTAAATGTCGTTGAACATTGTAAATGGTTAGTATAAGATATAAAAACAACAATCTTAACAAAATTTTAACGTTTTCAATTTATATATTGTGTTCTCGATTCAAAAAATAAAACGTATATAATACCTACACATAAATAATTATCAGTTTTTGTTTTATTAGGTAGAAAATAATTATACAATAAAAGTAAAATTTATAAAATTTATTTTGATAAGCTAAATATTGTATAGATTGCAAATATAATCAATTGTATAATTTAAAATATTTATAAAACTATTTAATTACTTTTCGTCTGAAACTTATGATGGCTATCAAATTAAAAATACTTATGGTTGCTAATTAATTCTTTTGAACTTACCAAATGCTTCATATTGCTTAAATGATATCATACAATACATTATAACGATGTCGATAGTTTAATATTTTATATTTAATTAATAAAATTTATTTTTAGATGTATGCGAAAACATGTAATACTTATTATACTTTATGCATGCGTTTATGTGTAGCATAAAATTACTTAATTACATAATACTAAATAATATGTAGAGTTGTACAACAATAATTTAAGTATCATAATATGTAGATTACATTATATTTTATTCAGCTTATAAGAATCACACGATACATAGTTAATCAACTACTCTAATTCAACAACTCACTTATGAACTATTAACATTTTCCGTATGTTTTAATCTGTTTATGCTGGTAATATATATAACACCTGAGTAAAAGTAACTATTTAATTATATCAAAAACATAGTGTAGCTTCAATTCACTCTGTTGGAGTACATGCTGACAGTGCTTTGCGAATGAACCTGCATCGTCGATAAACACTTCTGTGCAACAAAGCACTACTTGAGGTAAAACATTGGACTAATGGTGTTAGGGCTGAGTTATAAAGGATAAGACAATGTAAATAAAATGATAAAATGCGATTTATTGAATCCAAAACAGTAATTTAACTATATTATGTAATATATGAGTAAATCAACACTGTGTGAACATACGAACATCAATGGTCCGCGACATTGACCATACACCTGCAACACATATGATAATAGATACTAATGCAGTACACACACATTTGATATTTAAAGAAATACACACCGTCAAGACGTTTGATATCCAAAAAAATAATCTGCAGTGTTGATTCAAATAATTAAAATAATACCGAGTAGGCAGGACGTACATACCTCATACGTCGTTTGGCGATTTTAATCGTTCCGTCCAATCACACTAACAGATATCACGTACAAACGTGGTAAAAGTACGGCGTTTAAAAGACGCGGTTTACGCGAAAAACCATACCATAATATCGAAGAAAAGCTTGAAAAGAACTACGAAAACTGAAAAAGTCAAAATTAAATCTGCGAGAACGTCGGTCGGCGGCCGTCTCGGTTAACGCGACTGCGAACGCATCGAAACAAACATGTAGTAAACGGGCACTCTACCGGGAGTAAAAAAACACGGAGTACTCGAAAAACACGACGTCGGGGTCGTAAAACGCCAAAAAAATTACAAAAAAGGGGTTAAAACGTCGAAAAGTTTTCAAAAACCGATATATACAGTAATAACTAAACGTCGACTTCGAGATAGCGCGATAACGTAAAGCGGTGATAACGGGTCGGGAAAAAATCTAATTTACGATTGGCTCTCTGCAATTTGCTGCGTCGGCGACTGGCGGACAAAAGGAAAAGTCTTCACGTTTTATTATATTAGACTAGCGGCCCGTGAAACTCGCTTTGGGTGAAACTCGGTGTAAGTGAATACCCTAGGACGGATGGAAGAGCTTGAAAGTGGTAAGTTTTCAAAAAATGAAGATTTGGCGGTAATAAGTCCGTGGTGTTGGTACCACTGATTGGTAGTACTGCAAATATTCTATCGGGATGATGATGATAACACAGAATTCAGGTGGGTGTTTTCGAGAATTGATAAGACGTTCGTGGCGTCGATTGTTTGGCGGTCTCCTTTCGAATGTGAAAAGTTTTTGAAAGTTGAGATTGAGACGTAGACTTTTAAGTGTCTAGCTATCAGCCCTCGACCGGTGTAAATCGATACCTGGCTGGGGAATCCGCCTACGGCGGATTGTCTAACCTCCTGGCATCGAAAGTAGGAAAAAATGTTAAAGTCGAATGTTGTCGTTTGAGCATTGAATAATCAGCAATCTCTTGTTATAATAAATTTTTCAACTATACCTACCAGGTAGGCGATCCGACTGCGTCGGATCGCAGACAATGTTAGCGCATGGGTGAAATATTGTATGTATATTGTATATGTATTGACTATTGAGTGTACAATACCTGCACTCTGACAACGGTATACCAATTAATTACTAATTAATGAGTAATTCACATTAATACAAACTTTACATATGGAAGAAAATCTTAACAATGCATTTATTGTATTTAAAATAAAAAATTGTGCTAAGTAAAAATTTTTAAAATCTATAATATTGACTTTTTAATGTCTAGTTATCAGTCATCACTGGTATAAATCAGTTTACGTGTAATAAAGCCACTTATGTAGACAATCTGATTGTGACCATAATAGTATACACCTAATGTGTATGTAAAAATTAAATATTAAATACTAACATCTGCCAACACACTCATTAATATTATATATTATTATCAAATATAATACACAAACAAAATACATGACTAAATTTGCAATTTATTGTGTTAAAAAAATTAAATAATACATTCAATTACATGTATTTTATTAGGTAGATATTTTTTTAAACATTAGAAACATAATTAATAATTAGGTACCTAGATATTATATAAAACATTAGGAATATAATTAATTTAAATAATATAATTATCTAATTATTTTATGTTTCTTACATAATTTGTGTACAGAGGAGAGTATGAATTTTACATGTATAATATACTTATAACATATTATGTTTATAACGCTTAAGTCCAACACAACAATGTTAATGAACAATTATTGTGATAAAAAAAATAAATACAAATATTGTTATACATTATAGTAAGTAAAAGCTTTGCATACAATAGGTAGTCAAATAAAAATAAGAAATATTGTTATAATATATACTTGTACATTCTGAATAAATAGAAACCAATAACACCTTGTATTGTACAGATAAATCAATGCACAGTGTATATAAAAAAAAAAAAAAACAAAGTACAAGCAATTCCATGGTGTTTAGATGACAGACATTATATTAAATGTACACAAACAAAAAATTTACAAAATTAATTACAATAGTTGAATTGGTGTTGCACATATTAATTGAATTTTATGTGTTACAAACAAATTGACAATTACAATATTACAGATATCTTACAGTATATGTTTAAAAAAAAAAGAAAAATAGGTATACACTCTAAAAATGTTAAATAATGTGTTCGACTATTAGTTACGAATCCGCATTGAAGCAGATTCGCATCCAGAGAGAACCACGTGGAGGTTGTCGAACTATCTCTCCTCAGTGAACAGTCGGGAGCAGCTACATGACTGTAGAAATAACCCAACTGTCCATGAAGTACCTAAGAATGTGCGGATCCCTAAGGATTAGGTACTTCAAGTGGCCAACGCCCGGTGGATCATAAGATCCATGATATGGCCAACGCTCGGTGGATCATTAGATCCATGATATGGCCAACGCCCGGTGGATCATAAGACCCATGATCGGTATACAACATTGTTGTATATATATATATATATGTAAACTATTTTGTAGTCTCCAGTTAGAAAGTCTCAAAAAAAAATATATCAGATGAAAATTTGTTATTGAAATTAAACAATGCTAACAGTTAATGGTAATTAGAAATAGTAAATCTGATATAATTTTTTTGTGAACAATTTCACCGTTGCCTACATACCTGTTAACCCGTTGGTAGTACTTCCCTGTGAAGTGTAGTTCACCGACGTAACACGTTCAAACGTTTTGTTATTGGTGTCAAATAAATAATACGAGAATTATGTGATTTATAATATTACTATTTTATTGAATTTAACACTAATTAATTGTATGTTTGCACATTAATAATTATAAGATATTCTGAGAGGCTCTGATTATTAAAACTATAAGAGGTTCTGCTAAGACTAATTAAAAAGATGCTCTGCTGAACAACACGGCTGTTGCTCACACTCTTGACCAGACTCGACTGACTGACCCACCCAGGGCTCGTCGTCATGGTCTCTTCGAGGCCTCACGGAAATGCTGATCTAGCCCTTTTTGGTCACGTAGACCATCGTGGGAAACTAAGTGTTATCACACTTATTTTGCCCTAGTCAACACATTCCAATATTTTACACACTAGTCCTTTGGATATAATATAAAAAACTTATATAACTACACTCACACACAATACGCAGATACGCACATGAACATACACACACATATGCACACATGTATACGCACACGCGCATCTACGTACGTATATACTCTTATACATATATATATATATATGCCTATACAACACCTGTACACAACGTTCTTTGTGACAAATCGCCCATTGCCATCATCGTACATGCCGACTCTGACAGATTGAGCGTTCCTCACTCTTGAAAATGCAACATACAGTTGCCCGTGTGTGAACACGGGCACCGGCAGAAGCAATCCAACTCGGTCAAACGTCTGCCCCTGTGACTTGTTGATTGTCATAGCAAACGATAACCTAACTGGGAATTGAACCCGCCTCATTTCGAAAGGCAGGTCGTCCTCACTACCCGAAGTCATGGGTATCGCTGGTATGACGATGTCCTCCTGTGCATCAACATTACCAGACAACATCCTAGCCTTAAAGTTGTGTCGCCGGAGTTCGGTGACCACTAACCTTGTACCGTTACACAGTCTTCGCTTAGGATCGAGATTCCTTAGCAACATGACTATAGCACCTACCCTGAGTGTCAATCTGAACGGCGGCAGGCCGTTCAGTTCTAGTGAGTTTAGGAACTCGGTCGGGTAATTTGCTACCTCGTCGGGATCGTCCATCACCACAGAGTCTATGCCCGTGTACGTTCTTTCAGCGCCCTCGATGCGTTGGAGCACCGTGCGATTGATTTGCCTGCATTTCTCGTTCCTAGGACACAGAATGATTTTCCGAGCAAAATCGTCGACATTAGCCAACGACATGTGCTGCGGGTAAACAAAATCAATTAAATCAGCAACGTCACATACCATTTCCCGCGGGATTTCGACGGTGTCCGGAACACCGTCGACCGTCGGCAGTTGGCCGCTGCCGAGCCGGAGCAACCAATCCGCGAAGTCCGCGTCGTTGCCGGCGCGCATGTTTCGCGTCAGTTCAAACTTCTCCGAGTTTTGCCACAGGGAGTTGTGTTTGATCGACGACATGACGACGGCACTCCTGTTTCCCCTGCGGACAACGGGCAGTATCTGCCTGAAGTCACCCGCAAACAGGACCGGTTTACCGCCGAACGGCGATTCCGACCTCATGACGTCTTTGAGCAAGCGATCGACCACCGTGAGTTGCGGTCCCCCTGACATGAGCGCTTCGTCCCAGAGGTTAGGGCCGCGTCACGTATCCTCTGAGCGCGTTCAGACTACATGGTGATGGTAGACGTGTCCTCGTCCGTAAGGGTACCGAACGGCAGCCCGAACGTCGAGTGCACTGTCATACCACCGTCCATGAGCGACGCTGCGATCCCAGTATACGCCACGCACAACACCGACCGTCCTCGGTTGCGAAGCGACCAAATGAGGCATCCGTAGAGCGTCGTCTTTCCAGTGCCACCGGGGCCGTCGACGTGGAACACCTTTTGGATGTCCCGGTTGTCGTGACAGCCGCCATCACCCGATCGTACACCGTACGCTGTTCGTCGTTCATGTCGACCACTTGTTGCGCCCACCGCGCCGCCGCGTCTATTGCCCCGAACAATTGGTCGTCCTGTTCGGGTTCCAATAGACCGACATCCGGGTAGGGCAACCCGTAGTCGCCGAGCGTTTTTCCGTGTGCACGAAGTAGGTCTCCAATGGCGTCAAGACTTGCCGCTCTGGCACGGTCCAAGTCTTGGAAACGCCGATTGAAGTCCTCCATCATGCTGGCCTCGTTCGCTTGGAACAAGGCCAGCGGTTCAGCCGGATGGCACATCACCAGTATCGTAACGAAGAGATGCCGGAGCTGTCGGGGAGTGTCTAACGACGCAGACTCTTCCATGCATGCCAGCCATGCGCGGTCGGACTCCAAGAGTCCCAACGCGATGGCGGCAGCCCCGTAGCTCTCGTGCACCACGCCGTCGACTGTTCTCATGTCCCGGAAAGACAGTGAGCCTCTCCGGTGCAAAAGTAACAGTCGCAGGTGGAACCGGTCACGGTCCAGTGGGTTGACGACATACATCCGAGTCTCGTTGGTCATCCGTCTTTGTCGCCGCACCCACCTTCTCTGTGCCTGTTGCCACGTGTAGTGCACCGGTATCTCGTGATACAGGTACTGTCTGGCCTCCACGTCGTTTGCGTTCAACGTGAAGAACTCTGTCAACATCGTACGATGTTGGGCATCGTTCTGTACTCGCTCTTGGGCTTGCCCAGGAGCAAAGTAGACGGTCTGTCTGTCTTCCAAGTGCACTGGAAGTCTAACAATCGTGTGACTCCTCTTGTGCATTTCATACGAAAACAACCGCCAGATCCCTTCTGGCGGACTTACGTATCGTGAATTGATGAAACTGAAAAAAAAAAAAAACATATAATAAACCATAATAGTAACAAAGTTGCACAGTCATAATTACATATAATATATACTATAATATATCAAGTGATATTAAGTTAATTGCATATATAAATAGGTATATATAACACAGTATATCAAGTGATATTAAGTAATCTTATTAATGCATGTAATACTATAAAGTATAAGAGGTTTGGCGAGTATAACGTTTAAATGTTAGTTAGTTATTAAAAAAAAAATTACATAAAAAAAGTGTATTAATGTAGTGTTTAAAGTATGTGATTGATATATTGTAAATTGTATTTATTTTTATTTTATAATTTAATATAAAATTAAAAGTTGTAAACAATTAAAATTCAGTTATGGCCAAGTATTATACATAGTAATTTAATATCACACAGATATGAGTTTAAAATAAATTAAAACAGTAGTAATACTAAGTTAATAAAAAGAAGTGTTTTAAGTACCTATGCGTGTGTTTTAAATGTACATAAAAGTACATTGTATTTATTAATATTTCATTAGTTTGTGCAACGTCATACCACCAATTTGAATTTAACAATTATTAACTATACCTGAGCCATTTGAATAAGTATAATTATATATCAAATTGTTGTAGCTTAAATAAAACCATTAAACAATTTATTGTTAATTGGAGTTTAATGATTTTATGTTTTATTTCAACAATTTGCTTGAGATAGAGCATGGCCAAGTATAGTGAAAAATACTATTAAAACTGCTGAAGTCTAATGTAATTTATTTACAGTATGTTTTTAGTAAAAAATTATTTAAGTTTTCTATAGTCAAAAAGCATTATAATGAACCAAATGAATGCAGTTCTTACAACAAACATTTAAGTGTTATTGATTTATACAAAAGCATTAAGCAAAGACTTAGTATATTAAAATAAATAATTTGAATCTGCTTACTTTGATATCTCAACACCGTCCCAAACTTCCATAGTGGCCGCATCATGGCCTTTGTACACGTATTTATACAAATACATGACACTCTTAACCGTAGAGCACACCTCAACGTTGATGTGTGCATCATATTTGGCCAGTAGGTATGGATTGTGGGGGACCACAAATTCATTGCCCACCTCTTGTTGTCTGACCAAGGCAACAGATCCATTGTTTGGTCGGCGGTACGTCGGGTACCCGTTGTTGAAAGCGTAGACAGTTTCTTCACTGTATTCTTTTGGATACTTCTTTGAACAACTGTTGTCCACCATGCACGGGCTGTTGGGGTTTAGTTGCCCACACGGCCCGTGAATCATGTGTGATGTCACACAGTCAAACAGGCACCTGTCGGTTGCCGGGTCCGGCAAGGAGGCGCACACAACGTTGTCCACGTCTTCGGCCGTGTGCAACTTACTGTCTTCCCTGAGGATGACCAGTATGTGCGCGTGCGGCAATCCACGTTTCTGAAACTCAACAGTGTATACATAAGCGTCTATATTACCAAACACACGATTTACTATTATGTCCTGCATGAGGGCCTTGAGTTTGGCGTGAAACACCCGGGCTATGAGATCAGATCGGGTCTGTCGTTTGGAGCAGACCATCTTCCGAGGTTCTGTGTGATTTCTGGCCACCTAGGATTGCACGTAAAAGTTATAAACAGATCAGGTTTACCGTACTTACGCACAATAGCCATTGCGTCGTGATAACACCCTTTCATGTAACGTGGACTCCCGACGAATGTCGACGGTAGAATGACTCTACGGCCGACAGCCATCGGGTTGGCCTCGTCCAAGTGGTGTTGTTGGTTGACGTGGTCCACCAGCCCTTGATAAGCGTCAGCGAGGAGCGCTTGCTGATTTCTACGGGCGTAGTTGAGATTGTTCGATTCCATCCGAACATACTGGTCACACACGTACTGCTGCAATAAAAAACCACCACCATGTATTAAACTTATGCCTTCGTGATCAGTATCGTTGTTTCCTGTATATCGAATGGCCATACGATAACACACAAACTCCCGGATAGTGTTCCGACTGCGAACTTGGTTGTTGCGGTTACCCTCTTGCATCACATTGTTGTGCCAACCGCTCTCCCCGTGTGGGAAGAACAGCGGGTACAACATGGGATCTGCGTGACATGAGCCCGCGGGTATGGTTTGCATCCGATGTCCGGGGTCAACGGGATCCCTATCAAAAATTACCAGATTTAGGTCTCTCGGTGGACGTCAATCGTCACCAACGAACACGGCAGCAACTTCGTTTGCAGTCGGTCGTTGGTATCGTCACTGGTCCCTGGCTGCATCTGTAACAAAATGCATACTCACTGACCTAGGTCCCATCACTTCAGGGTTGGCATTGGCTCTTTCTTGTTCCTCCAACCACAACATGCTCATGTTCCTGTAAACACATAATATACTTATAATTCACACATTGTAAAAACACCAGAAAGTGGGATAAAAATAAACATAATGCGTATAATCGGTAGTCTATGTTATTTAGTTTATCCGGAAGTACCATGTTTTTTATATTATATATATAATGTATATTGTATAATAAAAGAAATTGAAATATTACCTTTATGTATTAAGAACTGTGTGTATAGATAAAAAAAAAAAACCACAGCGTTTAATAACTACTAAAGTGTATGTGTATGAGTTTATCGGTCATCTTACCTAAAAGCCTGAGCGTATGGGTTGATTTCCCGAAGCATTTGGTCCAGGTCTGCAAGCAAACCTGCCATAAGACGGTCTGCGACATCTTGTTGTCGCATTCGGGCCTGGTTGGCCTCGGCTGAGTTGACAAAGTACAACTCACAGTACCTCGGTGGCCTGTGTTCGTTGCCGACGACGTCATTGTTGACCCTGCGGTACACTTGTCCATGGACAGTGTACACGCTTGGTCCCCGACCCGGCAACCGTCTGGGGTTGAGGTCGCTGGAGAACGTTGCAAACGCCAGTGAGTTGTTGTACCGGCGAGTCTCCCTTCGAAAGTTGGTACCTTCCTGTGAATCATCAATCAACAAATTAGTTAAACGCATAGGTGCTCGCAGCAGTACGCGCTGTCCTGTAGCGGTCACTTGACCGTTGTTACAGCACGTGGAGAAGTGACCTCTAGATGCGCGTTCGCAATGGAAGTGACGGGCGTTGCATTCTCTGCAAACTGCGTCCAAAGCACCAACGTTGTGTTGGTCTGGGAGTGGGTGTTGAACACCTGCCGGACGGTCTCTCATTGGCAAACGTTGAGCCACAGGAACACCCAGTGGAATTGGCTCAAACTGCAATGTGAGTAATAAAACTGTAATGGTTCTTATATGGTTTTTTTTATTTTATCAATATGAAATATTCATTCACTGACCTCTTCGTCGACGTCCGGAGGTAAATAGTCGAAGATGTCTGCGAATTCAAGTTCTGCCCGTGCATCGGCCGGCAAAACATCAACGACTTCCACTTCCATCGGGACGTCATCCATCTGGACCTCGACAACTTCCACATTGTCATCTTCCAGATGAATTTCGACAACTTCCACATTGCCATCTTCCACCTGGACCTCGACGACTTCCATGTCATTGACATCCATTTGGACCTCAATGATTTCTGCGCCGCCTTGTTCATCGGCGTTGTCAATTTCTTCGTGAACTGCTTGTTCACCGTCAGGCGCCTCATGCTGCTGTTCGACTGCCTATAAAATCATAGATGATCAGTTTAAATGAATAGTATATATAGTGATATAAAATAATAAAAATATGAGCACTTAATAATTAGGGTCAAAATGTAGAATAGCATACATGTTTTTAAACAACAATTTAATTGTTTATATGTATTTGCACTGCATAATGTAATGAATGTATTACCAGTATTGAAAAAAAAAATATAAATCATAAAAACATTGTAACTAATACATTAAAAATAAAACTTAAACAATTTAGTAACTAATAAATATATAAAAATATCTCAATTCTTTAATTTGCCCATAAATAACAGAACATAATGAGCACCATCAGTTAAACATACATAAATACAAATAAATTTAATATTTAGATCCATTTGTATAAAAATTAATAGGCTAAAAAAGAAGTGTATGCAAGTTTTTACTTGCATATAACGTTTTTACGTTTATATTTGGTGTGGTAAAATATTTGTTAAAAAAAGATATTTATTTATTTATTTTTAATTATTATATAGAATAATAATTTAATGTCATAGCAAATAAAAGCATATTATTGTTACAGGGAATAGAAGGTATGCATATTTAAAATACATCTATCTATACATTATATATAAATTTTTTAACAATGGTCACGTGTGGTGTTGATAGAACCATGAGTGTAATATATACAAGTTATATATTATTGAGATAGTGAATTAAGAAATTAACTCGTGACTGCACAATGTACTTTGAAATGTTTGATATAGATACATAGATTGTAATATACATAAAGTAAAATATACAATGAATGTCACATAGCAATGAAATGAGTGTATAAATAAGATTTAAGTTATGTCATAGTGAATAAAAATGACTATAAGATAGGTTAGTTATTAAATTGGTATTGCATTTTATTAAATGTATCTCAAATTTTTAATTTTCCCATAAATAAAAGAACATTATGAGCACCATCAGCCAAAGATATAATATTATAAATACAAATATTTAGATATATTTGTGTATAAATTTAGTACAATAAATAAATTAAGCTATAGGTATAAGTGAACCTAAAAAAGAAAATTAATAGGTTAAAAAAGAAGTTGAAAAAAAATTATATAAATCATAAAAACAATGTAACTCATACATTAAAAGTAAAACTTAAATAATTTAGTAACTAATAAACATTGTTAATAAGATAGGTTAGTTCAGGGGCGTATTTAGGAATGTCTTAAGGGGGGGCACAAACAAAAAGTTCAAATTTGCGTGGAGCCTAGAGTTGTAACATTTCTCATATAATAAAAATAAGTATAAAATACGATGAATGGGGGAGGCACGGGACCCATGTGCCCCTCCCTTAAATACGCCCCTGGGTTAGTTATTAAATTGGTATTGTATTTTATTAAATGTATCTCAAATTTTTAATTTTCCCATAAATAAAAGAACATAATGAGCACCATCGTTTAAACATACAGACATAAATACAAATATATTTAATATATCCATTTGTATGCAAATTAAATACAATAAATTAATTAAGCTATAGGTATGAGTGAACTTAAAGATAGATATATACCTACAGATATATATTAATACACTAACCGTCCATTCCCTGTACACAATGATATGCTTTTATTTATTATGATTTTTAATTGAAAGATTAATAGGGTAAAAAAGAAGTGTATGCAAGTAATAATGTTTATGTTTTGTTTAGTAAAATATTTGTTTAAAAAAAATATATTACTCTATTTTGTTAATCAAATAAAGTATATTAAAAGAAATTATGGAATTAACAATGTTTGAATGGAATAACTATCAATTAAATGACAAATCAAAAGATGTATAATTATCAAGAATATATCATAATAAATAAAAGCACGTCATTTTGTACAGGGAATGGAAGGTTAGTGTATTAATATAATATATCTATCTATATATTCTAAATAAATTGGTCAATAATAATTGTCAAATGTAGTGTTGATGGAACCATGAGTGTAATATATAAAAGTTATATATTATTGAGATATTGAATTAAGTAAATGACTCGTTACTGCACAACGTAGTTTGAAATGTTTAATGTAGATATCATTTATAAAGTAAGACATACAATGAATGTCACATATAGCAGTGATATGTGAGTTTAATGAGTATATAAATAAGATTATGTTGTAGTGAATGAAAATGAAGAAGTAGACATAAAAAAATATATGTAAATAAATTCACATAACAATGTTCAAATGGTTATTTTGTTACATAATATGTGTACATAATTTATTTTTACTTGATGGAACTGACATCGATAACTTGAAACGGTATACTTTGTTAAGTTTAATGTAATTTAGTGAACAGAAAAAGAAAAAGAATATGTTATATACACATATTAATCATAATATGTAACATGTAAGTGAACATATTTATGTTCGGTGCAGTGAAATGTTTGCTTAAAAATTATATTATAATCTATTGTACTTATACATTGTATTATTTTATTCCTTATAAATATTATAATGATATGATATTAGGTAAACAGTATCTCTTAGAAAATTACAAAATACATCAGTACTAATTGTTTTTGAAGATGTGTGAGGAGATATACTATACAATTAAAACTAAAATTGTATTTCATAATAAACTTACTATTGACGGCACGGCTGTGCTAGTTAACCGGCGTCGATTGCCACCTGGGAAGAAGTCAACGCGTGGAATGAAATGTCTCGAACAGAGCATAGAGGTGGGACGAACAGCAACACCGTGGTTTTCCACGAATTGCACCCAACGAAGTCTACGTTCGGCATTCGACGGAAATCTAAAAAGAAACATGTTGCAATTTAATTATGGCATGTAAAAGTGTGCGTATTGAAATTCATTGTAAATACCTGTGTAGTGAAACTTCGATGACAGCATCAACATTACCGCACATGACACAGGTTCTAACCATTGTAATAAAACTAAAAAGTATATTAAAAACATGTTTAATTTAGTAATTAGCATTATAATTATAATAGGTATAAGCCGAGTATATTAAAAAACAAATTGTTTACAAACACTATCAAATTGTTATCAGTGGAGTTGATACTGTAACAGTTATTGCGCGTTATTATCGGAAATACGTTAATATTATTTGAATAATTTACAACATGCATTTATGTTCATACAAAATAGTAGGAAAAATGCTAAAGTCGTTAACAGAATGCAATGTTTTCGTTAACCGTAACATTGAAATACTTTAAAACTGCGCGCCGATAATCTTCGTAAAGGTAGGTAGGTACGCAAAGAGGAGCAAAGGCATGTCACCGGTGCCGACGGTGCCGTGTATGCGTTCATTTGCGATGCTCATGGGTAATGCACAGATACAAAATGACATAACCTATGAAAGTTGAGCTATTCGTTATTATTATGTGTCCATACATACATTGCTCGTAAAACGTTAATAATATTAGTCGAAAATATTGAAAGTATTTTATATCGTACTCGTGTGCGTAATGTAATGAAACTATTGAAACCAATAACCTAAACAAATGGTTTGTTTACACACACGTGCATGGCCTACGCACAGTTATGGGAGGAAAATAAAATTGTACTCACCGGTCTCCAAAGTCCCAGTTATGAAAAAAAAAGTGAACGAATAGGTAATAAAAACTATAGAAATTATAAGTAAATGTAATAATGAGTATAAATGTGCAAGTAAAACAAACAAAAACAAAAAAAAAAATGCTACGACAACTGTATTGCACGGATGTTGAACGTAGCCTGCAGAAATCGGCCAACGGCTCGACCGTTGTCGCGTCCTCCCTCCCCACCCATCGTGTTGTACATCACGCCATCCAAAGACCTGCAATAATACAGTAAACACGTTAACCGACATTCAAACACGGTATCGCTCGTAAAGTCATAACCAACATTTTATCTAATATAAGGCGGCTATATACGAAATAACAGACATCGCGGTAAAGTGAAATTGGGAAAGCCGTTCATTTTCAATCGACACACCGAAGACGTGAGTACATGATACCGTAATTGTGGGTGAATAGAAACTGATGGGTGAATAGAAACAAAATTTCGAAATAAGTTTCATTGACCAATAACTACGGTCTAAGTATAACTATTTTTATAAGTTGTTGATGTATTAAATTGGTTATATTATAAAGAATCGAATTCAATTGATACATTTTTACCTCCATAATAATTGTCGATAAGAAAATTGATAAGAGTAAAAATTATTTTACCTCCAAAAAATGTGTATCAACTTTGTTATCATGGTTCTCATAAACGAATTGTGATAACTCCAAAATTTTTTTTTTCACATTTCAGCGAGGTTGTGGAGAATTAATTAACGTAAGTATCAATCCTGTTTAATGACTTGCTGATTTTTTATAATTTTTTTAATCAAAAAATTTTGTTTTCCGGGTGAATAGAAACATGCCAAAAGTATATAAGCCAGATCCGCGCGGCAAGCGTTATCAAAAACCTAACAAATCTGATTTAGCTAATTCTGTTTCTGCTGTCAAACTCAAGAAGATGTCCTACAGAGATGCTGAGTCAGTTTACGGTATCAATCATTCAGTTATTTACAGACATGTTAAAAACCCGGAGATCAAAACACATGGAGGCCAAACATCACTTTCTAAAGAAGAAGAGAATTTAATTGTATCAGGTATTTTGTTATGCGCTGAATGGGGTTATCCGTTTGGCAGATTCGATTTAAGATTATTAGTTAATGGATATCTTGAACGCCGGGGAAAAAAGGTTAAAAAGTTTAAAAATGGTACTATGCCTGGTCGAGATTGGGCAGATAGTTTTCTCACCAGACATAAAAATATTTTAGCCGTTAGAATGTGTCAGAATATAAAACGTTCTCGTGCTAGTGTTTCAAGAAGTACAATCAATTCATATTTTGATAACCTTACAAATTCACTTGATGGTGTACCACCATCTAACATATTAAATTACGATGAAACAAACTTAACAGATGACCCTGGTCGTAGAAAAATTATAACTAAACGTGGTACAAAATATCCAGAAAGGGTAATAAATAGTAGTAAAACATCAAATTCTGTCATGTTTGCTGGTACGGCAGATGGTATATTGCTCCCACCTTTTACTGTTTATAAGGCAAAAACAATATCTGACAGTTGGCGCTTAGGTGGTCCAAAAGGATCAAGATATGCATCAAGCCATTCTGGATGGTTTGACAGTTACTCATTTGATGACTGGATTAAAAGTATTGCTATACCATACTTGAAAAAATTACCTGGGAGAAAGATATTAATTGGTGACAATTTATCCAGTCACATTTCAATGGAATCAATTAAAGCTTGTAAAGAACATAATATTTCATTTGTTTTTTTACCTGCAAACTCTACCCATCTTACCCAGCCACTTGATGTTGCCTTTTTTAGGCCACTGAAGTGTCATTGGCGTATTATAATGGAAAACTGGAAAAATGGGGATGGAAGGAATGAGTGTTCGGTGCCTAAAGATCGTTTTCCACGACTTCTCAATATTTTGATGAACAAAATATCAGAAAACTGTGCTAATAATTTAAAATCGGGTTTCGAAAAATGTGGAATATACCCTCTAAATCGTGACAAGGTATTAAATATGTTGCCAGTAGAATATGATGACCCAGATGTTTCTGATCATGTCAACAGTAGTTTAACAGAATTTTTAAAAACTATGAGAAGTACTGAAACAACAAATGTGCGTCAAAAGAGAAAAAAATTGAATGTTCAACCAGGACAAAGTGTTGAGGTTGTGAGGAGTTCTAACTCTAATCAATCTGATTCTTCCAGTACAGTTGACCAACCAGAAGATATTGTTGATTCTATGATATCCCCAGAAGTAATTTCAGATGATAGCTCAGATGAAGAAGATGATGGTGATGTAAATATTGAGATTTTACCACATGTTATAAAATACAATCAACGTTTTGACAATGTCCATCCTATTTCTCAAATGACTGATGTAAAAGATGGAATGTGGTTACTAGTTAGTTTCGAGATCATATCAAAAAAAGCAACAACTAGTAAGAAAATGTATAAGTATTATATTTGTAAAGTTTTAAAATGTGATCATGGTGAGTTCATTGGTACATTTTTAAGAAACATCAACACAAGAGACCATTTTGGATTTATATATGGGTTCCCAAATGTTACAGACGAATTTACATTTAGTTTCTTCCAAATAGTTGGTAAGCTGAATGACCCTGAACCATATAAAAGAGGTTTATTTAAATTTCAAATTAACTACAAATTATTATAAGTATTTGTTATATAAATTGTACATTTGTACTTACCTATATTCTTAATACCAAGGTAGGTATGTTTAAAGTATCCAAAGAAGGTTTTACTTTAATAAGTTTATATAAGAAACATAAAGGCTATTAAATTCAAAGACTGAATTTATTATTATATTTGTTAAATTTTTTAAAATGTTGTTCTGTAAGATGATATAATTAAATAAGTTATTATAAGAAACTTAATAAGACTTAAATTCAAAGACTGAATTTATTATTATATTTGTTAAATTTTTTAAAATGTTGTTTTGTAAGTTTATATAATTAAATTAGTTATTATAAGAAACTTAAAAAGACTATTAAATTCAAAGACTGAATTTATTATTTTATTTGTTAAATAAAAAAAATACTGTTGTTAAAATAAAATATGTTTAAAATGTTGTTTTTCATAAAATAAAGGCTATAATTAAGTTATTTGAACGCTTTTTTTTTAAAAAAATTCAAAATTATGTTTCTATTCACCCTCAATGCAGTTGAATAACAAATTCTATGAAAACTAAGCAGCTGTTTTTTTTCACCCACACCTGCGGGTGAATAGAAACAGCGTACTTAAAAAAATTTATAAAATCAAATTTTATAGTTGGATAACCGTTGAAAATTCTATCATGTAGTACACGGTGAGACCCAAATTTTGATGTAATTCACAGCATTGTACATATTTTAGATCCAGAGATATAACACCTGAAAGGTGTAAACCTGTTTCTATTCACCCACAATTACGGTATTTAATTATATTTGCTAATTGTTAAGTTAGGATATAGTGACCACATGTACTGTTTTTCATAAGGCAGTATTTTTTTTACTAACAATTTTTTTTTCATTTATATTATTTTATTATGGTTCGAGCTAATGAATATTATCTAAATAATTAAAATATATTCGAATAAAAATTGTAATTGAATAATTTTCAAACTTTAATGCTAATACAAAATACAAATGTACTTGAATTGTTTACTCTAGTTTCTTTTTAGATAGCTCTATGTTTATTTCATTTATATAGTATTTTTTTATTTATTTCAAACAAAAGAAGATTTACAACCGTGAACTTAAAATAATATTGTTTTTAAATACGTAAATGTTTTAATTACCAAAATACCAACTGAATAATAACCATATGTTTGAAAATTATTTGAATACGATAATCATTCAAAACATTTGCATTATGTTATTGAAATTAAATATGTAGGAAGGTTATAAAAATATGTTTGTATAATATGTGGGTTACCACGTTACGTTAGGGAGAACATGTCTTAATTAATTATAACTTATTTTAGAATGGAGAACCTAAACATTGGGTCCATCAACAATTGCTCGGGTTTGCAGGTGAATTACTACGGTAATTCCCAACCGGGAGTAATCCCTGCAAACCCGCGCAATAAAAAGACCGTACGCCGTAAGTTTATCGAAAGTTAACTGACCTCATGTACAAATTTTAATAAAAATTCTATAATTTTTCTATTTAAGGTAGCTTCAACTGCAACGGGTACGGTCATATTGCCCGAAAATGTGAGTGTTTTATATATTTATATTACATTTTACTTTCCATGTGCTTTTCGTAAGTAGTTTATTAAATAGTATATTCGTGTTACAGGCAAAAAATCAAAAAAAAATTCCAAAGGGGTGGTAGGCTCCTCCGGTTGTAAGCCGGAGCGGGTTGCCCCGGGTGCGGCGGCGGAGGGTGCCAATAGATCGGCAGAGGTCCCCCCGGGTGCGCCAGCAGAGGCCCCCCCAGGTGCGGCAGCAGAGGCCACTACAAGTGCGGTGCCAGAGTCCCCGGGTGATCAGGGCGGCCAAAAAAAAAATGTAAGTAATATTGTTTGTACTTACAATTATTTTACTATTATTGTAATAAATGTATTTAATTTTTTTTTTTTACAGCAAAAATAATAATTTTTAAAAATACACAAATAATTATACATGACGACAATTTTAATATTTATACATATACACATATTTTATACATATACACACACACACACACACACACACATATGACATATAATAATAAATATTTACACAATTTCCCACTTATATATATATCACTTTTTTTTAAATGTTTTTTTATTTAAATACCAAATATACCAATATTATTATATATATATATATATTTAAATTTTAAATTTTTTATACTTACACAAACACACACACACACACACACACACTCACAAATATTATATAATAAATATTTATACAATTTCCCACTTATATATTGCGAACATATTGTATATTAAATTATATGTAAACTGTTAAACCTATTTTGTTAAATGTTATTATACACTGTTCTGTTTTACATTATGTATAATAATAATTCCCAAAAAAAATCTGATAAAATCACTTTCTTTTTAAAAACGTTTTTGTATTTAAATATTTTGAGTTGTGTACATATCACGTGTTTTTAAATATTTTATTATTGTATCTATGTTTGTTAAGTCTCTTAAAATAACATTGCCTCGTACTTATTGCATATTTTTATTATTATATATAAATTTTGTACAATTCCCATTGCCAATTATTGCATATTATAATATATTATATTAATACATCAATCTTGTTTGACTATATTTTGCCCTTAATATTTTCAATATGTTATAAGGTGTTCCCTACAGTGATATCTATTGGTTTTATATGCAACAGACTTGAATAATGTACAAAAAAAATTAAATACGTGTAGTATATATATATAGTCACAGCAAATTTACCAATGAATAAACAATAAATAGATTTACAATATGTTACATCGATAATTTGTCGACGATAAGATAATGTTTTAATCTTTTTGACACCGCTGTCGACAAATTATTAGACTAATTGAAATAAATACGTACGTAAAATAAAATCGAAATCAAGAAATCAATTTATTACTTTTTTTTTTTTTTTGTCAAAGCGTTTGATGATCCATGCATTTTAGATTTTTAAATAAATATTAATATAATTATAATAAACAATAATAATAATGACTAATGAGTAATGTGAGGTTAAATAAAAAAGGTATATATTTTTATTTATTAAGTTTACAGCGCATATGGTATTGTATAATAATTATAATGTAATGTGAAATGCAACGCGATGTGTGAGATGAGAATTATAGTTCAATAATCTATGAAAAAAAAAAATCATTGTTATAATGTTCATATGAATCAATATAAAATAATCATTTTAAAATAAAAAATTACTTAAAAAAAATGCATAAAATCTGGGCGGCCATGATTAGCATATGCCGCCGCCGAATCGGCCGGAGCGAGATTCGTTCTTAGTACCCCTGCCTAACCTATACATACATTGGGACCTAACGCCTAAACCTATCGACTACAGTTCGAGTTGTAAACCATCATCAAAATCTCGAGCATTTAAACCGTTTTCGACCCGCGACGAATTTTGCGTCAAGCACCGTTTTTCCTGTGCAATTCGTATATTTCGTGTGGAATGAGGCTCGGATATATTCATATAAATTGTGTTTGTCCAGAATATTTGTTTGTATTGTCATTTTTTATGATGACATGTATTTATGATACAATATAGGTATAGATACCAAATTTATTGAAAGAATTAAAATATTAATGACCACACCTCTTTAATTATAATTCCATATTATTATCAAGATACATTAAACAAATGCTTCTTAATGCTCTCTTAATTACAAATACACGTAATATAATTGATTAGATATGTAACAACAACAACTTATTTTTTATTATTATATAATTAATATTATATTTGATTAAGTATTTATATTCTAAATTGAATTTAAAGTTGCTGATTAATACTGTTCTATGATGTTTAGTATTGTACATTTTTTACTAAAAAAAATATAATATACACATTGTTAGAAAAATGTATATAATAATATATTCATGATACATTAGTATAAGTTTTTATTTTATTAGAAAGATAACAATATAAAAGTATAGTAAATTATATTCATTTTAATGTTTTAACACTGAGACTATTAATTATTTATTATGTTATTACCGTATACATATTGTGTAGTACTGTGTGGTATATATTACTCTTTATAAAACTACTTTAACTCAACAACTCAACCTAAAAACTATTAGCTAACCTGTAGTAATTGTTTATACAGTCAACAATGCATATACATTTGATTCAAATGAAACAATATGGAGCTGCATGAATGTAAATATACTACCTAAAAATAAAACCTTTGTAGTTTTAAATCACATATTATATCCATAATAAATAATGTACCTACTATGCGAATGGGCCTCCAACGTCCACTAACACTTCTGTGCCACCGAGCACAACCTGAGGTAAAAAATTAATCTAATGGTGTTAGGGTTGAGTTACAAAGGATAAGACAATGTAAAAAAATGATAAAATGCAATTTAATGAATCAAAAACAGTAATTTAACTATATTATGTAGTATATATGAGTAAATCAACACTGTGGCACTGTGCGAACAAACGAACGTCAATGGTCCGCGACGATTGACCATACACCTGAAACACATATGATAATAGATATAATAACGCAGTAGGTACACACACATTTGATATTTAAAGAATTGCACACCGTCACGACGTTTGATATCCAAAAAAATAATGTGCAGTGCTGATTCAAATAATTAAAATAATACCGAGTAGGACGTACATACCTCATACGTCGTTTGGCGATTCCAATCGTTCCGTCCAATCAAACTAACAGATTTCACGTACAAACGGGGTAAACGTACGGCGTTTATAGGACACAGGCTACGCGAAAAACCATACCATAATGTTGAAGAAAAGCGTGAATCAGAACGACGAAAACTGAAAAATCGGCGAGAACGTCGGTCGGCGGCCGTCTCGGTTATTACTTTTCTATGGACGCAACGACACAAACACGTAGAAAACGGGCACTCTACCGGGCGTAAAAAAACACGTAGTACTCGTAAAACACGACGACGGGGCCGTAAAACGCCAATAAAATTACAAAAAAGGGTTCAAATGTCGAAAAATTATGGAAATTTTCGAAAAACGATATAATATATACAAAAAAATATAAAAAACGCGATAACGTAAAGACGTGATAACGGGTCGGGAAAAAATGTAATTTTCTGATTGGTAATTCCTTATGATACAGGCAGCGCCGTGGCGGACAAAAGGAAAAGTCTTCACGTTTTATACTATAAGACTAGCGGCTGGTGTGCCTCGATTCCAGGCTTGTAGAAGCCGCCTCCGGCGCCTTCGAGGGGGTCGAGTAAAAATCGGTTCAAGGGAAATTCGGTTGGAAATGATAGTCGGGTGTCTAGAAATCGGTCACTAAAATTGTCATAGAGTTGATAACTCTTGAGTGTGAGATATCAGTTATAATTCGGTGTAAAAGTTTGTATTGACGCTTGCCCGGTGCTTGTTTGAAATCAATAAGAATAAATGTGTACCAAAAATGGTAATTGAGTGTCTAGCTATCAGTCATCATTTGGTGTAATATCGCTTCCCGTCCCCTGCCCGGTTCTTTTTTGTATGTTAAAAAAAAAAAAATAACATATCAAAAATTGTAATTGAGCGTCTAGCTATCAGTCTTCAACCTGGGCAAATATAATATAATATTATACATGGCTGAGCAATTATGGATTGGATACATATCGTATCGTTTGCCCGGTGCTTTTTTGCATGAGAATAAAATAATAAATAAAATAATGGTAATTGAGGGTCTAGCAATTAGTCATCAACCAGTGTGAATCGATAGTTGTGCTGGGCAATCCGCCGTCGGCGGATTGTTATACCTCCTGACGTCGTAAGTCTGATGTTGTATTGTAGGAGAAAAAGTTTAAGTTGAACGAAATTTTAACGCCTTATATTTTGGGAAAATCGATTTATTCACAACTAAATCACTTAGGTAGGCAATCCGACTGCGTCGAATTGCAGACTATGTGGGCGCAATTAATGATATCTAAATTTTTTATTTGCTAAAAATTGAATATACTTTATGTGTTACTAATACCCCTCAGGTAGGCAATCCGACTGCGTCGGATCGCGGACAATGTCAGTATTGTGAGTTTAATAAATGAAATAGTCCACAATACATTTATTACATCATGTTGTTAATGTGTTATATTTTTTTATCTTTAAAATTTAAAGTTGAAAGTTATTAGTAATTTTGCATAAAATCCTGATGAAGCGCTTGGATGTTCGTATTAATTGTCTTTTTAATGTATTTATCTACAATATGTCATGCTTTTATTATATTATATATATATATATATTGTCCTTAGTATAGAATATACACTATTTTAATATACCAATTTTATTAAATGAGTTAAATATTAATGTGCATACTTGATCTATATAACTTTAATAAATACATTATAGCATAGTCTCTTAAAATATTACCCAAGTATTCCATACATACACATATTGTGTGTCATTAGGTAGGTACCAATCTTTTTTTCAATATAATATATTATTTAGAAATATAATTAAATTTTTTTAAACATTTATTACCTAATTATTAATCTTTATTTGATCTTATGATCAGCAACTATAACATATTCAGTGGAAGTTAATAAGTACTATTACAAAAAGCATAATAATAAAGCTGATACCAAAACATATATTTAACATTGTGTTTGATTCCAAAAAGAAAATTAGTACATAAATATTGAAATATTGTTTTTTATTAGTTGAGTAACCAGTATCTATTACACAATAGGAGCATTTAGGTGATTAATCTGAGTAATATAAAAGTCCTACCACAGAAATCATATGTGTAATACATTAATTATATAGTGTTTATAAAATAATGTTATTACTATAAACACATATAAATAAAGATAAATTATTTTAATTATCATTAATTAAGCACAGGTTTTAATTGATTTAATATAAATTTTATAAAAATCTAACTACAGAATGTCAGAATACATTTAGTATGTTTCTCAAAGTTATGTACAATTGACCGTTATTAATAAATATTAAATGTTATTAACTGACTCAACAATAAGCCTATCTGCTATCACATACATAGTTTATAATATAGGTATTGTCAATTTATTTAGGCATAGGTACACCATTTATGTAAATAATAATAATAACATAACATAATATTTATAAAAATATAAATTCATCATTGCACTTTTATTGAACAGTGTAAGTAAAATGCATAAGTCACTGTGTCTGTCCAATCTGTATTATGCACTCAAACAGCTTATATTTTAATACTATTGCTGACGTATATGTTGAAAGTACATTTGTGCCGTCCCACACTAAGTAATGTCAATGTTATGTGTAAATGTTTAGCATTAAAACAATATATATGCATACACTGTACAATATAATATAATAATACATTTTAATAATAAAACAAAAGTGTGTAATGTACACATAATATATAATAAATATAAAATTTACTTCCCATTACATTGATGTCAAGTTCTGTTTTGGTATATGTATATTGTAAAACGGTGCCATATTGAACAATATTTAAAATCAAATCAATAATGGCAATGTACCTATTAGTGTAATTAATTTTGCCAAGTCAACCTCGTATTTAATATAATATATGTATATATGATACCTACCATATATAATAATAATAATAATAATAATAATATAATATAATTATAATATGAAATAATAATTAGAATAACATGATAAAAAAAAGTGAAAAAAAAATGCAAAAAATGATTCGCAGTGATAATCAAAGCGACGCCGAATTTACTGCCGAAGCGGGGATTCGATCTCGTTACACCTGCCTAAATCCTATTCTATCCTAACTAGAGATGGGAGCTTGGTAAATTTACCCGGTAAATTTTACCAGTAAGGTAAATTTACGTAAATTTTACCGATATTTTTTTTACCGGGTAAATATTTTTTACCGTTCCAAAAATCGAGTGACCACTTATTTCAAATGTTTTCATGGGAACATTAACACTAGTAACATTTCTATGAGGTTAATGTTATTCGTAGACCGTAGTCGATACGTCAATAATCAATATAATTAATATTACGAGAATTTGGTAAAACCAGTTCAAATTATCACCATTCCCCGAACGTTTAAAAAATAAAGCAAAGTATGAATACATTTATAGTAAGATTATTTTTTGTTATTTTTCCTTTGTTCAAATTATTTCACACTTGCATAATTTATTCATCATACTATTCATATATTTTACATAGTTATACATATTTAAATAATATAATACTTGTTCCAGTGGTAGTATTGGTTAGCTGAGTTATAAACATGTTATTAAGTTCATAATAAACTAATAAAAAAAAAACACTATTAAAAAAATTTACGTAAATTTACGGTAGTTTACGTAAAATTTACCGGTAAATTTACCAAAAAAAATTTTACGGTAAAATTCCCATCTCTAATCCTAACGCCTAATCCTATCAACTACTGTTCGAGTTGAAAATTGATGTCAAATCTCGAGCACTTAAACCGTTTCCGAACCGTCACTGAATTTGCGTTATACATCGTTTAATTCGTATTTCATTACACACACACAGACATTCTTGTTAATTTTCTTTTGAATATATTCGTCAATATCCGTTTTATGTGTGTTTTATTATTATTATTTATATTTATACCTATAATATATGTATTTAATGACTTTTGTCTTAAACCCAAACGCTCGTCATGATCACACGACATATATAGACGTATAATAATAACGTATACTACGCGGAGAATGCTAGTGAAATCCGTTGAATAGTGAAAAATCACATCAATATTTATGTATATAATATATATAATAATAATCATCATCATCGTATAGTTGTCCAACGTCGTCGTTATGATAACCGGACGGGCGCGATAACGGCGAACTGTGGCGACCGAAGCGCATTCTTTTTGAGGTAAACGCAACTACGGTCGGTACAGCAAGCGCACTCAAGTGGCAATCGGGCGCGATCTTAGCGTTTTATAATATAAGAAGATAGCGGCCCGTGAAACTCGCTTTGGGTGAAACTCGGTGTAAGTGAAAACCCTAGGACGGATGGAAGAGCTTGAAAGTGGTAAGTTTTCAAAAAATGAAGATTTGGCGGTAATAAGTCCGTGGTGTTGGTACCACTGATTGGTAGTACTGCAAATATTCTATCGGGATGATGATGATAAGGCGGGTGTTGTCGAGAATTGATAAGACGTTCGTGGCGTCGATAGTTTGGCGGTCTCCTTTCGAATGTGAAAAGTTTTTGAAAGTTGAGATTGAGACGTAAACTTTTAAGTGTCTAGCTATCAGCCCTCGACCGGTGTAAATCGATACCTGGCTGGGGAATCCGCCTACGGCGGATTGTCTAACCTCCTAGCGTCGAAAGTAGGAAAAAATGTTAAAGTCGAATGTTGTCGTTTGAGCATTGAATAATCAGCAATCTCTTGTTATAATAAATTTTTCAACTATACCTACCAGGTAGACGATCCGACTGCGTCGGATCGCAGACAATGTTAGCGCATGGGTGAAATATTGTATGTATATTGTATATGTACTGACTATTGAGTGTACAATACCTGCACTCTGACAACGGTATACCAATTAATTACTAATTAATGAGTAATTCACATTAATACAAACTTTACATATGGAAGAAAATCTTAACAATGCATTTATTGTATTTAAAATAAAAAATTGTGCTAAGTAAAAATTTTTAAAATTTATAATATTGACTTTTTAATATCTAGTTATCAGTCATCACTGGTATAAATCAGTTTACGTTTAATAAGCCACTTATGTAGACAATCTGATTGTGTCCATTATAGTATAACATACCTAATGTGTATTTAAAAATTAAATATTAAATACTAACATCTGCCAACACACTCATTAATATTATATATTATTATTAAATATGACACACAAACAAAATACATGACTAAATTTGCAATTTATTGTGTTAAAAAAATTAAATAATACATACAATTACATTTATTTTATTAGGTAGATATTATTTTAAACGTTGGAAGCATAATTAATTATTAGGTAGTTGGGTAAATATTATATAAAACATTAGAAATATAATTAATTTAAATAATATAATTATCTAATTATTTTATGTGTCTTACATAATTTGTGTAACAATAATTTGTATACAGAGGAGAGTATGAATTTTACATGTTTAATATACTTATAACATATTATGTTTATAACGTTTAAGTCCAACACAACAATGTTAATGAACAATTGTGATAAAAAAAATAAATAAAAATATTGTTATACATTATAGTAAGTAAAAGCTTTGCATACAATAGGTAGTCAAATAAAAATAAGAAATATTGTTATAATATATACTTGTACATTCTGAATAAATTGAAACCAATAACACCTTGTATTGTACAGATAAATCAATGCACAGTGTTTATATAAAAAAAAAAACAAAGTACAAACAATTCTATTGTGTTTAGATGACATACATTATGTTAAATGTACACAAACAAAAAATATACAATATTAATTACAATAGTTGAATTGGTGTTGCACATATTAATTGAATTTATTTTATGTGTTACAAACAAATTGACAATTACAATATTACAGATATCTTACAGCATATGTAAAAAAAAAAGAAAAATAGGTATTCACTTTAAAAATGTTAAATAATGTGTTCGACTATTAATTACGAATCCGCATTGAAGCAGATTCGCATCCAGAGAGAGCCACGTGGAGGTTGTCGAACTATCTCTCCTCAGTGAACAGTCGGGAGCAGCTACATGACTGTAGAAATAACCCAACTGTCCATGAAGTACATAAGAATGTGCGGATCCCTAAGGATTAGGTACTTCAAGTGGCCAACGCCCGGTGGATCATAAGATCCATGATATGGCCAACGCCTGGTGGATCATAAGACCCATGATCGGTATACAACATTGTTGTATATATATATATATGTAAACTATTTTGTAGTCTCCGGTTAGAAAGTCTCAAAAAAAATATATCATATGAAAATTTGTTATTGAAATTAAACAATGCTAACAGTTAATGGTAATTAGAAATAGTAAATCTGATATAATTTTTTTGTGAACAATTTCACCATTGCCTACATACCTGTTACCCCGTTGGTAGTACTTCCCTGTACACAACGTTCTTTGTGACAAATCGCCCATTGCCATCATCGTACATGCCGACTCTGACAGATTGAGCGTTCCTCACTCTTGAAAATGCAACATACAGTTGCCCGTGTGTGAACACGGGCACCGGCAGAAGCAATCCAACTCGGTCAAACGTCTGCCCCTGTGACTTGTTGATTGTCATAGCAAACGATAACCTAACTGGGAATTGAACCCGCCTCATTTCGAAAGGCAGGTCGTCCTCACTACCCGAAGTCATGGGTATCGCTGGTATGACGATGTCCTCCTGTGTATCAACATTAGCAGACAACATCCTAGCTTTAAAGTTGTGTCGCCGGAGTTCGGTGACCACTAACCTTGTACCGTTACACAGTCTACGCTTAGGATCGAGATTCCTTAGCAACATGACTATAGCACCTACCCTGAGTGTCAATCTGAACGGCGGCAGGCCGTTCAGTTCTAGTGAGTTTAGGAACTCGGTCGGGTAATTTGCTACCTCGTCGGGATCGTCCATCACCACAGAGTCTATGCCCGTGTACGTTCTTTCAGCGCCCTCGATGCGTTGCAGCACCGTGCGATTGATTTGCCTGCATTTCTCGTTCCTAGGACACAGAATGATTTTCCGAGCAAAATCGTCGACATTAGCCAACGACATGTGCTGCGGGTAAACAAAATCAATTAAATCAGCAACGTCACATACCATTTCCCGCGGGATTTCGACGGTGTCCGGAACACCGTCGACCGTCGGCAGTTGGCCGCTGCCGAGCCGGAGCAACCAATCCGCGAAGTCCGCGTCGTTGCCGGCGCGCATGTTTCGCGTCAGTTCAAACTTCTCCGAGTTTTGCCACAGGGAGTTGTGTTTGATCGACGACATGACGACGGCACTCCTGTTTCCCCTGCGGACAACGGGCAGTATCTGCCTGAAGTCACCCGCAAACAGGACCGGTTTACCGCCGAACGGCGATTCCGACCTCATGACGTCTTTGAGCAAGCGATCGACCACCGTGAGTTGCGGTCCCCCTGACATGAGCGCTTCGTCCCAGAGGTTAGGGCCGCGTCACGTATCCTCTGAGCGCGTTCAGACTACATGGTGATGGTAGACGTGTCCTCGTCCGTAAGGGTACCGAACGGCAGCCCGAACGTCGAGTGCACTGTCATACCACCGTCCATGAGCGACGCTGCGATCCCAGTATACGCCACGCACAACACCGACCGTCCTCGGTTGCGAAGCGACCAAATGAGGCATCCGTAGAGCGTCGTCTTTCCAGTGCCACCGGGGCCGTCGACGTGGAACACCTTTTGGATGTCCCGGTTGTCGTCGACAGCCGCCATCACCCGATCGTACACCGTACGCTGTTCGTCGTTCATGTCGACCACTTGTTGCGCCCACCGCGCCGCCGCGTCTATTGCCCCGAACAATTGGTCGTCCTGTTCGGGTTCCAATAGACCGACATCCGGGTAGGGCAACCCGTAGTCGCCGAGCGTTTTTCCGTGTGCACGAAGTAGGTCTCCAATGGCGTCAAGACTTGCCGCTCTGGCACGGTCCAAGTCTTGGAAACGCCGATTGAAGTCCTCCATCATGCTGGCCTCGTTCGCTTGGAACAAGGCCAGCGGTTCCGCCGGATGGCACATCACCAGTATCGTAACGAAGAGATACCGGAGCTGTCGGGGAGTGTCTAACGACGCAGACTCTTCCATGCATGCCAGCCATGCGCGGTCGGACTCCAAGAGTCCCAACGCGATGGCGGCAGCCCCGTAGCTCTCGTGCACCACGCCGTCGACTGTTCTCATGTCCCGGAAAGACTGTGAGCCTCTCCGGTGCAAAAGTAACAGTCGCAGGTGGAACCAGTCACGGTCCAGTGGGTTGACGACATACATCCGAGCCAACGTCTCGTTGTTCATCTGTCTTTGTCGCCGCACCCACCTTCTCTGTGCCTGTTGCCACGTGTAGTGCACCGGTATCTCGTGATACAGGTACTGTCTTGCCTCCACGTCGTTTGCGTTCAACGTGAAGAACTCTGTCAATTTTGTACGACGTTGGGCATCGTTCTGTACTCGCTATTGGGCTTGCCCAGGAGCAAAGTAGACGGTCTGTCTGTCTTCCAAGTGCACTGGAAGTCTAACAATCGTGTGACTCCTCTTACGCATTTCATACGAAAACAACCGCCAGATCCCTTCTGGCGGACTTACGTATCGTGAATTGATGAAACTGAAATAAAAAAAAAACAAACATATAATAAACCATAATAGTAACAAAGTTGCACAGTCATAAATCATAATTACATATAATATATACTATAATATATTAAGTGATATTAAGTTAATTGTATACATGTAATATAATATATCATGTGATATTAAGTTATCTTATAATAATACTTATATTAAATTAATTATTAATACATGTAATACATGTTACTATAAAGTATAAGAGGTTTGGCAAGCATAACGTTTAAATAATTAATGATTTGTCTTATGCTTAGATTTATTATTTTTTATTATTAATTATTTGTGGTGTCGTTGCATGTGATATTAATCAATGACATGAGTAAAATAAAATAAGTCATTAAAAAAAAAAAGGTTAAGTATATAGTATATAGTTAATAAAACCCATATTACGACGTGGAAAAGTGTATTAATATAGTGTTTAAAGTATGTGATTAATATATTGTTATATTGTAAATTTTATTTATTTTTATTTTATAATTTAATATAAAATTAACAGTTGTAAACAATTAAAATTCAGTTATAGGTTATAACTATAACAAATAATAATTGTTAACTATATCTGAGCTATTCGAATAAATTAAATTAAATCAACGTCAATTGTAAGCTGGACCTTGAAAAGGTTTTAGATAGTAACAATAATATATATAGACAAAATCATAGTTGACACCAAAAGAGTGAAGTTTATATACACATGTATAGTAATGTATGGCCAAGTATTATACATGGTAATCTAACATCACACAGTAATTTAACAATTATTCACTATACCCTAGCCATTCAATAATATAAGTATAATAAATTTTGTATATCAGATTGTAGCTTAAATAAAACCATTAGTCAATTGTGAATTAAAGTTTAATGATTTTTATGTTTTATTTCAACAGCAATTTGCTTGAGATAGAGTATGGCCAAGTATAGTGAAAAATAGAATCAAAAGTGCTGGAGTCTAATATAATTTATGTGCAGTGTATTGTTAGTATCTAAAGTTTCTACAGTCAAAAATCATTATAATGAACCAAATTAATGCAGTTCTTACAACAAACATTTTAGTGTATGGTTCATTAAGTGTTATTAATTTATACAATAGCAAAGACTTAGTGGTACTTAGTGGTGGACTCCAAGAGTCCCAACGCGATGGCGGCAGCCCCGTAGCTCTCGTGCACCACGCCGTCGACTGTTCTCATGTCCCGGAAAGACTGTGAGCCTCTCCGGTGCAAAAGTAACAGTCGCAGGTGGAACCGGTCATGGTCCAGTGGGTTGACGACATACATCCGAGCCAACGTCTCGTTGTTCATCCGTCTTTGTCGCCGCACCCACCTTCTCTGTGCCAGTTGCCACGTGTAGTGCACCGGTATCTCGTGATACAGATACTGTCTTGCCTCCACGTCGTTTGCGTTCAACGTGATGAACTCTTTAATTTCGTACGACGTTGAGCATCGTTCTGTACTCGCTCTTGGGCTTGCCCAGGAGCAAAGTAGACGGTCTGTCAGTCTTCCAAGTGCACTGGAAGTCTAACAATCGTGTGACTCCTCTTGTGCATTTCATACGAAAACAACCGCCAGATCCCTTCTGGCGGACTTACGTATCGTGAATTGATGAAACTGGAATAAAAAAAAAAACAAACATATAATAAACCATAATAGTAACAAAGTTGCTGCAACTTATGTATGATTTGATATTAGGTTAATTGCATATATATCGTATAATATATCAAGTGATGTTAAGTTAATTACATATGTATAACATATAAGATATATTATTAATACATGTAATACTATAAGGTTTGGCAAGCATAACGTTTAAATAATTAATGATTTGTCTTATGCTTAGATTTTATAATTTTTCATTATTAATTATTTGAGGTGTCGTTGCATGTGATATAAAATAAGTAGAGTAAAATAAAATTAGTCATTAAAAAAAAAAAGTAAAGGTTATAGTATATAGTTAATAAAACCCATATTATGACGTGGAAAAGTGTAATGTATGTGTAGTGTAGTAATGTATGGCCAAGTATTATACATATTAATCTAACATCACACAGATATGAGTTTAAAATAAATTAAAACAGTAGTATTACTAAGTTAATAAAAAAAAGTGTTTTAAGTATGCATGTGTTTAAAATTTACATAAAAGTACATTGTATTATTTGTATTTATTAATATTTCGTTAGTTTGTGCAACGCCATAACAATTTGAATTTAACAATTACTAACTATACCTGAGCCATTCAATAATAATTATAATAAATTGTATATCAGATGTAGCTTTGTAGCCAACAAAACTATTAACTGCAATGTGAGTAATAAAACTGTAATGGTTCTTATATGGTTTTATTTATTTTATCAATATGAAATATTTATTCACTGACCTCTTCGTCGACGTCCGGAGGTAAATAGTCGAAGATGTCTGCGAATTCAAGTTCTGCCCGTACGTCTGCCGGCAAAACATCAACGACTTCCACTTCCACGTCCATCGGGACGACATCCATCTGGACCTCGACAACTTCCACATTGTCATCTTTCACCTGGACGGCTGGACCTCGACGACTTCCATGTCATTGACATCCATTGGGACCTCAATGATTTCTGCGCCGCCTTGTTCATCGGCGTTGTCAATTTCTTCGTGAACTGCAGGTTCATGGTCAGGTACCACGTGCTGTTCGACTATCTATAAGATAATGATGATCAGTGTCGAATGTAGAAATTATTTTGAAACAACTACAACAACAAACGATAATTTAATTGTTTATGTGAATACACATTCACATTGCATAATGTAATTTATTAATATAGTTTTTTAACATTTATTGGTAATTAAAAAAACATTTATATTATCAGTTAAGACCAAAACATCACAATTATTACGAAAAATATTATTTAACAAACGAACGGTAAGAATTTTTTATAAGTGGTGATTTTGTTAAATTATCTATTTGAACTATTTTATCATTTTAAATTTTTATTATGATAACAATATCATTATATGAAAATATTTCCTAAACCACTACCACTACCACTACACATGATAAATGATAATACTTTAATCACAGATTAACTCTCATCGAACCAAACCGTTGGGTATTCCCAATAAAAATAGATAATACAATTGTTTACTTTTCAGTTTTCAGTGCTATACTGCTATGGCCTATGTTAATAATATGCCAAATAATGTTTTTTAACTTTTAAACAAAAAAATATAAAATTCATGTGACATTTAGTTTAATAAGTTTAATTTAAATCGTCTTTTCTGTGATTGAAAATTCAATTATTTTATTACTTTCATTGCTAACATAAAGAGTAAACACGTCATACACCAACATTCATAATATAATTAAATATTGAAACATTTATTCTCTAATATAATGTTGTTAAATAAGTAAAAATTATATTAAATATGATGGGTAATCATAAGTAGTTTTTTTATGACGTATTTTGTTTAACTATTTATTTAAACCTAAGTTTCATTTAAATTGCTATTACATATGTGAATATTATACTACTTGACGACCTATCAGGAACTTGGAATAATTTATTGGTAAGTTTTAATAATTTTGTAAAAAGCTTTAAAAATTATAGTAAATAATAATAATGTATTTAAAAAATTTTAATTTCAGTTTTATCAGTTCTATACAATTTTTGTTCAAATGTATATTGATAGACAATATTATAGATCTATTATGTATTATTTATAAGTTGATAATACATAGCTTGTTTCAAAATCAAGTTGCATTGTAACTGTACAACTATTGGCTTCAATTAATCCAGAATGTTTGTTGCATACAAAAATTCTAAGATAATTACAAGCATGTACTAATAAGAATATTCTTGGACATATGACTTGAAGAATATACATATTATGCTACAATTGTACTTAGAAAAATTGAGAACAATGTGAAAACTAAAATAATACTATACAACTGTTAAAAATACTATATTGGATTTTAATATTCCAACATATAACAACATCGATCATAGGTATGTATAAATATTTTTTTTTGTAACATTATTCAATTTTACGAGGAAGTTATTAGGTTTTTATTATCTTTTTTGTAGATAATCTAGTTAATTTCAAAGAAGCGTAGAATAATCAAGTCTGCCCAACTACATCCTGAGGAAAACTGTAACCTATCAATAAATAATATGTAAAGAAAATTGTAAATGATAAAAAAATATTGTAAATGCTAGTATACTAAATTTTAATACTTCATATTATGTAGTTAAATTAAATATGGGGCAACAACATTAATCATTAAAACTTATGTTTAATAAAAATAAAAATAATTATAATATGTATAAAATATAAATAGAGTAAATTAAATTATTAATGTTTAAAAAAAAAAAAAACCTATCACATATGTATATTATGATTATCACTAAGTACCTACTTGTTTATATATGTGTATACTCATTACTCAATTGACAATTTAAATATTAAATTAAATATATTTTTAAAATTATATTTAGGTATTACATAGTTGTTAGTAATATACAAAATAAACATTGTTTTTTTGTAAATGGTTAATGTTGTTGCCTATTTATTGCTAATTATTAAGTTATTAATTATTACTATTAAATTTACATATCTAAGTTGATATATTATTAGTGCCACTTTCAAATGTTACTATTGTTTTAGGTCTGGGGTTAATGGAGAATTTGTTCTGAATTTCTTGAACACATGTTTATCATTACTCATATTTTGCATAACTGCTTAACGAAAATTTTGATTAACCTGTGTCATCAAATTTGGAATAGATTTTTCATAATCCTGGACTTTAAAATGATATTGACATTTTATAGTGGTTACTAATAATATAAAATAAAATTAATTAGGGATTTATTGTTACTAGGGTCCGGTTTTTAATGTAAAAAATTAATTTAAGAATATGAACATATTTATGCATTAACAATATAATATATATTGTTTGTGAATATTATATTAATGTGTATAAATATTTAAAAAAAATATATAAAGTATTTAAAGATTTATTTACTATGAAAAAATTGAAATGTCATTAATAAAGAGAATTATAAATTTATATATGTATAACTGAGCTAAGTTAAAATTATTTTACTTAATTTTATAATATTTTAACATATTAGTCTTGTATTGAACTACCAATAGGTATTATAATTATCATTATAAATTATAATGTTATATTTTATTTAGATATGCATTAAGATAATACTAACTATAGAAATATAATTTAGAAATTAAGAAATGTTGATCAATATTTAATCAAAATTATTTTAAGTATAAAAACCTACATTATGTTAAAAATCGGGCCCTAATGACTTAAATTATGATGTTTAAAAAATAACGATTTTGTGTATACTTGACTCGTCGTGAATTGCCTAATAATTAAATTTATAAATATGTCTTTTTCTAAAATTAACTGTATAATGCAAAATATGCTAATTGCTAAACAATATAAGGTAACTTGTATTTTTATCATTTAATCAATTTTTTTTTTATAATTTTAATGAAAATTGATTTATATTATACTTATACTTATTATATTAATATTTGTATGCAAATTATAATTACTTAATTATGTGTACAATGTACATGTATATATAATTTTAATTTATTCAATAAATTATTGTGAAATTAATTTTTTTTTCTATACTTACCTTAAGGCTTAAAGGGAATTTCAAATAGTATCAATTCATGGTATTAATATAAATCATACATCTTAAAATTTTTGTCAGACAAAAATATTGAACTATTAATTTTAAATTTTTTTTCTGTATAAATAAACAGTCAAGTGCCTTCAACTGACATAAATACATTATGTCTTATTCAAATCAAGAAAAAACGGATATGCTTAATTGCTATTATGAAATGGCAAGTAAATAATAAATATCCAATGTTGTAATAATATGAAAATATTAAAAATACATAAAATTTAAACATTTTTTTTCTTGATAAAGGACGACAAACTTATGAGAAATCTTGTATTACATTTTTTAAGAATTTATAGCTCAAAATAATTTGCAAATTTTTTTCATTTTTACGTATTTTGTTAATATTTTAAATTGAAATGCTTATAAAAAAAGTGACTGGATTTTTAATATTATAACAAATCAAAATATTTTGAAAAAATTTTAATGTATAGAAAAAGCTAGTATAAACATTTAGTGAAAATTTCTTGTGTTTACGATTCTGAGCTTAACTTATAGACAGCATAGTATTAAATTATCAATTCTTAGCTTTTGATAGTAAAATATTTATACATTTTTAACTACAAAATAGTTAAAAATAATCATGATTTTGACGAATATTTGTCAATATTTGAATTTTAAATGCTAATAAAAAAAATTGTGCCTATGTTTCTTATAATTTTTTTATCGCCATAAGAATATTTTATGAGGAACTTTGTATTAATTTTTCAAATATTTTGACTCCTCCAAAAAAATTTTATCGACACTACAAAAAAAAATTCCTAGGAAAATTTCAGTTGTCTATAAATAGCTCAAAAAAAGTCAAAATATTTTGAAAATCAAATCATGTGAAGAAAATGTCAATTTAAATAATTTTCAAGTTTTACGACTTATACTATTTTAAAAACAACAAATATATTTTAAAATCGTTTGAGGGTAAATCGTTGTCGTTACGCTATTTGGTAAAAATTTAAAATTCTAACACACTTAAAATTTTTCCTATAATGCTGCTTCGAGTTTTCTCTATAGCTACTTGTAGGAAAACTTAGTGTTGAATTTTTTATACTTAGATATAAACACAAACAATTTTATGATTTTTAAACTTCAAAATTATTTGCAAATTATCACGATTTTGACATATTTTGTAAAATGTTTAACTATAAACGCTTATAAAACAAAATTGTTACTAACGATTTTTAATTTTTTTTTAACTACAATAAGAACAACTCATAAGGAACCTTGTATTAAATTTTCAAGTTTTTTTGGTAATCCACACATTTTTTATCGACACTTCAAAAATAAATTCTCATAAAAATCGTAAATTTCAGTGGTCTATAAATAACTCAAAAAAAAAGGCAAAATGTTTTATTTTCAAATTTAACTGTATATAGATAACACTAACATAAACATTTGGTGAAAATTTCAAGTATTTACAGTGATTAGTTTTTGAATTACAACCATATAAAAAATTCGATTTTGTCGAAAACTGGTTTTGCGTAAAGAATCCCGTTTTTCTGTCACTTTTTTTGTTTTTTTTTATTTATTTGAAAATTGTTGGAAAATGTTTACTTTTGACCTGTATAATGCACCAATGATATTCACTCTGCCATCGGAAACTACCCCCAAAGTTTTAAATTGAAGCATTATTTCGACTAGTTATGCTGTACACAGACACACAAAAAAAAAAACACAAATCATTGTAAAGTCACAATACATTCATCAC
Organism: Schizaphis graminum; assembly: GCA_020882235.1. Lineage (NCBI taxonomy): Eukaryota > Metazoa > Arthropoda > Insecta > Hemiptera > Aphididae > Schizaphis > Schizaphis graminum. The sequence goes on along the minus strand of CM037036.1, from coordinate 11,177,806 downwards.
TCCGTTCAGAATCTAAAAAAATTGATGGTACTTGTTTGTTATCGCCCCGCCAGTACGCCGTATAAAATTTATCGCCCCGCCACTCTTGTTTGTTATCGCCCCTCTATAAATAAAAAAAAATATTTCAATGTATAATATATTTTATTTTAATAGTTTTAAATATATAAATGTATAGTATAAAATTTAAATTCAAAAATGTATAAAATATAAAATATGTATAAAAATGTAGAAAATATATTATGAATCTATAGTTATAATGGAGGCCAGAATTCGGAAATATCTTTGAGGATAGTTTCAAATGCGTCTTGTTCTCCGAGACGTGTTCTCCACATAAACTCTGCCAAATATGATTCTAGAAAATTTCTGTTAGTTCCACGACGCTTTTTATTGCCCCATTTAGCAGAACCCCACAACCTCTCAATATGTTGGGTGTGAGCCCCTGTGTCCGGATCGACAAAATTATACGTGTGGTTTACCGTATTATGTTTGAATCCCACTTGCTGCAAATTATTGTAAGCTTTCCAACAATCTGACAAAATTATTGAGCCTGGTCTTATATATCTTTGTATTATAGGTAACAATGTTTTTTCCGATCGATCTGGTACACTGATTATAAAACACGCTTTAGTTTCCCGACATATTCCACCAAAAATCCATTGTTGTGGCAGAATACGCCCAGCATTATTTTTTCTACGCACAAATAAACTTTCATCTATTTCCACAAAAAGACCGGGACCACCAATTTCTTTATTTTGATTATTTTCAAGCTTCCATACACATACCTCACGTAGATAATTACTCCAATCAACCACAGCATTTTGTCCCATATTTAGTTCACGTTTACAAAATGTTACCGAAGACATTTCTCGGGCCCAGTAGTATATGAAATGGACAATTGTGTGTATTGGTAGTCTAGAACCAGTTAGCCAATTATTAATTCTTAATCCTTTTTCCTTTCGGCAACTTCTTTTCTGACATCGCCATCGCGATCCCTTGATAAACATTATATGGCCATTTTCACACATTTCACTAACTTTAATTATACTATGTTGTTGTAAAAAGCTAATTCCAGTATCACTGTTTGAAACAATTGTAAGTAATTCAGTAAAATTCATTTTAACGTATTAAATTTAATTTTTCGAATTTCTCAGTAGTAGGTAATAAGTAAATGAAATGGTAAACGAATGCCAGCAACGAACGAATATCCTATATCATAAAAATGATAAAATGTAGTTTTCTCATTTTCTAAAATAGTTCACAAACGATTAGCAATAGCGATAAATTGTATGCGATGTACTGGAGGGGCGATAACAAACAAGAGTGGCGGGGCGATAAATTTTATACGGCGTACTGGCGGGGCGATAACAAACAAGTACCAAATTGATTATTTCAAATGCCTATAAATTGAATAAAAATGAGTGAATATTTGAAAATAAAATTATATAAAGAAACGCTATTATAAACAACTAGGGTTTTAAAATTTCATGAAATCTTCATGAAATATTTCATTACAATGAAAAATAAAATATACCTAAATTATTATAACTTAAAGTTTATAATCACGTCAACTTGCAAATGAAAATTTTCAAAAGTTGGTTTATTGTGTAAAACAAAGAAAATATGTATAATAAATAATAATAAAAATAACCAATAGGTATCCAATTAATAATACAAGTGATAAATTAAAAAATATCAAAAATTTATAGTGCATATTTTTGTATATTTATCATGAATATTTTCTGTGTTTAATCAATATATTATTTCTTGTCAATTATAACCGATCATGTTTAACAGAAGAAAAAATATTTTTCAATATTTCAAGTTTAGAACCCTATAAACAACTGATGAAATTTTCAAGTTTCTACAACTTATACTTTTTGGATAAAAACAAATATCAAAAATCGTTTGAAGCTAAACCGTTATTTAATGCGGTTTTGTAAAAATTTAAATTTCAAACACTCCTAAAAATTTTTTGTCTTAGTCCGGTAGAGTTTTATTTACAGATATTTAAAGACAAATTTATGGAGATCCTTGTACCAAATTTTCAAAACTTAATTATAAAATAAAAAAATGTTTACGATTTTTCAACCACAAAATTACTTGCAAATTTTCGCAATTTTGACATATTTCGTATAAATTCGAACTTTAAGCACTTATAAAAAAAAAATCCAAATTCGTTAGTCACAATTTTCACTTTAAGAACAACTTATAAGAAACCTTGTATTAAATTTTCAAGATTTTCTGGCCAGCCAAAAATTTTTATCGTTATTTAAAAAAAAAATTGAAAATTTAAATTGTCTATAAATAGCTCAAAAAAAGTCAAAACATTTGTTGAAAATTTCAAGTATTTACATCAATTAGTTTTTGAGTTATAGCAAAATAAAAAAATTGATTTTGTCGAAAACTGATTTTGCGTAAAAAATCCCGTTTTTCGTTACTTTTTTAGGGTTTTTTCCGACGCATTTGAAAAATATTGAAATTTTTTAACTTTTGACCCCCCAAAGTACCAACTAGATTCACTTTTGCTTCATAAACGATACTGTTTGAGAAAATCGAAGCAATATTACTGCTCCAAATGTTGTCGTCATACACAAAAAAAAAAAAAAATAAAAAAAAACACACATCATTGTAAAATCAATACATTCATCACTCTGTTCAGAATCTAAAATAGTCGTGTAAAATCTATCACCAACATACAATTTTTTAAATGATAATTATATTTTTTTTTTTTTTGAGTGATAAGCACTTGTCTGAAAAATGTTAACAGTGGTAGTAACACATAATAAGTAGATTGTTACATATTAAAAGTAGTAATAAATTATAATTAATATTCTGAGCTAAAAATGTAATTTAACAAATTGACCAGAGAATTCAAATGTTATCCATAGAATTTATGAAAAGTGGTGGTTCTGTTAAAATATATACTTGAACATTTCACCATGATAGAAATTAATGTTATGTGTATAAACACTATAAACTATTAAGCACTTCTATGAATGTATTATAGCAGTGATATCATCTAAGGTATTTTGAAGTGAATAAAAATTATTAAGATGTAACAAAAAAAAATAATATATAATTACAATATTAAAATGGTTATATAATTTGTTTTTACTTATAATCGTGATGGAACTTATATTGACAATAAGATAAGTTAGTTATTGAAATGGAATTGTACTTTCTTAAGTGTATTTTAATTGCCATGAATAATAGGTGAATTAATTAATGTTTAGATCCATATGTGCACAAATTTAATTTAAATAAATTTAGTTAGCTATAGGTTTAAATCGGTTTAAATGAACCGAAAAAAGGAAACCAACTGTTATACAAATCTATTAATGGTATGCAAGTGAAAACATTTATGTTAGGTGTAGTGAACATTGTTTAAAAATTTAAAAATTATATTATTGATTTAACCGTGTAACTATGAGTGTTGTTAACAATATAAATAAAAAATAATAAATTATGAACACAGCGAGTACAAAAGTAGTCCATATTAATCAGTGCCAAATTGTCATTGGAGGTGTGCGGGAATATACTATACAATTAAAACTAAAATTATATTCAATAATAGGAACTTTTCTACTTTACCGGACACCCTTTTTTTTGCAAATTTTTTTGTGGGACTTTGTCATATTTTTGACGAAAAAAATTATGGTGAAATCAGAATTTGGCGCTCGGACTTAGTTTCCAAGTTATAGGCCCGCGAAGTTAAACCCTTTTTCACAATTCTCTTAAATAGCTAGATTAGTCATATTTCTACTTAGCGGATTGAGGTGCGATGGACACTAATCCCATTTCAACGCGGCCCGTCCGGAGTTCAAGACCGAAGCGGCCAAACGGTTTTTTTGCACTTTTTTTTAAAAAAATTTCGAGTTTTTCTGGAGATTTTCATTTTCCGAGCGGAGTCATTTGCTGAAACGAACAGTGATTGCGGGCGTTTCGGCACTCGTCTCTACGCTCCTCGGCGCCGTCGCTCCGCTCCGCAAATCGAAAATATCCCTCGATTTGCTATACAACGCCACCTCAAATAGGTCACATGGACAGGACAAAATCGCCACCTCAAGTACGCAACACGGTAAATAAAATGCATTTTTGTTGCACCGAGTCACCCGGCGGGGTCACTCGCTCGCTGCGCTCGCTCGGACAATTAAAAACGAAAATATCCCTCGATTTGCTATGCAACGCCACCTCAAGTAGGTCACATGCACATGACAAAATCCCTGAAACGAACAGTGATTGTGGGCGTTTCGGCACTCGTCGCTACGCTCCTCGGCGCCGTCGCTCCGCTCCGCAAATCGAAAATATCCCTCGATTTGCTATGCAACGCCACCTCAAGTACGCAACCCGGTAAATAAAATGCATTTTTGTTGCACCGAGTCACCCGGCGGGGTCACTCGCTCGCTGCGCTCGCTCGGACAATTAAAAACGAAAATATCCCTCGATTTGCTATGCAATACCACCTAAAGTAGGTCACAAGGTTTATTCTTATATATATTATATAATCATTTATTTTGTATTTATAGTTGATAGTCATTAGTCAATAAAAATTAAAATAGTTGAAAAAAAAATGTAAAAATTATTTCGATCCACTTTAGATTCGAACCTGAGGCACGCGTTGGACAATTCGTGAATTTGACCACTGCACCACACTTATCATTATATTATTGTAACCATAATACCTATTTAAGGGAAATGTAGAAAGCATTTTAGACCTGCAACTTACAAACTAAGTCCGAGCCCCAAATTCTGACTTCACCATCGTTTTCAGCGTACTTAACTACATATATTTCAATTACAAAAATCGCAAAAAAAAAGGTGTCCGGTAAAGTAGAAATATACCCAATAATAAACTCACTATGGACGGCACTGCTGTGTTGTACAGACGGCGTCGGGCACCTGGAAAGTAGTCGTTAGGATTGAAATGCCTCGAACACAGCACTGAGGAGGGGCGAACGGCAAAACCGTTGGACTCCACGAATTGCACCCACAGACGTTGACGTGCAGCGTTCGACGGAAATCTAAAATGGAATAATATGTAGTAATTATTATGATAATATATAAACTTGTGCATAGTGAAATTGTAAATACCTGTGTGTCGAAACGCCAATAACAGCATCAACGTTGCCGCACATGACACAGTTCCTTACCATTGTGAACGGCCTAAAAAGTGTAATAAAAACATGTCAAAATAGTTGAATAATTTACGTGAATATTAAAAAACAAAAAAAAAAATATACAAACGATATCGAAATAAATAAAAAAAATGTTATCAGGGGAGATGATACTACAACAGTTATTGCGTGTTATTATTGGAAATACGTTAACAACGTAAATATGATATAGATATATATAATATAATAAAAAATATAAAACACAAAGTAAAACATTCTGAACCCATAGTATTCCATACTGCAGTTATTATAATGACTTACACACAACACTCACCCACAAAACGACCTAACCTATGAATTTTTTCATTGTAATTTATCATACCCTGTGTATAAAGACGCAACCGACTCGTTGAACATTGACGCGTAAAACGTTTATAATAATAGTTGGAAGTATTTTATACCGCACTCGTGTGCGTAATATAATAGAATCAAATAACATAAACAAATGGTTTGTTTACACACGTGTGCAAGGCCTACGCACTTTTATGGTAGGAAAATAAAATTGTACTCACCGGTCTCCAAAGTCCCAGATATATATACAGGGCCGGATTTAGGAATGTGGGGGCCCTGGACCCATCCTTAGAAGTAGATATTTTTTTCGATTACATAATAATATATTTAATAACCAAAATTACAAATAACTAGAATTTTGGTTAGGAAAAAACAATGATTTGTTGTAATGAAACAATAAAGATAATAAATAAGCAAATTGCATTTATTAGATTATAATATGTACTATCAATCATCATAATATATGTACAGAACTTAAATAATAATTGTTATAATAATATATTCATATGATCACTTTGCGAGATTTTGTTGCCGCAAATTTTTCAACTACTTGAGAAAAATCTAATGATCTAAGTATGTCACTTTCAATACTTAACAATGCAAGTTCTGATAGTCGTCTTTGTGTCATCGAAGTTCGTAGTCGGTTTTTTATTAACTTCATTTTTGAAAATGATCGTTCTCCACTACAGTTGGACACCATCAAAACCAAATATATACGCAGTACTACTTCTATATTAGGAAATGTACATTGTAAATTATTTTCCTCAATAATTCTGTATAAAAACATTTCCCATTGCTCATTATCTTTACGTGTTTCTATATATATTTTTACAAATGAACCGAACTGTATAAGTTCGTTACCGAGTGAAGATTCTAAATCATTAGGATAAATGCTAATAAGATAATTTGCAGCAGATTGTAGCTCAGAAGTTTCTAATTTTTCAATTTTATTTAAAAAACCAAAACGTTGACAAATTGTTTCATAAGCACCTATTCTTTCGGTTAATGATACTATCAATTGATCAACTACTGAAATAAAGCTTTCTATTCTAAATTTTTCTTTTGGTGATAACTTGGTTGTTGCTGTTTGATTACTATTTAATGAACCTAGTCTTACATTTTTTTTCCGATTATGAATTTGCGCATAATCTTTTGATCCTGACATTTCTTTTGCTTTTTCTTCGTATTCTTCATATTTATTTCGTATTTCTCGAACAAATGATAAAAGAGAATTAAGGGCATTTACAGCAGTTTGAAGAACTATTTTCGGGTCTTGTAAAAGATGGCTTGTTAAATCAAACCTCTCTAAAATATCATTCCAAAAAATTGCATAAAATGCCACTTCAAGTTGACACATTGATTCATAAAGTTTTTTGGATTCGATTTTAACAATTTCTTTTTGATCAAAATCGTTTGAAATTTCTACTAAAGCTTCTTTTATATAATCATAACCAAATACAACAGCTTTTGTTGCATCTGCACGACATGACCATCGGGTTTCATTCAAATTCTTTAAAACGTAAACACGTTTATTTTTATCTATGCAAGCTAATTTTTTTGTTAAAAGTGAATAACGTATGGGAGTTGCAGTAAAAAACACGTAAAGATTTTGTATGAAATCAAAGAAACGAATAGCTGCAATACACGAGTTGGCTGCTGTTTTCCCAACTAAATTTAACGAATGACCACAACAAGGAACAAATTCTGCGAATTCATTTTTATTTTTAATTAAGGCTTGCATACCTTGATATTTTCCACTCATGTTTGCCGCATTGTCATATGATTGACCACGGCAGTCAATCAATTCAATTTCATGATGGTCCAAAAATGTAATGAGAGTATTTGCCATTTCAATGCCAGTGTGGCCACAATTTGGTACAAATGTTAAAAATCTTTCTACTGGATTCATTTTTTCCATATAGCGTACTACTATAGTCAATTGATCTATATGTGCTTCATCGGGAGTAGAATCTACAGATACCGAATAATATTTTGATTTTTTAATTCTTGTAATTATTTCGCCTAATACTTCTTTAGCCATAAGATCAATTAATTCTTCACAAATAGTTGATGAAAGGTAATTTGTGTGACCACTTTTTTTATTCGCATGATCTTTTATATGAGCTGACAGAAATGGATCAAACTCCGCCACTAATTCAAGAATTCCAAGATAATTTCCATTTCTTGGTGAACCAATTATTTCGTCATCTCCTCTAAATGCTAAGCCACGTTCTGAAATAAATTTGATCGTGCTAATTACTCGCTTTAGAACTTGGCGCCAATAGGAAGATATTTCTGCTATCTGTTTTTGAAGTTGTTGATCTAGACAATCATTTTCTCTCGCTCGATGATTTATTGCAATAATTGCTTCAAGATGATGTTTTGATGTTTCATGTTGGGATAATTTTTCAGCTGCATGCTTCCAATCACAAAATCCATCACTAGATAACTTTCCATTTTTTGTCCCTAATAGTTTGCAAATATAACAATACAATTTACCAGTAATTGGAGAGAAACATAGCCAATTACGATTAATAACTTCTCTATTTTTAGTTATCCGTTTGAAAAAATGTATAGAACATTTTCTAGTATTATGTGCAGAGCGATCAACCCGATTTTGTAGGAAAGATTTTGTTTCTAATAACTTTTCATCGCAGTTTTGCAAGTTTGTAGAACCTTGTTTTATCCAGTATTTTATCATTTCATTAGTAGAATTTTGAGGCCAAATACCAACATCATTTTTAAAACCAATAAAAGAGTTTGAAATTTCGGGTTCTACGATGGGTTCATTTTCTATAATATTGGTATTTTTGGCATTTAATTCAAGATGTTCAGAATCATCATTTGATTTTTTTTTTTCTATAGATGAATTATTCTCCGCTGTTGAGCTAGACTGTTGAATTACTACATTTTCACACATAGTTTCATTTTCTTTGGAGGTTAAAATTTCAACATTTTCATTAGTAATATCATTATTTAAAACATTTGTTAACTGCCTCGAAGAAGAAAAATAGTTGGTCAGTTTTGGAATTTGGGAAATAACTTCTTCTATCTGTTTATCACGTTCTACCTTCAATTTTCTTTTTTGTGCACCAGAAGTATATATACGAGGTTTTGTATGACGATCGTTCATAATTTTGGTTAACGAAGAATTTATGACTATAATAGAGTAAAAGATATTTATATTTTTTTATTAATTATATAATAATTAATTGACGATTATAATTTATAATATATAATAATTAATAATAATTAAATATTTTAATAATATAATATAAATATAATTACGTTAAAGTGTAACGTTTTCACAATAAACTACATCTCAATCCGACGACGACAGAAACTTAATAGAATTTGATAATGTACAAATTAAATAAAATACGAGACACAAATTTCATTAAATCGATTCGAAATTACTTAGAATATTTACAAAATACACATTTAAGTATTCAGTGTATGTTTCAATCTGGTAGGATTATTATTTTGAAAATAACAATTATATAACTAATATCGACGAAAAATCGTCAAAATTTAATTTGTCTTGTGTGAATTTCTAACTTTTTTCGCGTATTTGCGGTAAAAAATTTTAATCATTGGAAAGAGGAAGTTTTGGAAAGTCTTAGATTATATTTTCAAGTCTTTACTTAATAATAATATACATATAATACAATAAATAATAATACATTAAACTAACCTGGATAAATATCACGATCAAAATATTATACCAAAATATACTAGCGTGGTTGAAGAGTGTACACGTCTACTGCATCAAATATGAAGGTACAAATGAAATCTTTATCTACGTTAACGTCGGCTATCGCATATTTTTATTTATAACTTAATCGGTACGTATTGTTGTATTTATCTACAACAGTGGCTAGGCGGCTTGCTACACAAGTTCTATGTGTATATTTATAACTTGTTTTTTTTTTATCAATATTTAAAACCATACCAAATTACGAATATTATTCAATCGGGATTATCCTATGCTATACATGTCCATAATAATCGATTTTAAATTTATATTTGTAAACTCGCAACTTATTTTTATGAATTTATAATATACAAGTATATTAATAATAAGATTTATTTATATATTTATGACAGTATCAACGATTAAACATTTTTATTGAAGTTGTGGTTTTATATATTTTTAAAATATTATATTATCGCGTTTTATATTTAAAAAAATTCCACTGAGAAGAGGCCCTCATTTTGTGGGGGCCCGGGGCCCGGGGCCCTCTGGGCCCTCTCCTAAATCCGGCCCTGTAATATATATATAAAAAAAAATACGAATAAGTAATAAGTAATTTGTAAAAATGAAATAAGTAAATGCAATGAATATAGATGTGTAAGTAAAAAACAAACAAAAACAAAAAAAAAAATGCTACGACAACTGTATTACACGGATGTTGAACGTAGCCTGCAGAATTCGGCAAACGGCTAGACCGTTGACGCGTCCTTCCACCCCACTCCGACCGTGATGTAAATCACGCCATCCAAAGACCTGCAATAATACAGTAAACACGTTAACCGACATTCAAACACGGTATCGCTCGTAAAGTCATAACCAACATTTTATCTAATATAAGGCGGCTATATACGAAATAACAGACATCGTCAAGTGAAATTGGGAAAGCCGTTCATTTCTAATCGACACATCGACTACGTGAGTACATGATATTTAATTATATTTGCTAATTTTTAAGTTAGGGTATGGTGACCACATGTACTGTTTTTCATAAGACGGTAATTTTTTTAGTATTAATTTTTTTTTTAATTTATAATTTTATGGTTCGAGCTAATGCATACTAAGATCAGAGTTGGACAATTAAAATATATTGGAATAAAATTTATTTAAATAATTTTCAAATATGATTATTCGAATAATTTTCAAGTATGATTTTTTTTTATAATTATTCGAATAAAAATGTAGTTGAATAATTTTCAAACTTATTGCTAATACAAAATACAAATGTACTTGAATTGTTTACTCTAGTTTCTCTTTAGATAGTTCTATGTTTGTTTCATTTATATTATTTTTTTATTTATTTCAAATAAAAAAATATTTACAATCGTGAACTTAAAATACTATTGTTTTTTAATACGTAAATGTTTTAATTACCAAAATACCAACTAATTCCAACTCTGATTATGTTATTGAAATTAAATATGTAGGAAAATATTATAAAAATATATATGTATATGTGGGTTACCACGTTACGTTAGAGAGAACGATAATATGTCTTAATTAATTATAATTTATTTTAAGATGGACAACCTTAATATTGGGTCGATAAACAATTGCTCGGGTTTGCAGGTGAATTACTACGGTAATTCACGACCGGTCCCTGCAAACCCGAGAACCCAAAAACAGGCCGTACGCCGTAAGTTTATCGAAAGTTAACCTCATGTACAAATTTTAATAAAAATTCTATAATTTTTCTATTTCAGGTTGCTTTAACTGCAACGGCTACGGCCACATTGCACGTAAATGTGAGTGTTTTATATTATATTTATATTACATTTCACTTTCCATGTGCGTTTCGTAAGAAGTATATTAAATTGTATATTCGTGTTACAGGCAAAAAATCCAAAAAAAAAACAAAAGGGGCGGTAGGCTCCTCCGGTAGTGTGGCGGCGGAGGGTCCGCGTAGGACGGCAGAAGCCCCCCCCAGGCGCGGCAGCAGAGGCCACCACACACGGAAAAAAATATCCACTAAAATATTTTAGTTGAAAAATATTTGGTTAATTTACCTAAATTATAGTAAGAAATACTAAATTTAGATGTTAGGCTTGACTAAAAAATTATAGGTGAATATTTTTAGTTTTTTTACCTATATTTTGGTAATTTCAACTAAAAATGTATAGTATTTTATTATTGTTATCGTGATTATCGCAATAGCACGCCCGACAACGGCTGGCGGTCACAGTTGACGACGGCTCGCGGTCACACTGTTTTAGATTCTGAACGAAGTGATGAATGTATTGCATTTACTATGATGTGTGTTTTTTTTTTTTTTTTTTTTTTTGTGTCTGACGACAACATTTGGAGCAGTAATAATGCTCCGATTTTTGACTTCAGCCCCTCTTTGAATAGGGAATTGAATCTAGTTGGTACTTTAGGGGGGGTCAAAATTAAAATTTTCTAATAGTTTTCAAAAAAATCGAGAAAAACAAAAAAAAATGACAGAAAAATGGAAATTTTACGGAAAAACCACTTTTCGACAAAATCGATTTTTTGATTTTGCTGTAACTCAAAAACGAATTATTGTAAATACTTGAAATTTTCACCAAATGTTTATATTATGGTTATCTCTTTACAGTTAAATTTTCAAAATATTTTGACCATTTTTAAGCTATTAATAGACAATTGAAATTTTCGACTTTTCTAATTTTTTTTTCTTCAAATGCCGATAAAAATTTTTTGGGTGGCCAGAAAATCTTGAAAATTTAATACAAGGTTTCTTATAAGTTGTTCTTAAAGTGATAAAAAAAATCCGAAATCGTTAGTCACAATTATTTTTTATAAATGTTTAAAGTTCGAATTTATACGAAATATGTCAAAATTTAAATTAAATTTCATACGCTCATAATGCGAATGTTGGCCATAGTAACCATAGTAACATATAAAAACTATACTATTTGTTTCAAAATAGAATATTTGACAATATTTAAATATAATATATCCTAAACTAACAAATCATCTTCGTTCAGAATCGTTTTTCGTATACAATGATACCTATCATTGCATTCAAATTTAACCTTCCATAGTCTGAGGTCCACCCCACCCCCTAATATACAGCAGAGCGATACCCACTTACCCGCTTTTTGTTATTAATTGTTATTTTTACTTTTACCCGTTTCGGTTTTGGGGCAGTAACTGAGTGATCGAAAATCGGTTTCTATATTATAGACATTATATAGTGTTTTTATTGTTTTGTTTTTTGTTTCGTGTCCGTCATCGAGATCATCATGGCGTCATTTACAATTTAAATTGTCTACACGTAAGTATAAATTTACCTATTTATAATTTTTGTTTACCTATTATAGTATTAATTTTTAAAGATGGTCGTAAAGTTGACAGTTGTTTACAATGGTGAATGATGCGATTTTGCGACACATTAAAGGCAAAGGCCGACTCTGAGTAGTTACCTTTATGTTAATGCTTAACTGGATTGAATATTGACTTTAGTGGTGGTAGATATAATGCTGGTATTACACATTAAAATGTACAATTTTAATAGGTTAGTAATTTAAAATGGCTGACGAGTTTACAATCTCTAAATTAAAAGAGTGGAAATTGGAAAATTTTATTGAACAATTTAAAGGTAAATGTAATTATTTAAATAATAACTGTCAAATGAATCATTAACATTTAAATTTAGTTCATTCACTACATAAACCATTAAATATATAAGTATATATTAGGTGTATTATTTACTTATTTGTATTTAGATGAATGTATTGATAGTGAAGCACTTATGTCTCTAACCGAATTAATGTTAAAAGATCTGATTCCTCAAATAGGATACCGAGCTAAATTATTAAAGGGTATTAATGAACTAAAGACCAAATCATCAATAAATGCTGTTAGTATATATTTTGTAATTGTTAACTTAATTTGAACTATAATTTAAAATAATTATTATTATTATTTATAATTATTTATTTATAATTTATGTTTGTATATATAATTTAACCAGTATCTTATAGAAATAACTAATCAAGTTGATATGAATTTTGAGGATTTAAACAATTTTCCAATTGAAATAATAAATAATGATATAGATACAGGTGTTTATATTGAAAGTAATACTGGTATGTACCTATAGGTCTTGTATTTTTAATGAATATAAATAACATTTATATTTAGGTAATTAATTCATTTATTTTTGTGTTATTATTTTTACTTTAATTATTATCAGAACACAATTCTATTGATAAGGTTGTGATTGAAGATACTTCCTTAAATGATTCAAATAAGGTACCTATTTATATTTATAAATTAACTTAAATACAAAGTCAAATATAATAAGTATCTTATATTTGTATGTCCAAATAGGTTAATTGTGAAATAGAAAACATATTCAGATGGAAAAATGATTATAAAATATTTCAAATTAAATAAAAAATTAAGCAATTCTATGAGAAATATTTTATCTACTGTATTAATTAAAAATGAACTTAAAAATTAGCAAAATAAGATTTGAAACATTATCTAAAGGTATAATTTTCTTAGTCATGACTTGTGATGTTTTAACTTATACTGTTTTCTTTGTATATATTAAAAAAAAATTAAATTTATAGGCATCGAACAACTATTTAACAGTGAAATTAAATCAACATATTTTATTGGTTATTCTCGAGAAGGGTCTAAGACGAATAAAGGCAAATTATATGATAAATATTATAATATACGGAAAGAAATGAAAAAAATTTCACCAATAACAGTTACTTCAACTAAAAACCACCAACATGATTTTTCTCCAAATGTGATATCTGATGGTAATATGTTTTTGCAAATGTATTTTGAAGTCAATTAATTTTTTTTTCCCAATCAGGTATAGAGTTTAATGAAGAAATTTGTTGGCTGAAAAATAATACAGAGCCAAATGAAACAATTTATTCTTATTGGAAACTAACAGCACCTTATAGTCTCGGCTCGAATATTAAAAATGCACTTAGTATGTTTCCAGCTTTAACACTAAGTTCCTTGGGTCCTTCTCTCGTTAGTTAAAATTATATTTTTAATGAAATAAGTTTAGTTTTAATTTGGTTGTATTATTTATGCATTTTTATTTTTTATTCGTGTAGATTGAATCAGATTTTAATTATTTATATCCATCAAAAACTATGGCGTTGCTCACTAAATTTGAACTATTTATTCAAAGTTTTAGAAAATACATAGATGATAATGCTATAAATTTTGGAACTAAAGGTCTAGAGTATATTGCTGAGTTAAATAACCCAAAAAGGCCTGGCAAGTATAATAACATTTATTAAATAGACTCAGTGGCGTGGCGAAGTGAAATATTTTATCGGGCAATTCATTTTTTGAATAACCTACCACCCCTTAATTTTTACGCAGTACCCACTACCCATGATCCATGTGCCATACTAGGCATACTATATTCCAGTGGTCTTCAACCTGTGGGTCGCGACCCATTTTTGGGTCGCGTAAGTTTTGTAATTGGGTCGCGATAAGTGTTCTTTTTAAAATAAAAATTAAATTTATAAAATTATATAAGGTAAAAATATTATACACTGGTATGATTCTACGTAGTAAGATATTGAGATAAGAACTAACGAATAAACTGTTTTATTAATAGAATTAATAATATACATTGTTATCGTTATAGTCCCATAATCGGTATAATCTACGATTATTATCGATGTTGTTGCTGTGTTTAAAGACGAAGTATTATAAATGTTAGTCGCGTTATTACTGTTGTCGTATTTACGTATCCGTTAAAAAGTTGTTTTCGTTTATTTCGCCAACTTTGCTAATATTTTTTCGTTATTTAATAGAGTAAATTATTTAATAAAATGGATAAATTTGTTAATCGGAAAAGTGGTCAAATTAATACATCTATACATGAAGATATGACAACGTTATCACAGGTACCTTCGACTTCAAGCGCGGAGGAAAACTCCCGTAAAAGAAAGAAATTCGAATTTGTTGGTCGAAGGTATAATGAAAATTTTTTAAGATTTGGATTTTGTGCTTTTAATATGGGAGATCATAGCAATTTGGTTCAACCACAATGTGTAGTCTGTGGAGAATTGCTCGCAAATGAAAGTTTAAAACCATCAAAATTAAAAAGGCATTTAGATACAAAACACCCAAATTTAAAAGAAAAACCTATATCGTATTTCGAATCATTAAAACCTAACTTTCATAAAAATCAAAAAATCATAAAAAAATATTCATCAGTTTCGCAGTCGGCTTTAAAAGCATCGTTTTTAGTCTCGTACAGAATTGCAAAATGTTTGAAACCATATACCGCCGGGGAAGAACTAATATTACCTGCTGCTATTGAAATGTGTACGGAAATGATAAATGAAAAAGTTGCAAACCAATTAAAAAATATTCCTCTCTCTGATACTACAGTTGCTAGACGTATATCACTTATTAGTAAAGATTTAAAATTGCAACTTTTGTCTCGGTTAACAGGAAAATTCTCTTTACAACTTGACGAGAGCACCGATATTGCAAACGAAGCGATTTTGCTTGCATATGTAAGGTATTTGTATAACAACAAGATCCACGAGGATTTACTGTTCTCCTCAAAACTTGAAACTTCAACTACTGGAAAAGGCATTTTTGACACGTTAGTAAACTTTTTTACTAACAATAACGTAGATTTAAAAAATTGTATTTCTATAACAACTGATGGGGCAGCTGCTATGACTGGAAAACACGTCGGTCTAATAAAATTAGTAAAAGACATTGTTCCAAGTTTAAAGTGGACACACTGCATTATACATCGAGAAGCACTTGCATCAAAAAAAATGCCCAAAACATTGACTGACGTCTTAGCACAAATTGTTAAAATTGTAAATTATATAAAATCAAATGCTTTAAATTCACGTTTATTTAAAACACTCTGTTCAGAAATGGGTTCATTCCATGAATCTCTATTGTTACACACTGAAGTTCGTTGGTTATCCAGAGGTAAGTGTCTTCAAAGAGTTTACGAATTGCGACACGAAATAATTTTATTCTTAAATAGTAAAAATTCAATATACAAAGATTTATTTGAAGATTCAAAATGGATTATAACTTTGGCATACTTAGCTGATATTTTCAATTTACTCAATGACTTAAATCTGTCTATGCCGGGCAATTTTTTCAACATATTTGATCATACAAAAAAAATCGAATCATTTAAGAAAAAAACTTCGTATAATAAAAGCTCGAGTATCTTCTGGAAATATTGATAATTTAACCAACGTTAGTGAATTTTTAGAAGAAGATTCTTCAATCAAGTTTGAAGACATTTCCGAATTAGTAAACGTACATTTGACAAACTTAGAAAAATCATTTAACCAATATTTTCCTGAGGATATTCGAGTAAATTATCAGTGGATTGAACAGCCATTCGCAGTAGATATAATGACAGTAAATAATATGTCTTCTGACATTGAAAATCAATTAATTGAGCTATCGTGTGATAACAAATTGAAACAAATATTTTGTGAAACTTCATTAGAAATATTTTGGGCACAATTATGCACGGGAAATTATGCAGAATTAGCAACTAAAGCCATCTCAATTTTATTGATATTTCCAACGACTTATTTATGTGAAAAGGCGTTTTCTACTATGGCAAATTTGAAAACATCAAAAAGAAATAGACTTGAAACTGAAGATGATTTACGGATCGCACTTAGTGAAATTGAGCCAAGGTGGAATTTATTATGTGAAAACACTCAAGGACAACGTTCACATTAAATTTTTTGTATCATAATTTCATTTTATTTTATATTTTCATATGAATTCTATACATTTTCAATTAATAATAATTAAATATTCTACCTACTAAAATGTAATTTTTATTTATTCTGTTTTAATATTACTACTGCAAAGCATTAAGCAATTTTAGATTTTTTATAAAGCTTATGTAGGTCGCGAAAAATGTAGGCTTAAAAAATTGGGTCGCCAGTCCAAAAAGGTTGAACACCACTGCTATATACAACAAAAAAAGACCTATCACTTTATTTTGAATGCTATAATTGAAGTATTAATTACTACGTAGTCCACCGTACGTCCGTACACTTAGTAATTAATATTAAGTTCATGTAAAAGTAACTAAAAAATGAATTTAATACTTATCATAAACAACTTTGTAAACTTAATATATTAGTTTCTAACAGTAATAGTTATACAAAAATAACAATATAAAAAGATGAAAATGTTTACATGAATAGTATTTATATAAAATTGCTTATTTTTATTATTAGATATAACAATTAATATTATTTAAACATAAAAGCTTTTTTTAATACAGTTGATTTGTTTGCTAACGTATCGATAACTTCTTGAATTAACAAATTAATTCAGATGATGTAGTCAGGTAGTCTTGTATAATAATATTTCTTATTAAATCCAGTACCCACCAACCCAGTAGGTACCCACCCCTTAAAAATGATCGGGCATCTGCCCTTCAAAATCACGGTCAACAGTCCTACTTTCTATTGTACACTTGCTAATGGAGACTACATGATACCATTTAGAAATTGAACATTTAACATAATTATGTATTCAATCTTTTTTTAATTTTAATAAACAAATATATTTTACTGGAAGTATTTATTTTATTTATCACAACAAAATTTTAAACAGCTCAAGCACCTCACTATGGAAGAAGTTTTATTTAATGTGATAATGCAAATTGTAAAAAGGAAGTTTTTTTAAACTTTTTAGTAAAAGTTAACAGAAGAAAATTGTCAATATTGCTATAAATTTGTCCTAAATGAAATAGTGGCATATTAGGATTTTTTCAAGGGAGGGAGTTAACTTACCATCAAAATCACAATGTTATAAATTAATAATAAATAAGAAACTAGGGGGATCTATCCCTCACACCCCCCTAAATACGCCACTGAAATGAATAGTTGAAACAACTAACCTAAATTTTTGTTTATATCACAATACGTTTTACCATAATAAATAGCTGTGACAACTAAAAATTGGTTGATCTAACCTAAATTTTTGATTGTATCACAATACATTTTACCATAGTAAATAGCTGTGACAACTAAAAATTGGTTGATCTAACCTAAATTTTTGTTTGTATCACAATACATTTTACCATAATAAATAGTTGTGACAACTAAAAATTGGTTAATCCAACCAAATAATTATTATTAGAATTACAATATATTCAACTATAATTATTTGGTGGCATCAACTAATTATCTGGTTGTCACATATATAACTAGAATTTAAAGTAGAACTAACTTTAAAAATGGTCAATCTATATAAATATTTTTTTCCGTGCAGGTGCGGTGCCATTGGCCCCGGGTGCGGCGGCAGAGGCGGCCAAAAAAAAAAAATGTAAGTCATATTATTTATGTTAAAATTATTTTACTATTATTGTAATTAATGTATTTAATTATTTTTTTTACAGCAAAAACAATAAATTTAAAATTTTTTTATATATTGACGACTATTAGGTATTGGTATTATTATTTTATACACTTTTTTACATTTTAATTTTTTTATACACACACACACACACACACAATCACAAATATCACAAATATTATATAATAAATATTTATACAATTTCCCACTTATATATTGTGGACACTGGACATATTGTATATTAAATTATATGTAAACTATTAAACCTATTTTGTTAAATGTTATTATACACTGTTTTGTTTTACATTATGTATAATAATAATTCCAAAAAAAAATCTGATAAAATCACTTTCTTTTTAAAAACGTTTTTGTATTTAAATATTTTGTGTTGTGTATATATCACGTGTTTTTAAATATTTTATTATTGTATCTATGTTTGTTAGGTCTCTTAAAATAACATTGCCTCGTACTTATTGCATATTTTTATTATTATATATCATAAATCATTATTTATAAATTTTGTACAATTCCCATTGCCAATTATTGCATATTATAATATTATATTATATTAATACATCAATCTTTTTTGACTATATTTTGCTCTTAATATTTTCAATATGTTATAAGGTGTTTCCTACAGTGATATCTATTGGTTTTATATGCAACAGACTTGAATAATGTACAAAAAAAATTAAATACGTGTAGTATATATATAGTCACAGCAAATTTACCAATGAATAAACAATAAATAGATTTACAATAATATGTTACATCGATAATTTGTCGACGATAAGATAATCTTTTAATCTTTTTGACACCGCTGTCGACAAATTATTGGACTTGCGACGACTGAAATAAATACGTACGTAAAATAAAATTGAAATCAACTTTATTACTTTTTTTTTTTTTTTTCAAAGCGTACGATGATCCATGCATTTTAGATTTTTAAATAAATAATAATAAATTATAATAAACAATAATAATAATAATAATATTAATAATAAAGGTATATATTTTTATTTATTAAGTTTACAGCGCATATGGTATTGTATAATAATCATTATGTAATGCGAAATGCAACGCAATGTGTGAGATGAGAATTATAGTTCAATATAAAATAATAATTTTAAAATAAAAAAATTACTTAAAAAAAATGCAAAAAATCCGGGGGGCCATGATCAGCACATGCCGCCGCCGAATCGGTCGGAGCGAGATTCATTCTTGATACCCCTGCCTAACCTATACATTGGGACCTAACGCCTAAATCTATCGACTACAGTTCAAGTTATAGGAATCCTCAAAATCTCGAGCATTTAAACCGTTTTCAACCCGCGATGAATTTTGCGTCAAGCACCGTTTTTCCTATGCAATTCGTATATTTCGTATGGAATGAGGCTCGGATATAATCATATGAATTGTGTTTTTTTGATGTGTTTGTCCAGAATATTTGTTTGTATTGTCATTTTTTATGATTACATGTATTTATGATACAATATAGATATAGATACCAAATTTATTGAAAGAATTAAATATTAATGACCACACCTCTTTAATTATAATTCCATATTATTATCGAAATACATTAAACAAATGCTTCTTAATGATCTCTTAATACATGCAGATGCATTATGTTTAATTAGATATGTAACAACAACAACTTATTTTTTATTAGTGTATATATTTGATTAAGTATTTATATTCTAAATATAATTTAAAGTTGGTGATTAATACTGTTATATGATGTTTAGTATTGTATATTTTTTACTAAAAAAAAATATAATATACACATTGTTAGAAAAATGTATATAATAATATATTCATGATACATTAGTATAAGTTTTTATTTTATTAGAAAGATAACAATATAAAAGTATAGTTAATTATATTCATTTTAATGTTTTAACACTGAGACTATTAATTATTTATTATATTATTACCGTATACATATTGTGTAGTACTGTGTGGTATATATTACTCTTTATAAAACTACTTTAACTCAACAAATCACCTAAAAACTATTAACTAACCTGTAGTAATTGTTTATACAGTCAACAATGTATAATATACATTTGATTCAGATGTAACAATCTGGAGCTGCATGAATGTAAATATACTACCTCAAAAAAAAACCATTGTAGTTTTAAATCACATATTATATCCATAATAAATAATGTACTATACGAATGGGCCTCCATCGTACACAAACACTTCCGTGCCACCGAGCACAACCTGAGGTAAAAAATTAATCTAATGGTGTTAGGGTTGAGTTACAAAGGATAATACAATGTAAATAAAATGATAAAATGCAATTTATTGAATCAAAAACAGTAATAATTTAACTATATTAAGTAGTAAATCAACGCTGCGCGGCGAAATGAATGTCTCTGCTCTTACGACGATTCCACATAAACATGCAACACATATGATAACAGACTAATGTAGTATACACAAAGATAAGTGAGATATTTAATAAATACACACCTTGACATCCTTTGATGCGTGGAAAAAAGCAATCTCCGACGTCGACAGTCTGCAACGACGGCTACGAAATGACTTGTATCCGGAACGGGAGGACTGCAACACGTATACAGAGAAATAAAACACACATCGGATTAAAACCACACGATTAATCGAAAAACATTTCAATATATATACTGAGTACAGACCTCATACGTCGGTCGTCTGAGTAAACGTGATCGTGACGTCAAAAAAACAATCACGTAAACAACGGGCACACTACCGGCCGTTAAAAGACGCGACGTACGCAAAAACACGACCGCGGGGTCGAAAAACGCCTTCGGGTCGGCACAAACGGGCTTAAAAAATATTATTGAGAGCAATAGACATTTTCGAAAAAGCGATACATAATAATAAGCGCGATAACGGTCGGCGGCGGTGATATGCCGTGAAAATATAACGTGTCCACAAAACGAAAAAGGGCTTCAAAAGACGTAAGGCGGTCGGCAAGGGCGGCGGCAGTGACGAACCGAAGCCGTCGGCGATAACGCAAAAAAGTGATAACGGCTCGGGAAAAAAATCTAATTTTACGATTGGCTCTCTGCAATTTGCTGCGTCGCACCAGTTTAGTAGCTCTCACGGATATAGCTGATACTATACGGATATAGATACTAGTA
The DNA here is from genome assembly GCA_020882235.1 of Schizaphis graminum. Taxonomy (NCBI): domain Eukaryota; kingdom Metazoa; phylum Arthropoda; class Insecta; order Hemiptera; family Aphididae; genus Schizaphis; species Schizaphis graminum. The sequence continues at coordinate 11,156,114 of CM037036.1, read as the reverse complement.
TAGTATCTATATCCGTGGTAGCTCTATTATGTAACTCGATAAGGAGCCTTATCGATAAATTTCGATTCGATACGCTATCGATAGTACGTGTTATCGACAAATGTCGAGAAGACCGATTCTGTAAAAAATTGATAACGAAAAAAATTGTTAAGCGATAAAATACTATCGAAAATAACGAGGCAATCACGGCAGCTTGGAGGATCGTGTTATCACTACTATTATAATATGATAACAACCAAATCTTTAACATGATAATAATATTTTTTTTTGTATTAATATTAAGTTTTATTTATACAGGAAAAAACACCAAAAATTATTCAATCATCATTACATAATTACATCAAATTACATATCATATTTAAAAAATATATTAATAAAAAAATTAAGTACTTTGAAAAATGTAGTTCATTCAAAATAAACACAATAGGTAACTAATAACTGTGATCAAATTGTGTATGTACATTTTCAATTGCTGTATGAGGATTTTTCAGATATTGTTTGATGTTAGTGTTCTCGGAATATGTTGGTTTCACTAAGCCACTGGTCGGCTTAAATGGTTTTTTGGTTGAAAAAAGCCTTCTTTGTTGATCAACTTTCTTATTAACTGGTGTCAATTTTGTTTTTTTTGTAGCCTCAAGCTTCTCTATTTGAACTTTCTCCAAACAACGATCCAGAGATTTCATAATTTGATTTTTTATTTCACTGCTGTAGTGATATTTTGGAGAAAAGTAACCCAAAAGTGTCTCCATTTTATAACGAATATCACAATTATCGTCAATGTCTGATGAGGTATTGTTATTAAATAATGGTACTAAAATGTCAATGTTCTGAGTAATCCTATCACTAAGCTTAATATTATCTTCAAAAGAAGGGGAGATTTCAGATTCAGCTGTAAGAATATTTTTGGACATACATGCTACAACAGCATGAATATGCTTGCAAATATCTGTTTTAATCAAATAATCAATGCATTCACAAGAAAATGTATGAACACATATTTTTGGCTCACATTGTTCACATATAATTATGCAGTCATTACAACAAATTCTAACATTTTCACATACTAATTCAACTTCATATAATTTATCTGTTGATGACTGAGATTGAACAGACCATGTACTTGCTGTCTGGTTAAAATTTACTTTCACTTCTTGAGCTCTGGCATGGCTCTTTGCAATATTCTTCAGTTGTCTTGGTCTCTCATTTTTAACAATTTTTCTTAATCTTCTGAAGAGACAGTCACGGGAATATTTTACAAGAGCATCAATACATTTGTCTAAACGTTTGTTTTTTTGTCCATGTAGATAGAAATATTTGAGAACCTTGTGCAGGGATTCTAGCCTCATATTAGTGTTAATGCCGCAGTTTCTTCGAAAGCAATATGCCCAAGTTGTCTGCCTGGCAATGTAGTATGACTTAAAGTATTCTCCAAATGAACTGGTTTCATTATCAGCTATTACTTCTTGCATAAAACCTTTTAATAATTCTTGAAACTCTTCAATGTTTGTAGCCTGCAATAAGACTCTTAAAGCTTTATAAACTAATGCTCTTTTCTCGACATTTAATATTTTCCTTTGTAGTTGATTTCTCCAAGCACGGTCAATGTGCCAGGTGCACAGTAACCTATTAGGTACACAACCAATTACTTGTTTCCACGCATTGTAGAATGAGTCATCATCATCTGACATAAATACTTTAGGCTGTAAAATATTGATACCTATAAGCTCAATCATTTTTTTAAAAAAAATCGACCATGTATTTGTATCTTTTTTATTTGAAATACAGAATGCTGCAGGAATACCAGCTCCGTACTCATCAACTACTACTAATGAAGTTAAGTGGAAATCATATTGATTCATTCCATGTGTACTATCAATGCATATTATATTGTTACCAAATTTAGTTAGCATTTTTCTCTGGAATGCATTAGATATAATCAAAAGGACATCTTCATTATTCAGTTTTTCATTATCAGAATGATCACCTTGTCGTTTATAGTATATAACAGGGTTCAATGAAGGATCTTTAACACCATTTACTTTGGTACACCAAACTTCAATGCTGACAGCGTCATTTGAATGTGAACGAGTAGGATCTAAATTAAAATCTCTTATAATATTACGTAAATCTTGTTTTGTTGTTGTAGTAAGTGCAGCATGAATATCTGATGCATGATCACGAATGTCATCAAGTATGACATCAAGTGGAACACCAGATTTTAGTTTACCTGAATCAATATTAAAATATATATATAGGGTATTAAAATTTCATGAAATTTATTTTCTTGAAATATTTCATTGCAATGAAAAATAAAATATAAATTATTATATCTTAAAATTTATAATCACAATATCAAATTCCAAGTGAACATTTTCAAAAGTTGGTTTATTTTGTGAAACAAAGAAAATGTGTATAATAAATAATAATAAATTAATAACCAAAAATAATCCAATACAATTGATAATTTTCAAAAAAGTGAAATTTTCAATTTTGAAATATAATAATATAAAGATACCTATCTATTCACTTAACAGCTATTTCAGCACGTTCATCCTTTTTAAGGTTTAATCTGCCAATATTTTCATCATGTCCAATGTGTGACCTTATAAACTTTACCCAAACTACTCCATTTTCTTGCTTGTATTTTATCATTGAAGGGCATGATCCATTTATTTTGTTAGAACCCTGACTTTTAAGATTCTTCTTACGATTCTTAAATTCATTGTAGAACCCATCTCGATGACAAAAATATTCTTTTTTCTTGGTACCATTTTTGTTTTTGCTCATTCCTCGATGACACACATATGACCAATGATTTTCAAGTTCAACAGTTTTCTTCCATTCAAAAAATTCTAGGATAAGAGAGAAAAATAATTGAATTATTTGTTGTAAAATGTAAATAATATTTTGCTATGAAAAATGCAAAGGATTATACTTAAATCAAAAACATTGGTTTCATATTTTTAAATTGTTTTTTTTTTTTTTTTTTAATAAACATATTAAATACATTTTAATACAAATAATACATTTGTATTATTAAATACATTTTGTTACTCATGTACAAAGTTACACCAATTATTATTTCATTTATTCATTCAATTATCATATTAATTTTACCTTAATTATTTATTTGCATTTATGGCTTTATATGAAATATGATATATTTTTCTTCAAATTTTTAAAACCATCAATTAAAGTTATTATTAATAGTAAAATTATTTTATTATTGTATTTTAGCATAAAACCATTGATTAAATATAAATAAAAAACTACAAAAATGTTCAAAAATGCCCCATACTTATTCCCAAATATACATAAAGGGTAACTAATATTATCATAAATTTTTTTTTTAATTAAAATTGTTATTCTCAGTACTGCTCTAATTTTTAGAATAGGAAGGTCGAAGGTGTTACCTACCTAATAGGATTATTTTAATTAATGGAATTTGTTAGAAGTAAATAATATAATTAGTTAAACATTTAAACAGAAAATCATGGACAAAACATCATTTTTTGCTAATATTTACCACTGTCAGATTCAAAAACTATGTTCTCTTCCTCGATAGTTTCATTATGATCGGTTACAATATGTTGCCTCAGCTCATTCCTTAGTTGATATTTTGATCCACAAACAGGACAAATTATTCTCTGTGAAAAATTATTATAGCAGTCAATACCCAGCTCACGAAAACGAGTTCGATGGCGTTCCATATTGTATTTGGAGTTGGTAGCATATGGACAGTATTCACATTTAAATTGTGTTGCAGCAAATCTATGTGCATTTTTTTGATGGCGAATTAAGTTTGATTGAAATTTTGTTGTAAATTTACATTGAGAACACGACTTCTCCATGTCTGCACGTCATTAAAGAATATAAAAGTAAAAGTAATATCAACTTCCCAGTGGACTAACTGTTGTAAATAATACAACAGCTTTAGCTTTAATTTATATTCTATTTTTATCTTATCGACGGTCACGGTTTTTCAAAGTACTTTTTTTATAAATATGATATGTACTATCTATTGCAGAATCGTTAGTCACAATTTTTTTTTATAAAATATGCTTAAAGTTTGAATTTATACGAAATATGTCAACATTGCAAAGATTTGCAAGTAATTTTGTGGTTGAAAAATCGTAAAATTTTTTTCTTTTATTACTAAGTTTTGAAATTTGGTACAAGGTTCTCCATAAATTTTTCTTCAAATATCTGTAAAAAAAACTCTACAGGAATAAGATAAAAAATTTTTAGGAGTGTGAAATTTAAATTTTTACAAAACCGCATTAAATAACGGTTTAGCCTCAAACGAGTTTTGATATTTGTTGTTATTCAAATATTATAAGTCGTAAATACTTGAAAATTTTACCAGTTATTTAGATTGCCATTTTCTTTAAGTGATTTGATTTTCAAAATATTTTGACTTTTTTTGAGCTATTTATAGACATTTAAAATAATCAATTTTTTTTTTATAAATATTGATAAAAAAAGTTTAGCTAAGACAAATTACTTGAAAATTTAATAGAAGGGTCAACATAACTTGTTCTAACTCTCATTCAAAAATTATAAAAATACATGGGCACATTTTTTTTTATTAGCATTTGAAGTTCAAATATTGACAAAAATTCGTCAAAATCATGAATATTTTTCACTATTTGGTAGTTAAAAATTTATAAATATTTTACTATCAAGAGCTAAGAATTGAAAATTTAATACTATGCTGTCCATAAGTTAAGCTTCGAATAATTATAAAAAAGTTTGAGGATTATTCAATTTAAAAAATTTTATGAGTGTTTAAAGTAAAAATAACTTTTTTCTAATAAATAATTTTCGATTTTTGTTATTTTTAAAAAATTACCAAACGTAGGATCTTAAAACTTTTACTTAAATGTTTGAATTTGTTTCAAAATAGAATATATAACAATATTTCAATATAATATATCCTAGACTGACAAATCATCTCCGTTCAGAATCGTTTTTCGTATACAATTTACCTATAATTGCATTCAAATTTAATCTACTCTAGTCCGAGGTCCACCCCATCCCCTAATGTACAGCAGAGCGATACTCACCCGCTTTTTGATTTTAATTACATAATATTTAATGTTTTTTTTGTGTTTAATAATTTCTATGTAAATAAAACATTAATACAAAAAAAAAAGGTGGTCAACGGGCAGTGGGTATTTCTCTGCTGTATTATAGTAGAAATGGAGAGTAGTTCACTATAATATATGTGTTAAATTTGAATGAAAGGACAGGTATCATTATATAAGAAAAAAGATTCTGAACGGAGTTGATTTGATTATTATTATCATATTACAATAATAGTGATAACACGATCCTCCAAACTGCCGTGATTGCCTCGTCGAAAATATCAGCAGGGGGCCAATTCTTGAAATCGTGATAAACTTTGTCGTATGCGATAAAAATTTTATCGCATGAAAATAAAAAATCGGTATTCTTGAAAAAAGGTTTGCATTTAATCGAACGAAAAACATTCGACTATTAGTCGAGTGGTTATGAACCAGTGACAAAATTATATCGAAGACTATGTAATATTTATGATAATAGATAATATCATAATGCGTCTTGACGTCTTGTAGGTTTAATGTGTTTTTAACTTTGCAGTATTATTGTTACATAAATATTTCACAATTAACGGACCTATGCATATATATGAAAATATCTAATTTGAGGGTTTCGTTATCCGCCTAGAACAAAGGTCAGCGCCTGGCTGAACGGCGTTCAACAATATGATCGATATATATATACCACGACCAGTTCGGTGCCCGCGGTTGTTGCGTATGCTTAAGCCTTGGTTGCTGCGTAACAATAATATCTGTTCAAATTGTATTTTGTATATTCCGCCTTTTTGTGTGGTTTTCATATACCCTTTTGGTCAGTGTATACTCACCTATTCCACCCTTTCGTGTGGTTTCTTCACATTCGGACTATTACGTCGATTAGTGCGTGCGGTTTCGCCGTCTTCGATTCATGTGTTAAGTTCGTGCGTCTGCATCTATTACACATTCAACTTCCATATCAACATAAGTCTCATCACACTCGTCATCGTCAATATTCATCTACTCAACTCACCAGGTCCCTCGTCAATCGTCATACCATACTATATTTTATTGCGGCGGTGTCGTGAGTTATTTTTTATTATCTGTATTTATTTATATTATGTCATTATTGAAATTTATGTGAAATATTACGCTCGTGATATCAACACACTATATATTTTATATTAATTTTACCTGCTTAATCCTCTTATTCAATACGGAACCTGCATAGCGTGTTCAATCTCCCGATTATTATTAAAGGGATTGGTGCGTGATACAATTATAATATTATAATTATTAATTTATATTCCTCATTAATCAATTGGTTAACATTAAATTCCTAATTTGTCAATATGGAAAACTTCGAAGAAATGGCAAATTTGTTTGCCATTCAAAATATGGAGATGCATGAAAACGCAGGGAATGGGAGACTATTAACAAAAAAAAATCGTGTTGATCCCTTTACATTGTCCGATCAACTGTTCAGAAAAAATTTTAGACTAACTAAGGATCTTACACGATATTTGATTGGATTGTTATCACCTTTTGTGGAAGTTAAAAGTCGTTCATCAGCTATTGACTTAAGTACAAAAGTAAATCAATAATTCTTACCAAGTGGCGTATTTTCAAACTAAATACTAAATACGCCACTGTTCTTACCTACAGTACCTAGGACATATAAAATAAAAAAATGTTTAACTTATTTTGTTCTTTATCGTCTATTTTAGGTTCTAATTGCATTAAATTTTTTTGCTACTGGTTCATATCAGTCGCCTGTGGGATATAATATATTCAATGCAGTTTCACAACCGTCGGTTTCTCGATGTGTGAAAGAAATAGTAGATGCTCTTAATCGACCCGAAGTTATAAACACTTGGGTGAAATTTCCAGCAAACATTCAAGAACTAAATCAAGTTCGTGACGAGTAATACAAACATTTTAATAATTATATAATATTAGGCAGAAATTAGGGATTATTATCTACTATGTTCATTTAGGTAGGTACCTGCTTTAAACTTTTTTAGTTCAATTTAAAGTTAGTTATTTACTTATAGCCTAATGTTCCAAACTTAACATTGACTTAACTAACTAAAGTTAATTTTTTTGCCCACCTTGTATATTATGTACAGTGCTTTGGCGATCAAATGATTTTGTCATGGAGGGGAATGAGGCAAATTTTTTAACAAAAGTATTATTTTGATCTCTAAAAATATAATATAATTTTTTTTTCAATTCATCTAGTACTTCATTGACAGTTATAACTTATATTTAAAAATCCTCAATCAACTGCCAAGGGTTTGAATTGGGTTGTAATTAACCTTTTTTTTCAAAAAGGTATACAGTAAATGGTAATTGAGCCTCTCCAATATAAAATTTATAACAGATAGACTATTAGAAATAATAATTATTATAATATGTCATAATATATAAATTGCTATAATACTAATACTGCACCACACCCAGTGTTTGTGTGCCTTGTGCTCTTATCAAAAGACAAATTGAATAAATTATCCAATATTAAATTATGAAGAATAAGCATGAGGTGCCATCAGATGAAATAGATGAAAAATACATATATTTTTTTCCAGCCTTAAGCACATAATAAGTACAGCGTATTTACCTCTACCACAGTATTTCTATGTTTTCAACGGTTTTCAAAACATCCTTACAGTGTGGCTGTTGATACAGGAAGTATGCAGAAGTTTTTTAATAAAGTATTCACATTAGCAAATAATTCTTCTGTACATAACTTAATAGCATTGAGCCCTGTTTGGGAGATTTTTGAAAACTCAATTAAATCATTTTTTTTCTTTTTAATATATTATGTCATATAAATTGTTATAAGTATTGAAAAAATGATCATGGGGGTCTATCAGCGGCGGATCCACAGTTATGGAACTGTGGGTCAGTCCTAGAGATGGGAATTTTACCGTAAAATTTTTTTTGGTAAATTTACCGGTAAATTTTACGTAAACTACCGTAAATTTACGTAAATTTTTTTAATAGTGTTTTTTTTTTATTAGTTTATTATGAACTTAATAACATGTTTATAACTCAGCTAACCAATACTACCACTGGAACAAGTATTATATTATTTAAATATGTATAACTATGTAAAATATATGAATAGTATGATGAATAAATTATGCAAGTGTGAAATAATTTGAACAAAGGAAAAATAACAAAAAATAATCTTACTATAAATTTATTCATACTTTGCTTTATTTTTTAAACGTTCGGGGAATGGTGATAATTTGAACTGGTTTTACCAAATTCTCGTAATATTAATTATATTGATTATTGACGTATCGACTACGGTCTACGAATAACATTAACCTCATAGAAATGTTACTAGTGTTAATGTTCCCATGAAAACATTTGAAATAAGTGGTCACTCGATTTTTGGAACGGTAAAAAATATTTACCCGGTAAAAAAAATATCGGTAAAATTTACGTAAATTTACCTTACTGGTAAAATTTACCGGGTAAATTTACCAAGCTCCCATCTCTAGTCAGTCCATTTCAAAAGGCCATTTGTTAGAGCTGAAACTGAATTAGAAATCTATACATTGTAACAAATAAGCACATGATATAAGTGTATAAGGAACATTACATTTTTTAAATGTATGCATAAGTCATAACTATCCTTGAAAACGTTAACATTTAATTTTATTTATTCGTTTTTCAATTCCCTCCATAATTAAAATAATAACAAATACTTAATAATAAATAATAAAAATAAATAAATGTTGTTATAAGATTTTATAGAGCAACTGGATTTCCAGGAGTAATTGGTTGTATAGATTGTACTCACGTGGCAATTGTTCCACCCACAGTAAATTTAAATTTACTCGAAAATCAGCATCCAGAATATTTATACATAAATCGAAAAAACTACCACTCTATTAATGTGCAATTGGTAAAGATTAAATATCTAATAATCCAATCTAATATTATATACACAAAAAATAATTCTTTTAATTGTTCATACTTGCACAATTTAAGATTTGTAATTCAAAACTGAAAATTTTGAATGTGAATGCATTGTTTCCGGGGAGCACACACGACAATCATATATGGAATAATAGCAACGTTTTACCTGTTGTTCAAGAATTACACGAGCGTAATTTGAATGATTACTATTTACTGGGTAAACAAATATTGTTTACTTTATTTAAAATATTTGTTGTTAGTGAATGAGTGTTAATTAAAACATTAATTACTAGGAGATTCTGGGTATCCATTACGTCAGTGGCTTTTAACGCCAATATTAAACCCAAATAATGTAGCTGAAATACATTATAATACTAAACAAATGTGTACAAGAAGCTTAATAGAACGTTGTAATGGGGTTCTAAAAGCCCGGTTTAGGTGCTTATATTTTTACATAAAATTATTTTGATTTTTATGTATTTGGTTTTTGTGTAACATTATGCTTAATATTTTCTTCTTAGATGTTTGATCAAAGATAGAACTTTACATTATAATCCTGAGAAATCATCAGCAATCATAAATGCTTGTGTTGTTTTACATAATTTATGTATTACATACAATGTACCTGAATATATATATGAAGAACTAGAAGAAAATGACATGGGAATATATCAAGAAGTTGAAAATAATGATATAATTCACAATAATCCCCAAAATAGATATTTAATGTTAGGAAGACAGCAGAGAAATAGAATTGTTCAAGTGTTACAAAACAGAGCTTGAATGAAATAAATGTATATTTATTTATATAAATCCATTGAACAATAAACACTTTTAACTTTTAACAAAAACAATTTGGTAATATAATATATGTTTCAGTCTTATGAAACAGTTGAATAACAAAAAAAAAAATTAATTTTAATATCACTTTTAATATAAAAAAAAAACAAATATATAGTAATAAATATGATTTCAGTCAATTTATTAAGGTACTTAGTATATATTTTAAATCTCCCCTAATTATTTAAGGAATAGTAATTTATTCATGTTGAGAATTTATAAAAGAAGACAACATTGTATTTATATTTTTTAGCACAGATACCTGCTCTTCCATTACTTGAATTTTCTTTGTATAATATGCAGATTTAAGTTCAAGTTTTTTGGTTGCAATGTCTCCAAGTTTTTTGGCGGCTAAATTACTGTCATGTAACCCTGCAGCAACCGATGGTTTTTTAATTGGTTCTAATATTGATAATTATCAATATTATTAGAAATTAGATAAATGAAAATTATATTAATATAGTATATACTATTTACATATAAATAAAATTATTTTTCTAGATATCTTACTCGTTTTTTCAATATTTTTTCTTTTTATAGATTGGAAGGATAAATTTGAAGTGGTCGGTAGTTCATTTTTTTCTTCCTCAACTTTAACATTGATAATACTAGTTGCTAAAAGTTATAAACAATAAATAACTCTAATGCCTACTATGATTGAATTATAATACAAAATTTGATAACCATTAGTTGGCATTTGAATAGTGTTATTTTCTTCTGGCAGATAATCAAAAAGTTCATGTGTATCAAGTTCTTGGATAATAACAAAGTCTTAAAACAGTAGATTATTTAAGTATAATATTATAGTTCAAGAAACTACATACTATAGATTAATAGTTAATACTAACCCTCAGAATTTTTACATACTGTCATATTTTCCAAATCCAGTTTACAAGGGTCTATAAACATTAAACAGTAGGTATGTTAAAAAAAGTATGAAAACACCTAGTTAACTTAGTCAGTACAGTTATATACTTATATGAATAGTTTAAATTTACATAGTCAATCAAGTATTTATTATGCTTATGATATAGGCAACAATAACATATTAGGTTTAAATGCCAGAAACAGAAAAAAATATTTTCACTGTAAAAAGATAAATATAAATATAATAAATTTAAATCCAGTACAATATTTGTTTAGATTTAAAATTTTAAAATCATAACTTACAATTGGCTAATTATATGCACATAGATAATTTTAAAACATAAGTCTTTTGAGGGGATATGTTATTATGGTCAAAATAAGTTGAGGGATGAATAATGAAAATTTAAAAAAGTAGAGGGCCACCATCCCTCCCCTCTTCGATCACTGTGGGTACTGCCAAAATCTTTGCGAATATGTAATTAGATATGAATTAATTTCAAATACACTAAATAAAATGTTGGAAATTGTATAAATATTGAATTACCTTGTATCACAGAAGTATCATAGACCATTTCACAAATTGATTCTTTTGAATCTGTATGGCCACTTATTGCAATATTGCTTATCAGTGACATTGCATCTGTCTGTGCCTCAGACATTGTTATTTTGCTCGGTGGTCCACCCCCTGTACCATTTCTGTGCCGTTTTATGGCTGAAGCTTTATTTTTAGCAGTTACTTTTGTATCTTGCCATGCCTGAAAAAATTTAAACTAAAAATAAAAAAATATTTGTACTCATTTCTAAAAATTAATGTCAAGTGAAAACTGTGGCAAACTTAGATAATGATACAACTAAACACATGTATAATCATTATCTAAGTCTTAAATCAATTTACTATTTTGCTTTATCTATTATATAAAAATAAGTCCGGTTTTCCTCCCTGACGCTATAACTCCAGAACGCACGAACCGATTTCCACGGTTTTGCATTCGTTGGAAAGGTCTTGGGCTCCGTGAGGTTTATAGCAAAGAAAATTCTGGAAAATTCAGGAAAAATTCAACAGAAAAGTGGGGAAATCGTTTTTCACATACAGCGCCATCTATTATACATAGCATGTACTTCAAACCAATAGCAACGGTGCGTGATAAAGTGATAAAGTGATAAAGTGTGTGACAGATAGTCATTATTCTCTGCTCAGTTAATTTCATTTAAGCTCAGTGTAAATTATGTGGATCGTGCATTTGAAGTTAAATTCAACACTCTGTCCATAGTCCAAAATGCCTAGAGAACGACGTGCGAACATCGGCCGCCGCACAAGACATGCAAGCCAGCAACAAGTCTATTCAAGGAACTTAAGAGAAGAAAGACAAAATATAATAAGAGAAAATGACCGATTGAGACATCGCGTGAGCACACGAAGATCATTGGCATCATACAATCGCTTGGCATTCCATTATGATCCCACTGCGAACTACAGTGATGATGAAAATTTGGATATTGGACGAATGACGACTATATGCCAATATTGCAATGCGGTAAAGTTCAAAAGAGAAACGGTTGGATTGTGCTGCGCAAGTGGAAAAGTCAAACTGGATCCATTACTTACACCACCACAGCCACTGAAAACATTGTTTGATGGAAGTGATCCCGATTCCAGCCATTTTCTTCAACACATCCTTGAATACAATAACTGCTTTCGCATGACTTCCTTTGGAGCTAATATCATTCGAGAAGGCGGCTTCATGCCGACTTGCAAGGTAAAAGATACAACACACATAACCAACACATAATTGCAACACATAACAACTTCATACACACCACACACTACACCATCACACGATTTACAATGTATTCATGAACAAATTTTAATGATTATTTGCAATTACAGATACAAGGTCAAATATATCATTTGCATGGTTCAATGGTGCCAACACCAGATGAACCGCATCAATTTCTGCAAATATATTTCATTTCGTCGATGGTGGATCAGCTGAACGTGCGGTGCAATATACAGGGAGCACAACAGTTAAAGAGACGAATTATTGAACAGTTGCAAGCATTTTTTCACGCTAATAATGCTGTGGTTAATATGTTCAAAACAGCATTGGAACGAATGCCATCGGATACGCACAAATTTGTCATAAGAGCGGATTGTACTCCAACAGGTGAACATGTGCGAAGATTCAATGCACCCACCGTTAATGATGTTGCTGCAATTATTGTTGGCGATCCAACTAAATCACGAGACATTGTCGTTCAGCGAAGAAGCAATATCATGCATCGTGTAAACGAGACACATCGTTTGTACGATGCGTTACAATATCCAATCATTTATTGGCAAGGGCAAGACGGATACGACATCACGTTGAAGATGGTCGATCCAATTACAGGTACAATATTCACACACTAATTATTTCCATTATTACTTTTATTGGTTTCCATTAACAATTCATTTAATTTTGCATTTTCAGGAGTATCAACGAATAAAAATCTAAGCGCAATGAATTACTATGCGTATCGTACACATGAGGAGAATGTCATTCTGAAGTGCGGTCGGCTATTCCAGCAATTCGCTGTCGACATGTATGTCAAAGTCGAGACCGAACGTTTAGCGTTCATCAGATTCAATCAGCCAAAGCTACGATCTGAGGACTATATACACTTGCGTGATGCTATTCATTCAGATGGTGATGTTCAGAATATTGGACGACTGACGATTCTCCCATCAACTTATATCGGAAGCCCACGCCACATGCACGAATACGCTCAAGACGCTATGACGTACGTGCGAAATTATGGAACTCCGGATTTATTTATTACGGTCACATGCAATCCGAAGTGGACGGAAATTGAACGCGAGTTGGAACCGGGTCAAAAACCGCAAGATCGCCATGACATAATCGCCAGAGTATTTCAGCAAAAACTCAAGGTTATGATGGATGTGCTTACTAAGTATCGAGTTTTTGGTGACACACGTTGTTATATGTACTCGGTGGAATGGCAGAAGCGTGGACTACCGCATGCTCATATCCTAATTTGGTTGCTGAACAAATTACATTCAAATGAAGTGGATGACATCATATCAGCTGAAATTCCTGATCCAGTCACTGATCCCCGTCTACACGACATTGTGACGACACAGATGGTGCATGGACCGTGCGGTGCATTAAATCCATTATCGCCTTGCATGGCTGATGGAAAGTGCACAAAACGATATCCGCGACCGTTAGTTGCTGAAACAGTCACAGGGAACGATGGATATCCAGTTTATCGTCGGCGTTCAAAAGAAGATAACGGTCGAACTATCAAAGTTAAAGTTCAAAATCAAGAGATTGAGATCGGAAATGAATTCATTGTACCATATTGCCCGCTACTATCACGAATTTTCGAAACACATGCAAACGTTGAGAGTTGTCATTCGGCCAAATCAATCAAATATTTGTGCAAGTACGTCACAAAAGGCAGCGACATGGCTGTGTTTGGTATTGCGTCGGAAAATGTGAATGACGAAATCAGCAACTTCCAAATGGGCAGATACGTCAGTACTAATGAAGCACTGTGGCGATTATTGTCATTTCAAATTCATGAAAGATATCCCACAGTTGTACATTTAGCAGTGCATTTGGAAAATGGCCAAAGAGTTTACTTCACTGAGGCTAATGCGGCACAACGAGCTGAAAGACCACCATCGACAACATTGACTAGCTTCTTTGCAATGTGTGAAGCAGATCCATTCGCAGCGACGCTGATGTACGTTGAAATGCCCAAGTATTACACTTGGAATCAATCAACAAAGAAATTCCAACGTCGCAAACAAGGAACCCCAGTTCCAGACTGGCCACAGGTGTTTTCAACTGATGCACTAGGTCGTATGTACACTGTTCATCCTAGAAACGATGAATGTTTTTATTTGCGACTGCTGTTAGTAAATGTACGTGGACCGAAATCATTTGCGCATTTGAAAACTGTGAATGGCCACCAATGCCAAACATATCGAGAAGCATGTCAACTATTGGGTTTGCTGGAGAACGATTCTCATTGGGATTTAACACTTGCAGATTCAGTTGTTTCATCAAATGCGTACCAAATACGAACGCTGTTCGCAATTATCATCACCACATGTTTTCCTTCACAACCAATTCAGTTATGGAACAAATACAAAGACGCCATATGTGAAGATATCTTGCATCGCTTGCGTATTCAAACGAATAATCCTGACATCCAAATAACCGATGAAATCTACAATGAAGGATTGATTCTGATTGAGGATCAATGCTTGACTATTGCAAACAAGCTACTGATTGAAGTAGGAATGATTGCGCCAAATCGATCGATGCACGATGCATTCAACCAAGAATTAAATCGAGAGCTGCAATACAATGTTGATACATTGCAGGAATTCGTTAGAAATAATGTTCCGTTGCTGAATGAACAGCAAAAACAAGTATACAAAACATTAATGCAAGCGGTGGACAATAATACTGGTGGTCTATTCTTCCTGGATGCACCTGGAGGAACAGGGAAAACATTTGTCATTTCATTGATTTTGGCCACTATTCGATCAAGATGTGACATAGCTTTGGCGTTAGCATCATCTGGAATTGCGGCGACTCTTCTAGATGGCGGTCGTACTGCACATTCTGCGCTTAAGTTGCCACTCAATTTAAACACAATTGATACTCCAACGTGCAATATTTCCCGATCCAGTGCAATGGGAAAATTGTTAATGCAATGCAAGCTCATTGTTTGGGATGAGTGCACAATGGCACATAAGAAATCACTTGAAGCACTTAACTTCACACTGAAGGATCTTCGGAGAAATAACAACATCTTTGGCGGCTTGATGATATTGTTGGCAGGCGATTTCAGGCAGACGTTGCCAGTAGTTCCCCGTGGAACGCCTGCAGATGAATTGAATGCTTGCCTAAAGGCATCACCTTTATGGAATAACGTAAAAACATTATCGCTAACCACTAATATGAGAGTTCAACTTCAAAATGATCAAAGTGCTGCACAATTTTCCAAACAATTGTTAGATCTTGGAAATGGAAAAGTCCCAGTTGATGCGACATCTGGATTAATTACTCTTACCAACGACTTTTGCCGATTTGTAGACACTCAATTAGTTCTTATTGAAAATGTTTTCCCAAACATTAGTGAGAATTATAAGAATTATGCTTGGTTAAGTCAACGAGCAATTCTTGCAGCAAAGAATAATGATGTCCACGCACTGAATTTCACCATTCAATCAAAAATTGCTGGCGATTTGGTGACATACAAATCCGTTGATTCAATAACAAATCCCGATGATGTAGTAAATTATCCAACGGAGTTTTTGAACTCTCTGGAGATACCAGGATTTCCACCACATAACTTGCAACTGAAAGTTGGTACAGTTATTTTGATACTGCGTAATTTGAATCCACCGCGACTTTGCAACGGTACTCGACTTTCGGTAAAGAGACTTATGCCGAATTTAATTGAGGCAACCATTATTAACGGAAAGTACGCAGGTGAAAATGTATGTATTCCTCGAATACCAATGATTCCGACTGATCTTCCGTTTGACTTCAAACGATTGCAATTCCCAGTTCGCCTTGCGTTCGCAATGACAATTAATAAGTCGCAAGGCCAATCGCTTAGTGTTTGCGGGATAAATTTGGAAAATCATTGTTTTTCACATGGACAGTTATACGTTGCGTGTTCACGAGTTGGGAAACCATCCGCTTTGTTTGTGTTAACGTCAGACCAAAAAACAAAAAATGTGGTTTACCAAAGAGCACTACAATGAAACAATTAAATAACACTTCATTTTAGTAGGTAATTGAAATGAATTTATTACTGTTGTGAAATGAAATAAATATTTTCCTTTTCAAATATATAACAAAAAAAATTTTTTTTCTTTATCTTTTAATCACCAAACGAAATGTTACATAAAACGAATCTGGTGGCGAAACGGAGTTCGCCGGGTCTGCTAGTTAAAATATAAAATTACAGTAATTATTAAATAGTTAATGGTCATTTTAATAGTTCAAGAAATTTACATAAAAATGTTTTATATTATTAAAAAAAAATATTCGCTATTTACCTACTTCATTATTTAATTTACTTTTACATTATATTGATATTTTTGAAACCCCAAAATTGATATATTTGTAAAATGTGTCAACTGTTCAAATATTTCTAAATACATATAACTTTTCATAAATATATTATATACACCACCACTACAACAAGAGTATAAATGTATTTTTTTTTTTTTTTTATTAAGCCTGCAACTACCTATGGCCATTAGCTTTCTGTGTTTTTAAGTATGTGTTTAATTGTATTTGTGGTAGGGTTTGGAACTGTAGAGTTTGTTAACACGTGTACAACATATTTACGTATATTGGGTTTGGTCAAATTCCTAATGGGTTTCAGTAGGTTTCTGCCATGGGGATTTACACTATTTAATATTAAAATGTCACTTACCTTTTTCCATTTTTCCCAACTTTTTTCGGCGCCGGGCAACGCATTCAATTGTAAAGCAATATTTTCCCATCTTCCCTTTGCAATACTGTGAGTAAAGTTGGCGCTGAATTTTGCTGCATTTAATTGAGGGTCCACTGATAATAATTCTACAAGTAATTTCATTTGAGCTCTTGTAGGTCTGGCCTTTGTGCCACTCATATGTCAGTATAATATAACGATTCAGTATTAACAAACACTCAGAGGTCTGCAGAGTGCAGTGCGCCAGTGCAATCAAATAGGCAGTTAGTACAAGAACTATTGATTTAATAAGATAAATTTATCGTATAACATTCAGTGATAAAGGAACAAAATAATAATTTTCGATTTGTTTGAGGTTAAAATCTAGATTTTGTGTTTTTACCATAGTGGTTCATTCGGAATACTTAATCGCATTCGACAAGTGATAAAATCTTATCGATTTAGTTCAAGAATATCAATTTTATGTCGCATGCGATTAAAATTAGTCACCTTCGATAAAATCTGTGACTTTTATCGTATGCGAGAATTAGTCGCATAATTTCAAGAATTGGCCCCCTGTATTGCACGGATGTTGAACGTAGCCTGCAGAATTCGGCAAACGGTGAGACGGTGCCGGCGATGTAGAAGGTGATCGATTCGCGGGACACCACTCGTGACGTTTATTCGTTCTGCATAATGTCGGACACTTATGTGAGCACACCGAAACGATAAATAAAAAAACACTAGGTTAAGGTGTAGATGGTTTTTATTGTATACACGTATAGTAATATTCAACACGTGACGTGGTGTGGTACCACACGGCAAAAGAACTAATGACGATTAGCCAAAAAAGGAAACAAAACAAAAAAAAAATAGAAATAAAAAAAATACAAGTATCGTGTCGCGGAACACACTGTGCCACGTTAGTGTGGGCCGTTCTTTTGTTTTTGTCGGAGTAAAAAAAAAGAGGCCAAATAAAAAAAAACTAAGAACGCTCACTATGGTTGTGAAGAAAAAAAATAAACGTTTTCGTATAGCGACGTGGTGCTGTCGGTTCGACGGTTTTAGCAAAAGAGAACGATGCCGGGTGGCCGTTACTCGTCCGGGCCGACTTGTCTTCCCGTCCCACCCTATGCCTTTGCGGCGAGGTGGGAGAGTTGACTATGTCGGTCCGGCTTCGCCCGTAGTGGTGGTTGATAAGGTGCAGACCGGTCGTTGCGGTGCCTGTACTTTGTACTGGCGACCGTAACGTACTGTGTCAACGGCTCGACCGTTGACGCGTCCTTCCACCCTTAGATCATATATTACTGGATAGAGCCATTGCCTATCTCTCCGTGTTACGAAATCGTGTCATCATAATACGGATTACACTTTATCACTGCGCATGCGTAAACATTTTATCAATTGTTTTTATTTACATAACGGATAGTAGTGATAATATCGTATGATTGATTATTATGCAATTGTTTTATTTTATAATTTAATAATTGTATGCTTTTAATTTTTATATTAATATTTAATGCGATGTATTAATATTATATAAAATGGATAAAAATAAAAGTAATAACAGAAATTCGTGTTTTAAATGTTTAAAATCTATGAATAAGAATCCTGGTATGTCGTTACATAAGTGAGTAAAATAATTAGTAATAATTATATGTTATATTATAATGTAATAATCTTTTATTATAAATAGTAATAATAATTTTTATGCATTTTGATCATATACAATTGTTCCTAGATTTCCCAAAAATAAATTAATACGACAAGAATGGCTTAATGCTTGTGGGTTTTGTGAACAAGACATAATAAATAATAGGAAAATTTGTTCTTTTCATTTTGAGTCAAATTGTTATATTGAGGGCCGTAAAACTTTAAAGCCAAATGCAGTGCCATCCAAATTCTCTAAACTACAAGTCACTTGTGATCATAAACAACATAATAAAAGTAAATTTATTTATAAATATGAAAATAATTAGAAAAATATCTATAATATGTATTTATTCATGTATTAATTTTTTTATTATTTAAGGTAATGAAACAAAATCTAATACTGGATTAATTGAAGCTTCAACACCAACAGTTGATGACATTTCTGTTCTTTCAAATGAAACGCTTCTTACAAAATCTCCAAATGCTAATTCAATATTTGAAACAATAATAGGTTTATATAACACATACAATAATATATATTATTTTTCTCAAACATTTTTAAAATAATATTAATACATATTTTAGAAACACCAAAACGCAAACGAAGATTGTGTTATATAGGATATGTAAAAACACCAGATTTTGATACGCCAAAAAGAGCTAAAGTGCATTTTAAAAGAGCTAAATACCAAGTTATGATTCAAAAACAAAAAATTAAACGTTTAAATGAAACTGTTAGAAGGCTTCGCAAAAAAATTGTTTCTATAGAATCTCTTTTAAATCATTTAAAAAAACAAAATTATATTACTGAAAATGCACATGATGAAATATTGGTAAGCTATCAAACTCTATGTTTTTTAGATTCTGAACGGAGTGATGAATGTATTGATTTTACAATGATGTGTGTTTTTTTTTTTTTTTTTTTTGTGTCTGTGTACAGCATAACTAGTCGAAATAATGCTTCAATTTCAAACTTTGGGGGTGGTTTCCGATGGCAAAGTGGATATCCTTGGTGCATTATAGAGGTGAAAAGTAAACATTTTCCAACAGTTTTCAAAAAAATCGAGAAAAACATAAAAAAAATGACAGAAAAACGGGAATTTTTACGCAAAAACAGTTTTCGACCAAATCGATTTTTTTATATGGTTGTAATTCAAAAACTAATCGATGTAAATACTTGAAATTTTCACAAAATGTTTATATTAGCGTTCTCCATACACAGTTAATTTTTCAAAGAATTTTGACTTTTTTTGAGCGATTTATAGACAATTGAAATTTTTAATTTTTTTTAGTATTTTTTTTTAAAATAACGATAAAATTTTTTTGGCCGGCCAGAAAATCTTGAAAATTTAATGCAAGGTTTCTTATAAGTTTTTCTTAAAGTTATAAAAAAAAATCCGAAATCGTTAGTCACGATTTTTTTTTATAAGTGCTTAAAGTTCGAATTTATACGAAATATGTCAAAATTGCGAAAATTGGCAAGTAATTTTGTGGTTAAAAAATCGTAAAATTTTTTTCTTTTATAACTAAGTTTTGAAAATTTGGTACAAGGTTCTCCATTCATTTTTCTTCAATTATCTGTAAAAATAACTTTACCAGATTCAGACAAAAATTTTTTATGAGTGTTTGAAATTTAAATTTTTACAAAACCGCGTTAAATAACGGTTTAGCCTCAAACGATTTTTGATATTTGTTGTTATTCAAATAGTATAAGTCGTAGATACTTGAAAATTTCACCAGTTATTTAGATTGCCATTTTCTTTACGTGCTTAGATTTTCAAAATATTTTGACTTTTTTTGAGCTATTTATAGACAATTGAAATTTTCATTTTTTTTTTATTTTTTTTTTATAAATGTTGATAAAAAAAATTTAGCTGGGACAAATTACTTGAAAATTTAATTGAAGGGTCCACATAACTTGTTCTAACTCTCATTCAAAAATTATAAAAATACATAGGCACAATTTTTTTTTATTAGCATTTGAAGTTCAAATATTGACAAAAATTCGTCAAAATCATGAATATTTTTCACTATTTGGTAGTTAAAAATTTATAAATATTTTTCTATCAAAAGCTAAGAATTGAAAATTTAATACTATGCTGTCCATAAGTTAAGCTTAGAATAATTATAAAAAAGTTTTAGGATTGTTCAATTTAAAAAATTTTACGTGTGTTTAAAGTTTTAATTTTAATTTGAAATCAAAAATACACGTGTAAAATAACTTTTAACTAATAAATAATATTCGATTTTTGTTATTTTTAAAAAATTACTTGACTACTTCCTTTTACTTTATCTTGAAAAATTTTTACTTAAATGTTTGAATTTGTTGAATGTTAAAATAGAATATATGATATAATTTAAATATAATATATCCTAGACTGACAAATCATCTCCGTTCAGAATCGTTTTACGTATACAATGATACCTATCATTGCATTCAAATTTAACCTTCCCTAGTCTGAGGTCCATCCCACCCCCTAATGTACAGCAGAGCGATACTCACTTACCCGCTTTTTTAATCTGTGGATTGGTTTGCAGATATCATCCATTCTTCTCTATTATTATTCGTCTTCTAACTATATTATTTAATAAGGTCTATGATTATTCCATAATAAATTTCCTTATGTAATTGTTTCCAATACTTCTACATTAGTTACTCTGTCCACACTATTATTCTTAATCTTATAATTTAATCTGTTTGTGCATTTTTATGTTAAATTATAAACACTTTATATTAATCTTTGTGGAATATTGGTATACATTTAATTAAACAATTTAATCTGTTTGTGTTGTAATTATTGTGCATTTCTATATTAAATTATAAACATTTTATGTTAATCTTTGTGGAATATTGGTATACATTTAATTAAACAATTTAATCTGTTTGTGTTGTAATTATTGTGCATTTCTATATTAAATTATAAATATTTTATGTTAATCTTTGTGGAATATTGGTATACATTTAATTAAACAATTTAATCTGTTTGTGTTGTAATTATTGTGCATTTCTATATTAAATTATAAACATTTTATGTTAATATTTGTGTAACTTTTATGTGTAGTATTATGGGCTCTCGTATGTGGGCTAATTATATAATTAAATAATGTAATGAAATTACTTTCTAGTTCAAATAACTTATAAGAAATTAAAATTTTTTAATGCATTAAAATTTTTACAGAGAACTACTTCAGAATCTATAAAAGAAACTATAAATAGAAGCCTTAAATTGAAAAATGCTAAATTTTCTCCAGCAATAAGGTCTTTTGCTCTTACGTTACAATTTTATTCTAGCAAAGCGTATACATTTGTTCGAAAACATTTTAATAATTTACTCCCCCATCCTTCAACTTTAAAAAAGTGGTATTGTGTAATTAAAGGTGAACCAGGATTCACCGAAGAATCATTTGCAGCCCTTAAAGCAAGACAAAATCAGTCATCTGACCCGGTCATCATAAATATTTCTATAGATGAAATGGCTATAAGAAAGCAAATTTCTTTTTTAAATGGAAGGTTTTATGTAAATGACAAGTAGGTTTTATTGGTTTAATCATATGTTTGACAAATTTAATTAATACATACAAGGTAGTTAAAGAAGAAAAAATGACCTATTTATTAAGTTATAAACTTAGTCAAGACCACTTGGAAATCTTTTTTAGTGCAATGAGAAGTCGTGGTGGTTTTAATAATAATCCTAATTCAATTCAATTTAGATCTGCCTACAAAAGACTTATTGTTAGACATGAAGTAAATGGTTCAATCTATGGAAATTGTACTCAGTTGGACAGTTCTAGTATATTATTTGTTAGTGCAAAGAAACGGCAAGATGCTGATGCTATTATGAACAATGATAATGATATAGATAATGAATCTGATTTATTTGAAGAATTTGAACATGATTATGATTATAGAATGCCAGAATTAGAGGAGTATGTTACAGACGTGGTGAAATATACTAGTGGGTTTATTGTACGGAAAATTAAGAAGAATAAAAAATTGTGTATTGTATGTGATTCAATGTTAACAGTAGAAAATAATGAAAATGCATCAAGATTACTTAAGTTAAAAACTAGAGGGAAATTGATTACTCCAACAACTGATGTACATAAGATATGTTTAACTACAGAATATATAATAAGAATGAATTTAAATATATTACTAACACATAAAAATATTAAACAAATATTAATTGTAAAAACAATGAATGAAATATGTCATGATTCTACAATATTCAACTCGCAGTTAATGAAAACCCATATTTTAAATCAAGATCCTCTGGACAATCACCGCAGTCAATTATTAAATATAATAATTAATTTTTATATTACACTTAGAATGCACCATTATGCAAAGATGCATACATTATCAATTACGGGCAAAAATGTCAGAAGAAATTTGACAAAATTAATTTTGTTTAAAAATCAATAGGTTAAATAATGTAAATAAATACATTTTATATTGTAAATTATAAAATAAAACATTTACATAATAAACAATCATACGATATTATCACTACTATCCGTTATGTAAATAAAAACAATTGATAAAATGTTTACGCATGCGCAGTGATAAAGTGTAATCCGTATTATGATGACACGATTTCGTAACACGGAGAGATAGGCAATGGCTCTATCCAGTAATATATGATCTAAGCTTCCACCCCACCCATCGTATTGTACATCACGCCATCCAAAGACCTGCAATAATACAGTAAACACGTTAACCGACATTCAAACACGGTATCGCTCGTAAAGTCATAACCAACATTTTATCTAATATAAGGCGGCTATATACGAAATAACAGACATCGCGGTAAAGTGAAATTGGGAAAGCCGTTCATTTTCAATCGACACACCGAAGACGTGAGTACATGATATTTAATTATATTTGCTAATTGTTAAGTTAGGATATAGTGACCACATGTACTGTTTTTCACAAGGCAGTATTTTTTTTACTAACAATTTATTTTTCATTTATATTATTTTATTATGGTTCGAGCTAATGAATATTATCTAAATAATTAAAATATATTCGAATAAAAATGTAATTGAATAATTTTCAAACATAATGCTAATATACAAAATACTAATATATTCAAAGTCTTTACTCTCTAGTTTCTTCTGTAGATAGTTCTGTGTTTGCTTCAAGTAAAAGAAGATTTGTAATGCTTATTATTTTTTATTTTTTTTTAATACGTAAATAATATATTCAAAGTAATGTAATTGAATAATTTTCAAACATAATGCTAATATACAAAATACTAATATATTCTCTAGTTTCTTCTGTAGATAGTTCTGTGTTTGCTTCAAGTAAAAGAAGATTTGCAATGCTTATTTATTTTTTTTAATACGTAAATGTTTTAATTACGTTAGGGAGAACGATAATATGTCTTAATTAATTATAATTTATTTCAGTATGGAGAACTTAAACATAGGGTCCATTAACAATAATTGCTCGGGTTTGCAGGTGAATTACTACGGTAATTCAATACCTCAAGTAATCCCTGCAAACCCGAGGCAAAAGAAGGCCGTACGCCGTAAGTTTATCGAAAGTTATAACTGTAGAACTCATGTAAAAATGTTAATTAGAATTTTTTTCCATAACTTTTTTTCAGGTTGCTTCAACTGCAACGGCTACGGCCACATTGCCCGAAAGTGTGAGTGTTTTATATATTTATATTACATTTCACTTGCCATGTGCTTTTCGTAAGCAGGATAATATTCAATTGTATATTCGTGTTACAGGCAAAAAATCAAAAAACTGGCAAAAAAAGCGGTGGGCACCAATAAGCCGGAGCGGGCGGCGCAGAATTCTGGTGCGGCGGAGACCCAGGGTGCGGCGAAGACTCCGGGTGCGGCGGAGACCCCGGGTACGTCCGAGGCCCCGGGTGCGGCAGTCAGTGGCGTGAGGAACGTTAATTTGAGAGGCAATTGCCTCTGAGTTATTATAAAGATTGGGGGTGGGTGTCTTGTTGTCCAACATAATATGATTTGTATAATAATTTTACGTTTACCTATCGGCTATCAGTGATCATCAAGTCATACCTTTTGAGTTTTAAGTTATAATAGCTTTATAACAGAAGTTTGTATTATGGACTACGGTTGTAGATAAGAAAGATAAAGGTACTGGTAGCCCAAGGTTTATAGATAATCTATAAACCTTGCTGGTAGCCTACCTAATACCTTTATCTTTCTTATCTACATAAACTGGCCATGTGTTTCAGGAACCGTTATCAAATTTAAATATGATATTAAATCAAAAAAAACATGGCAAATGTCAATATTGTCAATGTGATCTAGTCTGTCCATGCAGATGTCTGTGTAATTTGATATTTTGATCCTCGTTTCTATTATAAATTATAATTTGTATAGTCGTGTACTCGTATCGTTTTATTTTATTTATAATGGCTTCTAGTAGTTGTGTTATGAAGTGTCTTTGTGGTAAAAAAAGAAATAATATGAACGATTTGAATTGGTCAAGACATGTAGCTTCATGTGAAGTACAAAAACGAAAAAAAAACAATACAGATATTTCAGCATTCTTTACTTCACAGAGAAAACGTAAATGTAAGTAAATAATACCATTAAAAATATACATATTATATGATAGAATGTTTACTTGACTTGTATTATTCTCTAAGCATAAATAATTTGTTTAGTGTCTGAAGAGATTAATAGCAACTCTGAAGATGTATTAACAACAAACAAGGATGATGAAATGACCGGTGTTTGTATTCAAGGTAAATAATAATTATAACAGTGCTTTTACATGGTTACTAAAATTCTAAAGTTTTTACTATAAATTTTAATTACATTTTTTATTGTTTTTAATTAGGTAATTATTTATACATTTTTTTTTAGAAAGTTAAGTTTGTTAAGAAATGATGGTCTAGGCAATTTTTAAATATTGTTCTAAATTTGCATTGTGTATTAGGTAAAAAAAAATTTGATTTGTATTATTCTCTAAGCATAAATAATTTTTTTAGTGTCTGGAGATATTAATAGCAACTCTGAAGAAGTATTAACAACAAACAAGGATGATGAAATGACCGGTGCTTGTATTCAAGGCAAATAATAATTATAACAGTGCTTTTACATGGTTACTAAAATTCTAAAGTTTTTACTATAAATTTTAATTTAATTTTTTATTGTTTTTAATTAGGTAATTATTTATAAATTTTTTTTTAGAAAGTTAAGTTTGTTAAGAAATGATGGTCTAGACAATTTTTAAATATTATTTTACCTATACTTTGTTTTCAATAATTTCTAATTAACTGTAAATGTACCCCACTTATTTAAATATACATTTTAAATAGATATTTCATACTATCTATTGGTTTCATTATGTATCTACATATTAAAGTTTATTACCTAGTTAATGTGTAGGAATATCCAAAAATCATTATTCATGGTATCATATATATGATAAACAAATCTTTTATTATCATAATTTTTTTTCTTTTTTTTTTAATTTAATATTTATTATGAGTAATTTTTTTAAGTAACAACTAATTTGTAATTTTTCCACACTTGATACTTTGTTGTACCTTATGTAATACAAATTCTATGGACATTTTTAGTAAGTAAGTAAAGAGTAAGTAAAGACATTTGGGCTTAGAAAATTTAAAAATATTTTTCCAAATTTATATTATGTTATATATTAAATATCAATAAATATAGAAAATGTTTTTTCTATTATATATGGCACTAACTATTTATACCAGGGTATATATTTTTTTCAGATTTTATTGAAATACCACAAAATTCTCTTGACTTGGATCATGACTCTGAACCAAGTGGTACGACAAATAATGTGGAAATAACAAAGTCTAAAGGTAATTCCTTTAATAATTATTGTTTTGTATTTTTAGTTTATTTTATTTATGTTTTTTTTTTGTTTATTTGTGTGTTTCAGTTGTCATGTAATCATGTTACATTCATTATGTGTGTTTATGAACATTTAAGTCGCTTAGATAGTTATATGTTTTGTGTAGTTTTACTAAATTAATATAATTTTGTACAAAAATATTTCTTTTCTATTTTATT
Organism: Schizaphis graminum; assembly: GCA_020882235.1. Classification (NCBI taxonomy): domain Eukaryota; kingdom Metazoa; phylum Arthropoda; class Insecta; order Hemiptera; family Aphididae; genus Schizaphis; species Schizaphis graminum. The sequence goes on along the minus strand of CM037036.1, from coordinate 11,129,253 downwards.
TTATCTAACCATTACCAATAATATATTGATTTAAAGTTATCAACTTGTTACCAAAATTATTTTTTTTTCTTTATAATTTAATACTATGTTGATTAGGATAAAAAGTAAATTGTTTTAATAGCATTTATCATTAAATGTAGTTTAAAATTTTACGTATGCAGGTATGCTTGTGTTTAAATGTATATTTAAAGTTTGTAGTCATGTAGAATTTAATGTTTTCATATTTTTATGTTGTTATAACAATGTTTTACTATAATTAATTTTGTTTGTAAAAAAGTGTTGGTATTTTGTATAATATAGACTATATGTATAAAAGCTCAAATATACATATATTGATTAAGCTCTGCGTAAAACTATTTTTATAAGAAGTTTAATGTTGTGTGATATAGTTTTTTAGCCATACATGTTAGAGTTTGGTTGTTGGTGATAAATTGTTTTTAAATGAAAAAAGAATTGGCTACAAATACCGTATTTGTAAAACAAATTGTATTAATTGTATATTGCATATTAATTACATTGATATTTGATATAATGTAGAGAAAAATGAGTCAATATTAGAAATTAGTGGACAAAACGAGCAATTAAATCCTTCAGGCACATTTCCTACAGGTAAATAAGTATATTTCATTAGGCATTAACAATAGCCATAAGGAAATAGAGTATCGAAATTAAAATTAAAAACAATTTTTTCTAGTATTTCCAAATGACCCTGGAAAGCTGCCACTGGTATTATCAAATGAGCTAGTACATCACTTTTCATCATTAGGCTCTTGTCAACCAACTGCATTGGAGTTATTGAATTATGAGTTCCCCAAGAAAAAATATCCAAATGGTGATGTGCGATCTTTTCATGAAAATTTTTACCACCGTAAAATTCAAAATGGACGGTTGTTTGTAAAAAGGTGGTGGCTTTCATACTCGCCGTCACAAGACAAGTTTTTTTGCATATCTTGTAAGCTTTTTGGCCATCCAAAAGCAAAAAATTCATTCTTAGCCAAAATAGGGTCAAATTACTACAAAAATATTAAAAGAACAATTGATTCTCATGAAAGTTGGTCAGAGCATATTACCAGTGAAATAGCTAGAGGTTTGTATCAGAAGAACATGCGAATTGATACAGGAATCTTAGAAGCAGCTAACCGTCAAATCGCTGAAAACCGAGCAGTTATGTCAGCTATAATTGAAGCAATACTATTTATTGCTAGACAAAATATAGCTTTGCGAGGGCATGATGAAGGCTATAAATCATCCAATCGTGGGAATTTTTTGGAATTATTAAAACTCTTATCTAATTACCATGCTCCATTAAAATACCATATGGATAAAATCAATGAAAATCAGCATAACCGTGTAACATTTTTATCAAATGTAACTCAAAACAATATCATGAATATTTTGTCAGAAAAAGTTCGTTCATTTATATTAAAAGAAGTAAAACAGGCTAACGAATTTGCTGTAATTATTGATACTACTACGGATATATCAAATGTTGAGCAGTATACATTTATTTTAAGATATATTAGTGAACAAGGAAAAGTTAATGAACGACTAGTAGCCCTTGAAACTGCACCAGATTCTACTGGTCTTGGTATGTTCAATATTTTTTGTAAAATTACTGATAAATACCAAATTGATTGGCGTTCACAATTAATTGCCCAAGCATATGATGGGGCAGCATCTATGCAAGGGCAATATTCTGGTTTGAAAACACGCATACAAGAAGAAAATCCTCGTGCAATTTACGTTAGGTGTTCTGCCCATATTTTCAACTTAGTTGTAGTTGATACTTGTGACTGCTGCTTAGAAACAAAGTCATTTTTTGGCAATATCAGCTCATTGGTAGAATTTGTGCGAGCTAGAAAGCGAACTGCAATATTCATGAAATGGCAAGGAGAATTGTACTCACAAGAACAGAAACGTCGATTAAAACGGTTTTCATCTACAAGGTGGTCATCACACGATAGGGTGTTAATTGTGGTACAAGAGAAATATTTTGCTTTGTTAAAAACTTTAAATGAATTGACCACACTAAAGGATTCTGACCGGGATATGGTGTCAACTGCAGAATCTTTACTAAAAATAATTACATCATTTCAATTTGTTTTAGTTCTACACTTTATAAGAAAAATATTTTCAATTACCACAGTAGTTTCTAATTATTTACAATCAAAATCAATAGATTTCATTCAAGCTATGACATTAATTGATAATGCTAAAACTCGTTTACAAGATTTAAGATCTGAAGAAAATTGCATTCAGATAGTTAATGATGCTAAGTTATTTGTACATGACAAAAATTTAGAAGAAAAAGATTTTAAACAGACAAGACCAAGGAAAATAAAAATGATGTCTGGAGAAAAAACAAGAGATGAAATTTCTTCATCGCCTAGTGATATGTTTCGAAGAAATGTTTATTACAAAGTGTTAGATGCTATTATTACATCAATTACTGTAAGGTTTAGTGACTCTAGAGAAATACTAAAAGATTTGTGTTTACTGTCTCCTGAGGGATTAATGACAATGAATGAAAACAAATTACCACAAAATGCTTTTGATAATCTGCAAAAATGGATTGTACATATTGACAAAATTGCATTAAGAACTGAATATTTAACATTTAGGAAAAGCTTAAGTGAACTACTAAATGGTCATGAACTTAAATTCAATTATTCTACACCAAATGATGAAAATAGTCATATAAGTTCTGATGACAGCCCAAGCCCAAGTTCAGATGAAAATGAAGAAAAAACAGAAGACAACAATGAACAACTTTCATGTATAAAAATACTTGAGCTATTATCAAATTATGGTTTAATTGATGCGTTTTCAAATTTATACATGGCCTAAAAGTCATTGAGTACCATTCCAATCTCATCGGCTTCTGCTGAGCGTAGTTTTTCAAAAGTAATATATAATCATATATAAATTACTATTACAAGCATAAAACATCATTATAATTATTTGGTACATTTTTATTTTAAGGTGAAATTGATAAAAAATAGATTGCGATCTTCAACAGGACAAAGCCGTTTGGAAAGTCTTTTAATTCTGAGTACTGAAAAAGATATTCCTATTGACATAAACAGTGTCATTGATCAGGTTGCTCTATCTTCAGATATTTAAAAAAAAAAATTAATGTTTTCTTAAATTGTTTTTCAATAAATATACACATATAATTAAAATGGTATCTATAATTTTATACCTGTTTTAATTGTATATTAATTTTACTATGCTCATTTATGTAAGTATGTTATTATAAATAAATAAATTAGTTAATAATTAAATTATATCATAAAAAGCTCATATTACAAGAATGTGCTTTAGAGGAGCCTCTCTCCTTACATTTATTAATTGTTGAATCAATAAATCAATTAGGCAATAAATATTTAGATATGTATTTTGACATAAAATATGCAACAAAATAACGTAATGTAACCCCTTAATTTACATAATACATTCTTCAAAGACGTTAGCAAGGTCCATCAGTACGCAGAGATGAATGAATAAATTAAATTAATGTTTTCAAAATGGATTAACAAAGTTAACTACATTATCTGTGTCACTTGCTTTTCACAAATTTGAAATTCAATCTTTAAAGTACAGTTTTTTTATACTTAAATTTAAATTTTTTTCCATTTTTCAACTGTTTGGGCGTACTAATAGTGTTGCCGCCGCAACAGAAATATACGGTGATAATATCGTATAAATATTAAAGTCGATACCAAGGCCGTGCCGCCGCCGCGGCTATCGCAAATTGTGATATGAACGATCGACGGCGTCGTTACGCAACCTGCCATCTGCCTAGTCCAGCTATTATGCAAATATATTAATCGTCCCCCAACCAGTCTGTCTCCGTGCGTCGAGCGTACCGTCGTCCGTACAGGTGTCACCCGTGCATGTGTGTGTGTGTGTGTTATGATCACGCCGCCGCCGTACGAAAAAACTCATATCACACACAAATAATATTAATATAATAAATCAATTTTGTTATTCGGATCTTATACCATAACACCTTGTTTATTATTTTTGTTTGTTATATTTTTGTCGCTTACGTCGTCAGTGCGTTCGGGGAAATATACCGTCGTATACAATTCTTTTTTTTTAAAATATTATTCATTTGTATTATTCGCTGTGTAACGATGTCATATGTATACACCATTATCGGTAGTGTCCACATACTATAATATACCGCCGTATATTTTATAACCATAACTATATTGCATAATTGTATTCACAATCCACCGGTGTGTGAGTGTGCGCGTCGCGGTATATGTATAATTATATACGCATATCATACATATGTTCATCACCGTCGTTGATCACGCCGGGAGACAGATCTATTTCTAATCATCCACCACCCGCAAATCCAACGTCGTGCATACCAGGGTCACGTAACGTTAACAATTTTATATTCTGTCATTATTATATTATCTTATTATTTTATACCTATCATTATTTATATTATTATGTCGTATGACACTACGTATTATTTGTAATATATATATAAGGTCCCACCCATAGCCTATCATTGTCGTAGTATTATAAGGCAGTACAATAAATTATTATATGTATTTCATGTAGATTCATATCCTCTTTCTCATTCTTCACTATCATCAGTCCTCACCACCTTTTGTCCGTGTTTCAATATCGGCGTAGCAGGAAACCGTGACTGGTATTTAATCGTTCGAATTTCGGACCTGCTGCCCAAACAAATAGAAATTATTAGGGATGTTTTTTGGTCTAAAATATAGAGAGACAGAGACCTTTTAAGGAAACCTACATATTATTAAACATAATTATTGTTATTTTCTTTTATGGAAAATGTTCATAGGTATTTGAAAACAACTTTTGAAGTGAGTTTTTTTTTTGTGTGTGTGTTTTGATGAACTGAGAGTCTTATGAGAGATTTTGAAGGGTGGGTGCCGGGTGGTCAGTAAAAATTGTTGCCTCACCACAATTTTAAGTTCGTCACGCCACTGGCGGCAGTTGACGCAAGTACGTCGGAGGCAGCGGCGGACTCTAAAAAAATGTAAGTAATATTATTTGTGCTCAAAATTATTTTACTATTATTGTAATAAATATATTTAATTTTTTTTTACAACAAAAACAATAAATTAAAATTTTTTTTTACTATATTTATTTTTACTTTAATTGCTATATTACTGACGCATTTCTTTTATATTTTATACACACACATACACACACACATTATATATAATAAATATTTATACAATTTCCCACTTATATATATTGTGGACATATTATATATTAAATTAATAAACTATTAAACCTATATTATATTGTTAAATGTTATTATACGCTGTTATGTTTTACATTATGTATAATAATAATTCCAAAAAAAAATCTGATAAAATCACTTTCTTTTTAAAAACGTTTTTGTATTTAAATATTTTGTGTTGTGTACATATCACGTGTTTTTAAATATTTTATTATTGTATCTATGTTTGTTAAGTCTCTTAAAATAACATTGCCTCGTACTTATTGCATATTTTTATTATTATATATCATTATATATAAATTTTGTACAATGCCCATTGCCCAATATTGCATATATTTATAATACCTATATTATATTAATACATCAATCGTGTTTGACTATATTTTGCCCTTAATATTTTCGATATGTTATAAGGTGTTTCCTACATTGGTTTTATATGTAACAGACTTGAATAATGTACAAAAAAAATTAAATACGTGTTGTATACAGGGTGTTCCAAATTTCATGTGACAGCAGATATCAGCATGATCTACTTAAATTAGGAAAAAATTACCTATGTGAAAACTTTTTTGAATCATATAATCTAAATTAATTTGATATTAAATATTTTTTTTATTAATTAGGATGGGGAGGTTCGAGGGGTAACTTTAAAAATTCAAATGGGAACCTATATTTTTGAAACATAATTCATGCACAGATTAATTTTAAATGAATTTTGACGGGTCATTCACAAAAATGTCTTAATAATTGAAGGAGTTATTGACATCTGAATATTGGTGTTAATTTATAAAATTCTACAGTGAATAATTAATACTAAAAGTGCTTCTGTTGTACGACCTTAATTATCTGGGTATGTAATTATCAATTTATTACAGTAAACAGTAGCAATACAAAACGTATATCAGTATTATCGCTTGATATTATTAGTTTATTACCAATTACAGATTATTTTTATTTATGTTGTCCTAATTGCATTTCTTAATCTGACAATCGATGACTTTAATTAAATTTTATAAAATAAAATAATATATTAATATGTAGGTATAACCTATAGTCTGAGACCGTGATAATAGCGTTTTGTATTATTTAATTATTTTATCAATGATAATAGTGATATAAGCATAAACATTAGAGAACTTCTTTAAAATTCATGGATATAAGATTAAAGATATGATGATTTATAACTTTAAGATTATTTAATTTTAATAAAATTTTCTACGTCAACCTTTTTGAATCATATAATCTAAAATAATTTGATATTAATAATTTTTTTTTATAAATTAAAAAGGGGAAATTTTAGGGGTAAATTTTAAAATTCAAATGGGAACAAAAATTTTTTGAAATATGATTCATATACGATTTATTTTTTAATGAGTTTTGACGTATCATTCATAATTATGCATAAATAAATAAAGAAGTTAATAGTTATTAACATTTGAATTTTGTATTTTAATTTATAAAATGCCATCAATGAATAATAATAATAGACATTTGTGCTTTTGTTATACGCCGATGCATTCTTATGCAACCTTAATAATCTTTACGCTATCTAACTTTCAATTTATTAGTCATAAAACGTATGTTTGATATCTTAATTTAAGCTTAATATATTACATATAGGTAAAATCGCATCATTGTATTGAAAATAAAAAAAAACAACACATTAGGTATAACAATATGTATACCTACATAATATTACAATACGTAATATATTGTATATTGTTCTATTTATTATTTATAATATAAAGTTATAAACAAATATCATACAGTAAATAAATAGGCTATAGCTATTTAATACCAAATTGTTGTATAAATTATATTATACAGCATAAAATTATTTAAAATTTATACAAATAGGTACCTGTATTTTTCGACTAATTTAGGAACCTAAATATATTTTTTAATTTAAATAATAGGTAATAACTAGGGCCCGGAAGTTCATGCATTTGCATGTTTTTACTGAGTGCATCAAAACGTTGCTGGATGAGATAAAAGTTTGAATCACAATCTAACGAGTTCAAAAATGTTCAAAAATTTTAATGTACCTACATATTTTCGCATAGGTATTTTGAGGTTTTTTAAAAATACGAGTATAAGCATACTTAAAATAAAATTGCATTTTACTGCATTTTAGTATTATTATTATTATTATTATTATTTTTTTTTTATTAATATTTCATGATAATGTCGGACTTTGAGTATATTTCAAAATGTATTTGTTGAAAAATATGTCCTTTCAACGTTGCCAATATGAAATAAAAACCTGATTAAAATTATTAGCGTCATTGCTTGGTCGGGCTGATAATTGTCATTCATTTGTATTTGAAATCCTAACAAAATATTCAAAATCCATAGTTGTAAATTTTAATTCTTGAAGTAAATAATATAACATATTAAATCATATTAAAATTGATATTTTTCCCATCTTTGAATTATTATTTTTACAGAAAAAAAAACCTTAACGTAAAAATACAAAATACACATTTAGCTCATATTTTAGTGATTTTAAGCGTATATTTTGATAGTTTTTAATGTATGAACTTTCAGGCCCTATTAATACTATTATCATACCTATTTTCATATTTTGTTTGAATAAACTTAATATTAGATATACCATTTCTAAACACTACAAAATGACAACATTGATTTCGAAAACTTGTATGATTAAATTTCGCGTTCAACATATAGCTAAATGATGCATAAAAATCAAACAGTTTTTGAAAGAACATCATCCTTTCACAACATAAAGATACGATTTATCAAATATTAAATAATAATAATAACTAGGACTTGGATGTTGTTACAATGATTAAAAGTCATTAAAGACTTAAGGTTATAGCTAGACTTGGGAATTTAAAAGTTATAAAAACAGACAAATACAAATAAAAATATGAGCAAATACAAACATACACTAGAACAAGGCAATTTTGACTGAATTTATTTGAAAATGTGTCTATTATTTGTATTATAAATTTTTCCTTTTTTTGAATAATTGTACCTACCTATTCATCCAATATCAATATCATTGAATAAAATAACTGATAGGTTAATATGAAGTATAATATTCATCTGTGGCATGGAGAACAAAGCCAATGACATAAAATTCACACAATATTTACATAACATTGGTAAAATACATTACATAATAAGTACCAATAAGAACTTTAATTTTTAAACTAAATTTACATGACATTTTTTCCTCTAATAAGTAAACTGTTTAACGTACGTATTTGCTAATTTTATTAGTTGCATACCATATTTATACGTATACAAATGTATTATGTATAGTTTTATATAATAATAAATATTATAATGTGAGTTTTTAATTTAATTCTAACAACATCCAAGTCCAAATCATGACTTCAAACAAAATATGTATTTTAAGTATGTCCTATTGCATCAGCCATCAGTAAAAAAATATTCATAATATATTCTGAGTGGTGAATTATTTTTGTCATTTAGTTTATTTTAGTATATTAAAATAATCTAGTCACTAAGACTAAGGTATGTATGGTAAACTAAATTTAAAAGCAAATTAATACATTTTAAAAGACTATCAAATTTAAAATTCATAATTTAATTTTAATGAATGAGAAGATAGTTGAAATGTGTACATTGGCGCAACTAGGGGGGGACTTAGGGGGGCTTAGCCCCCCCAAAATGTATTATAGCCCCCCCAAGTTGTTTTGATTATTTAAAATGTAATGATAATTTAAGCATGGGATAGTGAGATACATACTAAATAATATGAGTATATGACGCAGAGAATTATTCAAAAGTAAATTGTATAAATATAAAATATTATTATTATAGTTTTTTTTGTAATTCCTACAATCCTACATAATTAATAATAATATTGTTATCTAATAAATGTGACGGACGACGGTGGAATATTGCGGTGGTTCACTGCGACAACGTCTAATAATCGAAATCCCGGTATTTCCGACTGTAAATAAATAATCAGAGTCGAATAGTCGATCTGTGTTTTGGGATTCTCCGTGGCCAGTGCTAATCAATTGCGTGTGTGCAAACCGTATATAGTGAGTAGTGACGATACTGTACTGTACTTCTGTTGTGTTTGTGTATTGCACTACTACAGACTGCAGTATTATTTAATATTTATACCTTGGAACTTGGAAGTGTTTTATTTTGGTGTTAATACTTTAGTGAGTAAAAATGGACAAAAAAAAAGTATTTAGTATTTTTAATAAACCAAAAAAAGTATCCAGTACTAGTACAGTTGATACAGTTGAAAACCAAAATAATCCAGACGATCCTCCAAGTTTTTCAAAAAGCATGAAAGTAAGTAAATTTAATTATTTTAATATATTATTCAATTAAACTTAAATGTAAGTTTTTAGATATTAAAATATTATAGTTTGTATTTTTAATTGTATAGCAACCAAACAAAGAAGTTGATTGTATGCCAACTGATCTGGGAGATTTGCAATCCGGTCCAATTCGTCCAAAATTACAAGTAATTTATAATTTCAGTTAAACAAAAAATTACACAATATCCTATTTTTTTATTTTACATTTTTATTTGGAATTTCTAAACTGCATGATTATTATTTATTAATTATTGTGTTAATTTTTTTTGTGATAGGTGTATCCAAAGACCAAGTTTGGGAACCAAAATAGAGCTTTTTCAGCAGTTTGGTATGAATATTTTGACTGGTTAGAGTACAGTATTGAAAAGGATGCAATTTTCTGTTATGCTTGCCGCAATTTTTCTACACACTCTGTTGAAGATACTTTTGTTCAAAAAGGTTTCAAAAATTGGAAAAAAGTATGTTTACATACTATAAAAATAATTTGAAATTCTCATGGTATTTTTGATTGGTTGATCCTTACTTTTTATTGGAATGACCTTTTTAAGAATATGAAAATAATATGATAGCAATTGCCAGTTTTTTTATTAGTTACTAAGTGTTATTATATGTTTAGATAAGTGGTTCTACTGGATCTGGATCTTCTAAGAGGTCCAAATCAAAACTTGCATTGCATGCTGCTTGTAAACAGCATCTTATAAACAGAGAAAAATGGAACTCTTATATTTTGAGCAAAAAAAATGGTTCAGTGCATGCCGTGCTATCAACTGCTCATTCAGAACAAATAGAAAAAAATCGAAATTATGTCAAAACTTTAATTGACTTGATTCTATTTTTGGCCCGACAAGGATTGGCTTACCGTGGGCATCTAGAGAGTAAAGATTCTAATAATCAAGGTATATAAATTTTTTTTTAATGATAATTAGATAATTAGAATAATACATTTTGATAATTAGGAAATTTTAAGGAATTGTGTAATGTTATGGCCAAATATAACCCGACATTTGCTACTCAGTATGCATTGCAACATACAAATTATTCTAGTTGGAAGATTCAAAATGAACTGATAAACTGCTGTTCTAATACTGTGTTATTAAATATTATTAGTGATATCAAAGACTGCGGATATTTTGCTTTAATGTGTGATGAGGCAAGGTAAATCACCTAATTGTGTTAAATATTGAATTAAGCTATGTGGTATCATATAATTTATATATAATATGTGAAAATTATTTTTAGGTGTTTTAAAGAAGAACAATTAGCTTTATGTGTTAGGTATTCCAAAAATCTACACATTTTTGAAAGGTTTGTTGGATTTGTAGATGTGTCAATAAGTCAAAACGCTGAAGCATTATCATCTGCTATTTTATCATTTCTTGACAAACACAACATTCTGAATGTACCCATCATAGCACAAAGCTATGATGGAGCAAATGTTATGTCAGGTGACCACAATGGAGTACAAAAAAAAATTAAAGACAAAAACCCTTTTTCTATTTATATACACTGCATGGCCCACAGAACTAATTTAGTGGTAATTGATATGTGTAAATCAATTAAGGTATGTTGGTGTATACTTTATTATCTAATGTAGTAATGTCTCTATGTAAACTAATTTAAATTACAAGTACTAAAAATTGTTTTTCATTATTCAGGATGCTAGAAATCTTTTCAATGGGTTAGAAGCGTTGTATATCCATTTTTCAATCCCATCAAAAAATATGATGTTGGTTGATATACAAGAGAAACTTGGAATTAAAAAAACAAAACTATGTTCGATTAGTGATACAAGGTGGTCTTGCCGTTTTAAAAACTGCAAAATGGTGATGGAACATTATTCTTCTATAATAAAAGTTTTAAAATATGAAATAGAGGAAAATACTGACAAAAACGTTGCAAATGCTATAGGTTAGATTACTTACTCATATATTTCCATTTAACACAAAATTACATTGTTTAGTGTATTTTAAAAGTTAATTTTTTTAGGAATCCTGTACACAATGGAAAAAACTTCATTTCTTGTGCATTTGTTTGTTTTACATGAGATTTTACTTATACTTAATATACTAAGTAACAAACTCCAGGAAAAGACTGCAACGTTGGGTAAAGCATCTCAAGTAATAGATTCTGTTATTGCTACCCTAGAAGCTAATCGCTGTGAAGAACATTTTTTAACAATTTGGACTCAAATAACTGAATTTTGTACAAAAAACCACATACTGTTGGAGATATCCATGAATGATACATTATTAATAAATAATAAATTATATGCAAATAGTTTTTAGTCATTAACAATAGTAGTTGAAAATTGAAATTAAAAGGCTTTTTATTTTATTAGGATCTAAGAGAAAAAGAACACAGCCAAATAAACTAAGTAATTATACAGGGTGTTCCAAATTTCATGTGACAGCAGATTTCAGCATGATATATTTAAATTAGGAAAAAATGACCTATGTAAAAACTATTTTGAATGATATAATCTAAATTAATTTGATATTAAATATTTTTTTTATTAATTAGGATGGGGAGGTTCGAGGGGTAACTTTAAAAATTCAAATGGGAACCTATATTTTTGAAATATGATTTGTGCACAGCTTAATTTTAAATGAATTTTGACGGGTCATTAAAAAAAATGTCTTAATAATTGAAGGAGTTATCGACATCTGAATATTGGTGTTAATTTATAAAATTCTACAGTGAATAATTAATACTAAAAGTGCTTCTGTTGTACGACCTTATCTGGGTATGTAATTATCAATTTATTACAGTAAACAGTAGTCAGTACAAAACGTATATCAGTATTATCGTTTGACATTATAACCAATTACGAATTATTTTTATTTATGATGTCCTAATTGCATTTCTTAATCTATGAATAGATGAAAAGTCCAAACTCCAAGACCGCGATAATAGTTGTTTATATCAAATTATTTTATCGATGATAATACAAGATATTATAATCACAGATTTCTGTAATAATAATTTATAACCTAAAAATTATAGTGATAAATGATGAGATAGATGATTAGGTTGTTTGTTGATAAATGATAACGCTTGTCATTTGTCACTTTGTAATTTTTATATGACAGTTAAGAGTGTTAAGACAAAAAGTTAAACTATATTTAAATACGTGTCTAATTGTTTCATTATTTCAATCAAATGCATATTTTAAGTCATTGTAGTTAGTGCGTTTGAATTTTCGTCAACTGGTTGTTACTGTCTGGAAGTATTTGCATTTGTTTTAAATTAACATCAAATGACATACCTAATTTTGATAATATGTGTCAATTATCTATTTACACTAAGAAGGTACTTTATATTTCTTTTATTGATCATTGAATAATTAAAAATTATATTTTTGTTCATCACCATCATTAGTACAATATTCATATACAATATACAATTCATACTATATTTGTACTTATCTAAGACTTCAAATTTGAAATTAGCATTTTCATTATACCTAATTTAATGTGATTTTTTTGCTTATTGAATTTTTTTAAGCCCATTTATTTCTAGTCATAAAAATTATCAATTTGCTTTTAAATTTAGTTTACCATACATATCATAGTCTTAGTGGCTAGATTATTTTAATATACTAAAATCAACTAAATGACAAAAATAATTCACCACTCATCAGAATATATTATGAACATTTTTTTACTGATGGCTGATGCAATAGAACATACTTATTTTGTTTGAAGTAATGATTTGGACTTATGTTGTTATAATTAAATTAAAAACTCACATTATAATATTTATTATATAAAACTATACATAATACATTTATTTTATATGTATAAATATGGTATGCAACTATGTATTTTGCATATTAAAGAGTTTATTTATTAGAGGAAAAAAAATGTCATGAAAATGTAGTTTAAAAATTAAAGTTCTTATTGGTGCTCATTATGTAATGTATTTTACCAATGTTATGTAAATATTGTGTGAATTTTATGTCATTGACTTTGCTTTCCATGCCCATTGATATTTTAAATTTAGTTTACCATACATAGGTATCTTAGTCTTAGTGGCTAGATTATTTTAATATACTAAAATCAACTAAATGACAACAATAATTCACCACTCAGAATATATTATTCGTAAAATTAATTTATCTATTTACACTTTGAAGGTACTTTATATTTCTTGCTTGGATCATAAAAAAATTAAATTTTTGTTCATCACCGTCTTTAGTTAATTTTTTATACATAATCACAGGTCATTTGTACATATCTAAGACTTCAAATTTTAAATTAGTTTTTCCATCACAATTCAATGTGTATTCTTTGTTTATTTAATTTGTATTTAGCCAATTGATTTAAATTAAAAATATTATTGGATATAATCCATTATTTTCAATAATTTTAAGACAACATTTTATTGAAATGTATGGTACTTTAGTACTTAACTAATTAGAATAGAGCAAATGTTTGATTACACTAATAAATATTTGCATGTATGGTTTTTTTGTTGCTCTGTGTTAATAAAATAATAGAATTTATAAATTTTTAAAGTCTTGCAATTTTGTTTTACAAGGTTATTCATACAAAGGCAACAATTTTGAGGATATTATGATCCTTATCATTATTTTTTACTAATTTGTTCAAACATAGATCGCATTTATAATGTTGTATTAAATGTAGCAAAACAGTAAATACCTATATTATGATTTATTATTTGATTGAACTAGATAACCTCTGGCAAGAGCCAAAATTCTATAAGTTAATTTATCAATCAAGTTTAATATAAATATACAGTATACACATAGGTAATATTACTTGTAGCTAATAAATTAAAATATTGCGAGTGTTGTAAACAATCAGAACCTATATTTATATAACTTTTAAAGACTAGTAATTATATTTTATAATGTTATTCACTCAGAAACAACTATTTTTAACTAATTTGTTTATATGAATACTTAAACATATTTTTTAAGTAATTCGTTTAAACATTGGTCACATTTAATAGTATAATAAATATAGCAAACTAATAATTTAGTTTACCATACATATCTTAATGGGTCATTTATTTTATACTAAAATTAACTAAATGACAACATTAATTCACCACTCAGAATATATTATAATTTTTTACTGATATAATTTGAAATATTTGAAATACTTATTATGTTTGTTGTCATGGTTGAGACTTTGATGTTGTTATAATTAAATAAAAAATTCATAAGTATTATAATATTTATAATTATATGTAAGTATACAACTATACATAACTATACATTTTGTATGTATATTTTTTATGCATATTATACCATTGATTTAAATTAAATCTGTTTTGGATATGATCCATTTTCTTCAGTTTTAGACAAAAGTTTATTGAAATGTATGGTAGCTAATTAAATTAAAGCAAATGTTTAACTACCTACTCTAAAAGTCATTGTAGGTAGGTACATAAGACTGCAAATGTGACATCATTTTTTTTTCATTAAATTTTATTGTCCTTATTGATATTGTAACCTTTGATGGTACATATTTATTTTCATGAAAAATAATAAAATTCGGTGAATTTTAGCTGAAACTTTTAGATTTGTTAATGTATTTAATTAATTAATTTATTTTATTTATTTCTTGCTCATGAGTAATAATTAGGTACATAGAATTCATAAATTTACTTAATAAATATTATTATATTGTATGGTTTATTGTTGGTTTGTGTTAATAAAATTATAGAATTTATAACGTTTTAAAGTCTTGCAGTTATATTTTATAAGGTTATTCAAACAAAACTTACTATTTTGAGCTTATCAATATTTTCTATTAATTTGTTTAAGCACTGCCGCAATAAATATAGCAAAATAGTAAATACCTATATTATGATTTATTATTCGATTGAACTACATGAAACCGCTGGCATGAACCAAAATTCTGTAAGTTAAACTAGTCAATCATGTTAAACATAAATATAATAAATATAGCAAAATAGTAAATAACTATATTATGATTTATTATTCAATTGTACTACATGAAACCGCTGGCATGAACCAAAATTCTGTAAGTTTCTGTAAGACAATCACAATAAATACACATATCATAGGTAATATTACTTGTAGCTTAATTTAAATATTGCGAGTGTTGTAAACAATTAGTACCTATATTGATATAACTTTTTAAAGACTAGCACTTATATTTTATAATGTTATTCACACAGAAGCAACTATTTTTAACTAATTAATTCATATGAATACTTGAACATAATATTTAAGTAATTGGTTATTATCACATTTAATAGTGTAATAAATAAAGCAAATTTGTAATTTTAGTTTTGCAAATTTAGTTTACCATGCATAATAGTATGATACATATCTCAATGGGTCACAGGGTTGCTTATTTTATACTAAAATGTACCTACCTACTAAATGACAACAATAATTTGTCTTGACAAAATTATACACATTTCAACTATCTTCACATTCATTAAAATTAAATTATGAATTTTAAAATTGATAGTCTTTTAAAATGTATTAATTTGCTTTTAAATTTAGTTTACCATACATACCTTAGTCTTAGTGACTAGATTATTTTAATATACTAAAATCAACTAAATGACAAAAATAATTCACCACTCAGAATATATTATGAATATTTTTTTACTGATGGCTGATGCAATAGGACATACTTAAAATACATATTTTGTTTGAAGTCATGATTTGGACTTGGATGTTGTTAGAATTAAATTAAAAACTCACATTATAATATTTATTATTATATAAAACTATACATAATACATTTGTATACGTATAAATATGGTATGCAAGTCCAGTGCTCGAATTGGGGGGGTGCGCAGGGGGACGGAGCTCTCCTACTATTTTTATTTTTTTTTTGCGTTCCTCTACTATTTATTTTCACTTGGTCGGGGGGACGGTACAAACTAATGTCCGAAATAATTTTTATTAAAATGTGGATTTCAATTGATGTCAATTAGGTATATAACAAATTATACTATTTTTCATATCAACATTATTTTTGATATTATTTTATTAATTAATTATAATATCACAAGACGTAAGACGTATATTATTTAAGGCCATGAACATTAGATAAAGGACACCGAACACGGCCGGGCGAAGCGAAAAAACATGGTCCGGAATTATCGCATTCCACCAGAATGCGCGTCGGAGCGTAACGATGGTGTTTTTACATGTACAGCATAGGGAATTTATTAGTTTTTAAATATTATATTCGAAATGGTGTAACTTATGAATAATTACTATAGAACGTTTTTTTTAGACCAAATTGTTCTCGATCGAATACACGTGTTTCCAATAATATACGACTTCTAGAAAAAGAGATATAGTTGATTTAAAAAATACATTCGATTTTTTTATATATAATATTATATCTATATTGATATATCTCGTAATCGTATAAACTATAAATCGTAAATTAAATCTAATTCATATCACAGCTAGGTTGAATATATAATATACATATAATAAATTATAATATATTATGTATCATAATACATTTTATGCTTCAATAGAATACAAAAAAAACTGTAAAAATATTATTTCAATGCCATAAGAAGAGATTAGAGAATAACTTACTTATAACACTAAATACTTCCATAATTAATGATATGTTTTATATATTGATGTATTAATGAAGTATTATATGAAGAAGTGGCTTTTAAATTGAATTTTAATTAGATAATATTGTATGTCTTCAATTAAAGTAATACCTAACGATTAATTAATAACTAAAATATGAATAACAAATTATAAATTATGTAAGTAAGTACTAAATTAAAACAAAAAGATCGTACTTTGGGCGCCTTAAACATTGTTTTTTTTTTTATTATTCTTTGTCATTTATTTGTTTTAATTTGGGATTTGTAACCTTTTCGACATCCAGGGACAAAACTGTTTCTGGACTCTGGACATTATATTATTTAATATATTAAATATTATGTAATAACTAATAAATTCCACAAGTAGGTTCTCTATTAACTAATTACATATATAATATATATAAATTATGTATAACCAATACATAATCATGTAAACTACCTACATAATATAATAATTAATAATTATTGAAGGTACATAATATTTTACATTTATTGTTATTGTTATGAGTCGTGATAAGACGCAATCATTGATATTATCACAGAGATATATCAATATAGATATATTATGTGTAAAAAATTCGAATGTATTTTTTAAAACAACTATATCTCTTTTTCTAGAAGTCGTATATTATTGGAAACTTATGTATTCGATCGAGAACAATTTGGTTTAAAAAAAACGTTCTATATTAATTATTCATAAGTTACACCATTTCGAATATAATATTAAAAAACCAATAAATTCCCTATGCTGTATAATATGTAAAAACGCCATCGTTGCGGTCCGACGCGCATTCTAGCGGAATGCGATAATTCTGGACCACTTTGATATGCACAGTTCGGCGTCCTTTCTCTAATGTTCATGTTTAAGGCACAGATACTGAGATAATGGTGTGTGATAGTACTATCTTAAGCCGTTTTCCGAATGAAATGTTATCATTGCTATCATATCAGCTGACGAAGTATGTTGTCCAAAAAGAAATGTAAACGATGAAGAACATACTTATAAAAATATGTGGTCTCTTTTTAATAAAAAACAATAAATATTAATTTCTTCTTCTAAGATATTACATTATTATTTAATAAAATATATTATATTTATACCTGTTTGGATTTAAAAATGTGTTGCTGAAAAGTGGTATTCAAAATGTATGTAAGGTAGGACTCGGGGGGGGGGGGTGTGGGGGGCAAAGCCCCCCACGGGTCTGTGTTAAATAATTTCACCCTTGGAACGCAGATTTTAAATCGTTAGATTGAGCTCCTCTACTTAATTTTTCCCAATTCGAGCACTGTATGCAACTAATAAAATTAGCAAATACGTACGTTAAACAGTTTACTTATTAGAGGAAAAAATGTCATGTAAATTTAGTTTAAAAATTAAAGTTCTTATTGGTACTTATTATGTAATGTATTTTACCAATGTTATGTAAATATTGTGTGAATTTTATGTCATTGGCTTTGTTCTCCATGCCACAGATGAATATTATACTTCATATTAACCTATCAGTTATTTTATTCAATGATATTGATATTGGATCAGTAGGTAGGTACAATTATTCAAAAAAAGGAAAAATTGATAATACAAATAATAGACACATTTTCAAATAAATTCAGTCAAAATTGCCTTGTTCTAGTGTATGTTTGTATTTGCTCATATTTTTATTTGTATTTGTCTGTTTTTATAACTTTTAAATTCCCAAGTCTAGCTATAACCTTAAGTCTTTAATGACTTTTAATCATTGTAACAACATCCAAGTCCTAGTTAATATTTTTATTTAATATTTGATAAATCGTATCTTTATGTTGTGAAAGGATGATGTTCTTTCAAAAACTGTTTGATTTTTATGCATCATTTAGCTATATGTTGAACGCGAAATTTAATCATACAAGTTTTCGAAATCAATGTTGTCATTTTGTAGTGTTTAGAAATGGTATATCTAATATTAAGTTTATTCAAACAAAATATGAAAATAGGTATGATAATAGTATTAATAGGGCCTGAAAGTTCATACATTAAAAACTATCAAAATATACGCTTAAAATCACTAAAATATGAGCTAAATGTGTATTTTGTTTTTTTTTACGTTAAGGTTTTTTTTTCTGTAAAAATAATAATTCAAAGATGGGAAAAATATCAATTTTAATATGATTTAATATGTTATATTATTTACTTCAAGAATTAAAATTTACAACTATGGATTTTGAATATTTTGTTAGGGTTTCAAATACAAATGAATGACAATTATCAGCCCGATCAAGCAATGACGCTAATAATTTTAATCAGGTTTTTATTTCATATTGGCAACGTTGAAAGGACATATATTTCAACAAATACATTTTGAAATATACTCAAAGTCTGACATTATCATGAAATATTAATAAAAAAAAAAAAATAATAATAATAATAATATTAAAATGCAGTAAAATGCAATTTTATTTTAAGTATGCTTATACTCGTATTTTTAAAAAACCTCAAAATACCTATGCGAAAATATGTACATTAAAATTTCATTTTTGAACTCGTTAGATTGTGATTCAAACTTTTATCTCATCCAGCAACGTTTTGATGCACTCAGTAAAAACATGCAAATGCATGAACTTCTGGGCCCTAGTTATTACCTATTATTTAAATTAAAAAATATATTTAGGTTCCTAAATTAGTCGAAAAATACAGGTACCTATTTGTATAAATTTTAAATAATTTTATGCTGTATAATATAATTTATACAACAATTTGGTATTAAATAGCTATAGCCTATTTATTTACTGTATGATATTTGTTTATAACTTTATATTATAAATAATAAATAGAACAATATACCTACAATATATTACGTATTGTAATATTATGTAGGTATACATATTGTTATAATGTGTTGTTTTTTTTTATTTTCAATACAATGATGCGATTTTACCTATGTAATATATTAAGCTTAAATTAAGATATCAAACATACGTTTTATGACTATAATAATTAATAAATTGATAGTTAGATAGCGTAAAGATTATTAAGGTTGCATAAGAATGCATCGGCGTATAACAGAAGCACAAATGTCTATTATTATTATTCATTGATGGCATTTTATAAATTAAAATACAAAATTAAAATGTTAATAACTATTAACTTCTTTATTTATTTATGCATAATTATGAATGATACGTCAAAACTCATTAAAAAATAAATAAATCGTATATGAATCATATTTCAAAAAATTTTTGTTCCCATTTGAATTTTAAAATTTACCCCTAAAATTTCCCCTTTTTAATTAATAAAAAAAAATTATTAATATCAAATTATTTTAGATTATATGATTCAAAAAGGTTGACGTAGAAAATTTTATTAAAATTAAATAATCTTAAAGTTATAAATCATCATATCTTTAATCTTATATCCATGAATTTTAAAGAAGTTCTCTAATGTTCATGCTTATATCACTATTATCATTGATAAAATAATTAAATAATACAAAACGCTATTATCACGGTCTTATAGGTTATACCTATTACCTACATATTAATTTATTATTTTATTTTATAAAATTTAATTAAAGTCATCGATTGTCAGATTAAGAAATGCAATTAGGACAACATAAATAAAAATAATCTGTAATTGGTAATAAACTAATAATATCCAGCGATAATATACTGATATACGTTTTGTATTGCTACTGTTTACTGTAATAAATTGATAATTACATACCCAGATAATTAAGGTCGTACAACAGAAGCACTTTTAGTATTAATTATTCACTGTAGAATTTTATAAATTAACACCAATATTCAGATGTCAATAACTCCTTCAATTATTAAGACATTTTTGTGAATGACCCGTCAAAATTCATTTAAAATTAATCTGTGCATGAATTATGTTTCAAAAATATAGGTTCCCATTTGAATTTTTAAAGTTACCCCTCGAACCTCCCCATCCTAATTAATAAAAAAAATATTTAATATCAAATTAATTTAGATTAAATGATTCAAAAAAGTTTTCACATAGGTAATTTTTTCCTAATTTAAGTAGATCATGCTGATATCTGCTGTCACATGAAATTTGGAACACCCTGTATAACAGAAGTAAATACTGGTGAAAGTGAAGAGCATAGCTCAAATGATATTATGACATGCTATCGTGTCAAATATTTTATTATTTTGGACACTGTAATAATGAATCTTAAAATAAGATTTTCAAAAGAAAGTATGGAGTTGGCTAAAAGTGTGGATGGCTTTTTAATGTTTGACTATTCAAAAAGCCTTACATTTATAAACCATTATAAAGTAAGTTAATTAATTGTTTTTAAATTAAACATTAATGAAAAAATAATGTTAATGCTAATTTATTTTTGTGTAGAATTTATTGAATATCGATTTGGAAAGTTTGAAGGCAGAAATGATGGTAGCACAAAATCTTAAAAAACAATCTACCGATAATAAAATGATGACACCTGCAGAAATGGCTGAAATTGTATCACCTAACACTTTTCCAAACTTGTATAAATTGTTGAACGTAGCTTATACAATTCCTATTAGTAGTGCCACTTGTGAAAGAGCATTCTCTGCTATGCGGCGGGTAAAAAATTGGCTACGTTCAACAATGTTACAAGACCGTTTTTCAAATTTATCTTTACTAAGCATTGAAAGAGACTTAACTAATAACATAGACAGCGATACTGTCTTAGAACATTTTATAGCTAATAATAAAAATAGACGGATAGATCTTAATATGTAAATTACAAATTAAGATTATCGATTATGTCATATTTTATGTAAAACACTACATAGAAGTAGGTACATGATTTTTAATAATATAGTATGATAATAATATTTTATGAATTTATGATTGTTTTTATTTCAATTAATAATTATTGTTTTGTGGCTGCGGCAATGAGGGGTATGGGGGGCGAAGCCCCCCATGACTCACATTGACAAAATTTATGTGTAGGGCTTCAGCCCCACCAATATTTTAGACCTAGTTGCGCCAATGAATGTGTATAATTTTGTCAAGACAAATTATTGTTGTCATTTAGTAGGTAGGTACATTTTAGTATAAATTAAGCAACCCTGCGACCCATTGAGATATGTATCATACTATTATGTATGGTAAACTAAATTTGCAAAACTAAAATTACAAATTTTCTTTATTTATTACACTATTAAATGTGATAATAACCAATTACTTAAATATTATGTTCAAGTATTCATATGAATTAATTAGTTAAAAATAGTTGCTTCTGTGTGAATAACATTATAAAATATAAGTGCTAGTCTTTAAAAAGTTATATCAATATAGGTACTAATTGTTTACAACACTCGCAATATTTAAATTAAGCTACAAGTAATATTACCTATGATATGTATATTTATTGTGATTGTCTTACAGAAACTTACAGAATTTTGGTTCATGCCAGTGGTTTCATGTAGTACAATCGAATAATAAATCATAATATAGTTATTTACTATTTTGCTATATTTATTATATTAATGTTTAACATGATTGACTTACAGAAACTTACAGAATTGTGGTTCATGCCAGCGGTTTCATGTAGTACAAACGAATAATAAATCATAATATAGTTTTTTTTTTTTTTTTTTTTTTATTATAGGTTCAAGTTTACAACTAATAAAGCTATCATAATATAGTTATTTACTATATTTATGTTTAACATGATTGACTAGTTTAACTTACAGAATTTTGGTTCATGCCAGCGGTTTCATGTAGTTCAATCGAATAATAAATCATAGGCTATGGATAGAGTCCCGGAAAAATCGGGATTTTTGATAGCAATTTTATCAGTCCCGGACAATTTTTTTATCATAATGCACATGCGCGGGGACTTGAAAAATTTACAAAAAAAAGTGTACAATAATTACCGTACTGCCGGGACCGTAATAATATTTACGACAGACAAAGACGAAACCATGAGAAGTGTATTAAAATGTAATTTCCCAACGGCAAAATTAATACTATGTAAATTTCATGTTTTTCAAATTTTTAAACGTGAAATTACATCAAGTAAATTGGGTATTACCTCGCAGTCGGAGAGACTTCAGACACCCTGGAGGAGGTGGTCAACCCCACATTAGACGCTATTGATGGCTGGATGGGCGCTCACGGACTTCAACTAGCACGGCACAAGACAGAGGCCATCATGCTGACTAAGAAGTGGGCGTATCGGGATCCGGTGTTCATTGTAGGGGGCCACACAGTTCCTTTGTTAAGGAAGTTGCGATACCTGGGACTACATCTGGACTCACACCTTACATTCAGTGGACACTTCACTACTGTTTCGGGGAAGGCGTCCCAGGCAGCGCTGGCTATAGGACGGCTCATGCCCAACCTTGGAGGACCCTCACAGTCTAAGAGAACGCTGCTAATGTCTGTGGTGAACAGCAGGCTGTTGTACGCCTGCCCAACGTGGGCGGAAAGAGCATGCAAGTACGCTATCTGTCGAAACCTTATGATCCGGGCACAGAGAATTGCGGCTCTCAGAGTCACGAGGGCGTACCGCACAGTCTCGGCTGAGGCAGCCTTATTCCCGGCGGGAATTCCTCCGGGTGGTCTTCTTGCTTTGGAACGCAAAAGAGTCCGAAGTAAACTTGACGACCCGGACAGAGTTGATTCAAAGGACGAGATCCGGAGAGCAGAGCGAGACATCTTGCTTGCGGCTTGGTCGAACAGATGGAGTCGGGGCGTTAGAGGAGCCTGGACGCGCACGATTCTTCCGGACCTGATAAGATGGACGAAAAGATGCCCCAAAGACCTCACGTTTCATGTAACGCAGGCTCTTACGGGACATGGGTGTTTCAGGTACTACCTACACAGGATGAAGCGCGCCCCTGATGCGGCTTGCCTGTACTGCCAACACCCTGAGGACACTGCGGAACACACGATATTTGATTGTGCTTACTGGGATCCGCTTCGGCTGCCAGTGAAGATGTTTGTTGGTAACCGAAATATAACCCCGGGAGACGTCCAGGATTTGTTGTGCGGCCCCTCTGATGTCCCGTTCAGCGAGAACGACCGGCTACGGGCTGCCTCCCAACGTGCCACTCAGTCCTTCTATGACATGGTTGACAACATTTTAAGCTGCAAGGAGCATGATGAAAGGATAGCTGAGACCGAACGAAGAGCGAATGCAGTGGCAGCCGCTCCAACTGACTGACTCATTATTTATTGTATCGCATGGTATTGCATTGTATTGTACCTATTGTATTAATGTTTATTTTTAAGGTGAAGCAACCATAATTAGTTATGTGTTAAGAATGTAGTACATGTATTAACGTTTTTATTAAGCATCAATAAACGATGGCAGCAGAGGAGTAGTAGTGTTCACACAGATCCTTCTCTGCTGTCGGTTCAAACGAAAAAAAAAAAAAAAAATTGGGTATTACCCCAATTGATGAAACCAGAGCAAAAGAGTATTTACAGCAAATTTCTTACGCTAAATCAGATCAACAATATTACGAAACCTACGAAACCATGAGACAGATTTTACCGACGCAAATAATGAAATATATTGATGACAATTGGGATCCAATTAAAGACGAATGGGTTGATGCCTTTATAAATGAAAATTTTTTAAATTTTACTAATAATAGGACAGAAGCATTAAATCGTAATTTAAAATCTGTTATAAGAAAATTAAGTTCTCTTGAAGAATTTTTAACAAATTTTTTTATTGAATTACATATAGAACGAACAGAACGAGATCATAAAGCTATAAATGTAATACATAAAATACCTATTATACCATCTAATATGCTACCAATTAAAAAATATTCGGACCTCTTAACACAATACGCTTTCAACCATGTTGAAAAAGAATACAGGGCTAGTCTTAAAATAAGTGACATATCTCTTGACAATGTTAATGTGACTATAATTGAATGCAATTGTAAGTTTTTTAGATCAATGAGACTTCCATGTCGTCACATTATTAAAACTAGACAATTAAACAATTTAGAAATATTTGATGAAGCATTGTGTTTACCTCGATGGACTAAAAGTTATTTACTTCAAAATCAAAATGCTTTTCGACCACAAGTTAGTTTATTGAAAAGTATTCCAGAATGTGTCACATCTATTACATCAAGTAAAAAAAAACCAACATCAGCCTTTGAAAAACACAGGGAAGCTTCAAAGTATACTGCTACGATTTCTCAACTTATCTCTACAGTTGGACATAGCACATACATAAATAGAATTGAAGTTTTAAAAAATTTAATTAAGCAATGGGAAAATAACCAAGAAGTAATTGTGATACCTATTGGCGAAACTATAAATAATAGTGAAACCGTCAATTGTAGATCTAACGTAAGTATACATAATGGTAAAATTATGTTTTTTACATAGTCTAGGGTAGAATTAAATATTTTATTATTTCAGATCCAGTGTACTAGTGAGACCGAGAGTGATACCGTCAATTGTAGACTTGACCAAATCAACGAAACAGACATGGTGAATTATGTTTTTTACATAGTCTAGAGTAGAATTAAATATTTTATTATTTCAAATCCAGTGTACTAGTGACGAGAGTAACCTCAAACCTCTTATTGTTAAAAAAAAAACTGATTTAGGTATTATTTTCTTTGTTAAACTTTTATTAAATTTTTCATTTATTTGTTTTTATTTCTATTAGACATTTCTAGTATTACAATTCCTACAACTAAACGTAGAGGAAAACCCAAGGGAGCTCTCCAAACAGTAATCGGTTTAAAAAAAAAAAAGAAAGATTTTGACTAAAAAAACTTTTAAATTGTTGCATTATAATGAACGCAATAAATTAATATTGTCATGGTTTTGTTCTATTGACGTTATAAACAAGGCTTTAAGTTCAAATTTTAAAATAAATGAATACAATAGCATACCAAATAATATAATTGATGAGTTGGTTGATTTATTTCAAGTAGGTATTCTTTAATTTATTTATTTTTATAGTTATTATTTTTTTTTTTTGTTATTTAAACAATATTGTATTTTTTAGGTAAAACAATTTTTTTCACCCTCTGCTTGGGCAAAAGTGCAAAAAATTGTTGCTCAGAAAAATGTTTGTCATTCTTTATGGCAGTGTCCACTTTGTCAAAAAAAATGTGCCAACAATTCTATCAGTTGTGATTATTGTTTAACTTGGTATCACCCCAAGTGTGTAAATTTAATAAGCATACCAAAAAAAAACTGGTATTGTCAATATTGCTGAACGTTTATATTTTGTATTTTTAAATTTGACTGGCCAGTGGCCTTAATAGTTAGCAGAAGCCAACATGATTTAATTTATTTACATTATTTTTGTTTATATTTAGTATTTTTAAATTTGACTTAATACTGATATTTTATTTTTATATAAACTTGGTTATTCGATTTTAATAATTATAGTAAATAAAATAAAATATAAATTACGGTCCCGGCAGTACGGTATTTATTGTATGATAAAAAAATTGTCCGGGATTAGTGGTAAATATTATTACGGTCCCGGCAGTACGGTAATTATTGTACACTTTTTTTTGTAAATTTTTCAAGTCCCCGCGCATGCGCATTATGATAAAAAAATTGGTCCGGCGGGACTGATAAAATTGCTATCAAAAATCCCGATTTTTCCGGGACTCTATCCACAGCCTAAATCATAATATAGGTATTTACTATTTTGCTATATTTATTGCGACAGTGCTTAAACAAATTAATAGAAAATATTGATAAGCTCAAAATAGTAGGTTTTGTTTGAATAACCTTATAAAATATAACTGCAAGACTTTAAAACATTATAAATTCTATAATTTTATTAACACAAACCAACAATAAACCATACAATATAATAATATTTATTAAGTAAATTTATGAATTCTATGTACCTAATTATTACTCATGAGCAAGAAATAAATAAAATAAATAAATTAATTAAATACATTAACAAATCTAAAAGTTTCAGCTAAAATTCACTGAATTTTATTATTTTTCATGAAAATAAATATGTACCATCAAATGTTACAATATCAATAAGGACAATAAAATTTAATGAAAAAAAAAATGATGTCACATTTGCAGTCTTATGTACCTACCTACAATGACTTTTAGAGTAGTTAAACATTTGCTTTAATTTAATTAGCTACCATACATTTCAATAAACTTTTGTCTAAAACTGAAGAAAATGGATCATATCCAAAACAGATTTAATTTAAATCAATGGTATAATATGCATAAAAAATATACATACAAAATGTATAGTTATGTATAGTTGTATACAACTATTATATATAAGTATATATAATTATAAATATTATAATACTTATGAATTTTTTATTTAATTATAACAACATCAAAGTCTCAACCATGACAACAAACATAATAAGTAAGTATTTCAAATATTTCAAATTACATCAGTAAAAAATTATAATATATTCTGAGTGGTGAATTAATGTTGTCATTTAGTTAATTTTAGTATAAAATAAATGACCCATTAAGATATGTATGGTAAACTAAATTATTAGTTTGCTATATTTATTATACTATTAAAAGTGACCAATGTTTAAACGAATTACTTAAAAAATATGTTTAAGTATTCATATAAACAAATTAGTTAAAAATAGTTGTTTCTGAGTGAATAACATTATAAAATATAAATACTAGTCTTTAAAAGTTATATAAATATAGGTTCTGATTGTTTACAACACTCGCAATATTTTAATTTATTAGCTACAAGTAATATTACCTATGTGTATACTGTATATTTATATTAAACTTGATTGATAAATTAAATTATAGAATTTTGGCTCTTGCCAGAGGTTATCTAGTTCAATCAAATAATAAATCATAATATAGGTATTTACTATTTTGCTACATTTAATACAACATTATAAATGCGATCTATGTTTGAACAAATTAGTAAAAAATAATGATAAGGATCATAATATCCTCAAAATTGTGGCCTTTGTATGAATAACCTTGTAAAATAAAATTGCAAGACTTTAAAAATTTATAAATTCTATTATTTTATTAACACAGACCAACAAAAAAACCACACATGCAAATATTTATTAGTGTAATTAAACATTTGCTCTATTCTAATTAGTTAAGTACTAAAGTACCATACATTTCAATAAAATGTTGTCTTAAAATTATTGAAAATAATGGATTATATCCAATAATATTTTTAATTTAAATCAATTGGCTAAATACAAATTAAATAAACAAAGAATACACGTTGAATTGTGATGGAAAAATTAATTTAAAATTTGAAGTCTTAGATATGTACAAATGACCTGTAATTATGTATAAAAAATTAACTAATGACGGTGATGAACAAAAATTTATTTTTTTTATGATCCAAGCAAGAAATATAAAGTACCTTCAAAGTGTAAATAGATAAATTAATTTTACTTATAATATATTCTGAGTGGTGAATTATTTTTGTCATTTAGTTGATTTTAGTATATTAAAATAATCTAGCCACTAAGACTAAGATACCTATGTATGGTAAACTAAATTTAAAATATCAATGGGCATGGAAAGCAAAGTCAATGACATAAAATTCACACAATATTTACATAACATTGGTAAAATACATTACATAATGAGCACCAATAAGAACTTTAATTTTTAAACTACATTTTCATGACATTTTTTTTCCTCTAATAAATAAACTCTTTAATATACAAAATACATAGTTGCATACAATATTTATACATATAAATGTATTATGTATAGTTTTATATAATAAATATTATAATGTGAGTTTTTAATTTAATTATAACAACATAAGTCCAAATTGCATCAGCCATCACCATCAGTAAAAAAATGTTCATAATATATTCTGATGAGTGGTGAATTATTTTTGTCATTTAGTTGATTTTAGTATATTAAAATAATCTAGCCACTAAGACTATGATATGTATGGTAAACTAAATTTAAAAGCAAATTGATAATTTTTAAGACTAGAAATAAATGGGCTTAAAAAAATTCAATAAGCAAAAAAATCACATTAATTAGGTATAATGAAAATGCTAATTTCAAATTTGAAGTCTTAGATAAGTACAAATATAGTATGAATTGTATATTGTATATGAATATTAACTAATGATGGTGATGAACAAAAATATAATTTTTAATTATTCAATGATCAATAAAAGAAATATAAAGTACCTTCTTAGTGTAAATAGATAATTGATACATATTATCAAAATTAGGTATGTCATTTGATGTTAGTTTAAAACAAATACAAATACTTCCAGTCTCCAGACAGTAACAACCAGTTGACGAAAATTCAAACGCACTAACTACAATGACTTAAAATATGCATTTGATTGAAATAATGAAACAATTAGACACGTATTTAAATATAGTTTAACTTTTTGTCTTAACTGTCATATACTCATATAAAAATTACAAAGTGACAAGTGACAAGCGTTATCATTTATCAACAAACAACCACATCATCTCAGATTATCTATCTCATCATTTATCACTATAATTTTTAGGTTATAAATTATTATCACAGACTTAAAGAAATCTGTGATTATAATATCTTGTATTATCATCGATAAAATAATTTGATATAAACAACTTTTATCGCGGTCTTGGAGTTTGGACTTTTCATCTATTCATAGATTAAGAAATGCAATTAGGACATCATAAATACAAATAATTCGTAATTGGTTATAATGTCAAACGATAATAATGATATACGTTTTGTACTGACTACTGTTTACTGTAATAAATTGATAATTACATACCCAGATTAAGGTCGTACAACAGAAGCACTTTTAGTATTAATTATTCACTGTAGAATTTTATAAATTAACACTAATATTCAGATGTCGATAACTCCTTCAATTATTAAGACATTTTTGTTAATGACCCGTCAAAATTCATTTAAAATTAAGCTGTGCACAAATCATATTTCAAAAATATAGGTTCCCATTTGAATTTTTAAAGTTACCCCTCGAACCTCCCCATCCTAATTAATAAAAAAAATATTTAATATCAAATTAATTTAGATTATATCATTCAAAATAGTTTTTACATAGGTCATTTTTTCCTAATTTAAATATATCATGCTGAAATCTGCTGTCACATGAAATTTGGAACACCCTGTATATATAGTCACAGCAAATTTACCAATGAATAAACAATAAATAGATTTACAATATGTTACATCAATAATTTGTCGACGATAAGATAATCTTTTAATCTTTTTGACACTGCTGTCGACAAATTATTGGACTTGCGACGACTGAAATAAATACGTACGTAAAATAAAATCGAAATCAACTTTATTACTTTTTTTTTTTTCAAAGCGTACGATGATCCATGCATTTTAGATTTTTAAATAAATAATAATAAATAATAATAAACAATAATAATAATAATAATAATAAAGGTATATATTTTTATTTATTAAGTTTACAGCGCATATGGTATTGTACAATAATTGTATGTAGAAAAAATACTTAGGATAAGAAAAACATGAAGTTTTGTTCTCGTAAATGTGGACTGTATTATTTGAAAAAAATATAAAATTATGAGCGCGTATAAAAACACAAAAATTTAAACATAACCTCAAAATATAACAAGGTTATTAAATTGATAAGATATAATATGATAATAACAAGTTTTATCAAACACCGCCCACCTTGAGCAACAGTCTCAAAATAAAATATAAACGTTATAAACTTTAAACATTATAAAAGAAAAATTAATAAAGCATAATAATTTATATAAATGTAGGAATTCAATGTTCAAAAGGAAGTTTGACTAATTTAGTAATAGGACGTATAAGTTCAGTTTTTGAAGTGCGTATGCGTACGACTCGTACATAATTGTCCGCGGGATCAGTGAACACTTCGACAACACGCGCCATGGGCCATTGAGTAGAAGGTGTTCCAGTTTCACGTAGTATAACTATATCGCCGACAGCCAAATCATCTTAAGGGTTGCGCCATTTTGATCGTTGTTGTAGATTATTCAGATAAGTATTTGACCACTGTTTCCAATAAGTCTGGGTGATTCTTTGTAAAATGTTCCATCGCTTCCGTTGGTTGACAATAGGCCCGATGTCATCTTCAGGAACAGCTAACAGTGGACGTCCAATAATGAAGTGGCTTGGTGTCAATACCGTGCCGTCATCAAGTGCACACAACGGTCGACTATTTAATATAGCTTCTATTTGACAACATATTGTATTAAGTTCTTCAAAGGTAAATACAATGTTACCCATGTTTTTGTAAAGAATGACTTTTGTACTCTTAATATTAGCCTCCCATAAACCACCATGATGTGGGGATGCTGGTGGGTTAAAATGCCAATTTATATTAATAGAAACACAATGTTTAATTATTGATTTTTGAAATTCATTCTTGGAAAGACAGTTATACAGAGTCTTTAATTTGTTATTTGCACCCACAAAATTAGTGCCGTTGTCAGAATAGATGTCAGATGGACACCCACGACGACTAACAAAGCGTTTTAGAGTAGCAATAAATCCCTCGGTAGTTAAGTCACTCACCACTTCCAAGTGTATTGATTTTGTAGTCATACACACAAATAAAGCAATGTATGATTTTGTAACTGTACGTGTACGGATCCCAAATTCCCAACAGGTTTGGTTGTTATTGGCCCAGCAAAGTCAACTCCAACTCGAGCGAAAACAGAAGCCATGGTAACACGAGCAGCAGGGAGATCAGCCATTATTTGTTTACACAATTCCTTCTGAGAGCGTGCACATGGTATACAGCCATGTATAACTTTCTTGATAGTGCTGCGACAGTGAATTAACCAATATTTTTGTCGAATCACTGACATAGTTACTTCAAGACTGGAATGTAAATAATATAAGTGAACATGTTTTATAATTAAATATATATACGGATGATTTTTAGGTAACAAAATTGGATACTTCTGACCATAAGATATGTTAGCATGCCGAAGTCTTCCACCAACGCGTAGCAAACCTTTATTATCAATGAAAGGATTAAGACTACTTAACACACTATTAGTTGCAACTGATTTGGATGACTTGATTCGTTTTATTTCATCGCCAAATACAGAGAGTTGCGCGGTACGGATCCAGAAAAGTACACCTTGGTTATATTCTGGTGCAGTAATATGTCCTGACAGCCGCCTTGGTGTTTTGCAATTGTAACAGGAACCGATAGATGTAAGCAGCAATGCGATTGAGGCGTTCATAATTTGAGCATTTCATCAATAAGTCTTGCCCTATTGAATCAATATTGCTTAACAATGATACAGTAACAGTAGGTGGATGTCTTAACTCTTCAGTTGTATCTGAAACTGTTGTAGTTTTTAAATTGACATCTGGCCATTTATCTTTTTCAGGTAGCCAGCTGGGTCCATGCCACCACAAATGGTTTTTTATGAGCTGATCACCTGAAGCTCCTCTGGACGCTAGGTCAGCAGGGTTATCTGCGGAACGTAAGTGTCGCCATTCAGCTCTTGGAACTAATTATTGTATTTGACTAACTCGGTTTGATACAAAAGTGGTCCATTTGTTGGCGTCACCTTGAATCCACTGTAGTGTGACCGTGGAGTCTGTCCACATTGTTATTTTATCAGTTTGTAATTGGAGTGATTCCATCAATGAGTGCATCAATTGTGCTAATAGTGTAGCACCACATAATTCCAACCTAGGTATAGTGATCCTTTTCAATGGTGCAACCCTAGTTTTTGATACCAATAAATGTCCAGTATTATTTGAAATGATATAGATAGCAGCGGCATAGGCACGCTCGGAGCTGTCGGAAAATCCATGTAAGATAAAACCTTGTTGGTAATCTAAAATGTTCCCAACATGGCGTGGGATTTCAAATTGCTGTAAATGTTTGTATGATGTTCGATGAGCATTCCAGTGTTCAAGTAGTTTGTTTGGCACAGGATCATCCCACTCGGTACCAGTCTGCCACAGTTGCTGCATGAGTATCTTGGCAACTATTATGAGTGGTGCTAACCATCCACATGGGTCATAAGTACGTGCAATTTCACCCAATAACTCACGTTTAGTCATGCTTTCCAAACATGGTATAGGTTCTACTTTAAATGAAAAGGTATCTCTTATTGTGTTCCATGAAACTCCCAGCACAGATACATTGTTTTGATCAGGCATTGAAATTTGCAACGTTTGGTGTTCAACTGGAATGTTTTCTAAAAGTGTTGGTGTATTACTGGCCCACTTTCTCAACTCAAACCCACCTTGTTGAAGAAGATCAATCAACTGCTGTATTTGAGCTTTAGCATCATTGATGTCGTTACATCCTGACATAACTTCATCAACGTAGAAGTCATTCTTAAGTATTGTGGATCCTTCTGGATAATCTACTTGTTCATCAACAGCGAGTTGAGCCAGTGTGCGGAGAGCATGAAACGGCGAAGTTATTAAACCATAGGTGACAGTTTTCAGCTTGAACTGTTTTATTGGTTCTGATGGGTGGTTTCGCCACACAATGCCTTGATAACATTGATCATCGGAGTGTATATTAATTTATCGAAACATTTGACGTATGTCAGCAGTGTAAACATATTTATGCATTCGAAATCTAGTAATAATTCTTACTATGTCTCGTTGTAGCTTATGACCTCGATGTAACATATCGTTTAATAATTTTCCATTACAAATAAGAGCAGATCCATCAAACACGACTCTCAATTTGGTAGTGACGCTTGAGGGACGTGAAACATGATGATGAGGTAGAAAGATGACCGGACTGTTGTCAGTGGGTTGCACCAATTCCATATGGTTCTGTTGAAGATAGTCAAACATGAACTCACGATACTGGTTGTATACAGATGGATTTCGAAGAAGAGACTTCTCCACCTGAGCCAGTCTTTGTACAGCAACGTCATATGAACTGTTCATTGAATGTGGAGTCTCCTTAAACGGCAATCTAACAACATAACGTCCTTTTTCATTTCGTTTAAATGTTTTAAGAAAGTGGTCTTCACAGAGTTGATCTTCCTTTGACATAGTTGTCACTCTAGGCACTTCTTCAACATTCCAGAAATTTTCAATTTGGTTACCAAGTCGTTGATACGTGGTACAACAGGTGATGACATTTGTAGTGATGTGTGTGAGATCATTTTTTATTATATTGTTACTACAACCTGCCACAATCCAACCAAACCTTGAATTTTGCAGTATAGGAGTGCCCTTTGGTCCAACATGTTTGCCATCTTGTAAAATGTCATAAAAGAGTTCAGCTCCTATGAGCATGTCAATTTTTCCTAGTAAATGGAATGTAGGGTCGGCCAACTGTATGCCTTGTAAATGATGCCAGTTTGATGTGTCCAGTTTGTCGACAGGTAAGTCAACAGTAATACGTGGTGTTACCAAGCCAGTAATTTGATACTGCTTATGATTTAAGCGTGACATCACCGTGAACTCGGTCATCTCAGTAACAGTTGTCTCTGCTGAAGAAATACCATTGACAATCACCCGTGTTTTTGTTCTGTTAATACCTAATTCTGTTATCAAAGACGAAGTGACAAAATGCGATTGTGATCCAGAATCTAGTAGTGCTCGGCATAACACTGTTCGGCCATTCTTGCCACTCACATGTACTAACACTGTTGATAGTATGACGTTTTGAGATGTGGTAGGGTATACCGCTCCTAGATGAGACATTGTACTTTGAAAACCAAGCTCTTTCACCTGGTCACTTGAAGTATTTTCACTCTCTGACTATTCTTATGTCTAAATGTAATAGTGTATGGTGTTTTAAACCACAGTTTTTACAAGTCTTTTCATTTGTGCACTGATTTGCACCATGTGTTGTGCGCAGACAATTAAAACATAATTTTGTCCTTTTAGCTAAATTTAATCGTTCACTGGGTTTTGATTTCATAAACGTATTGCACTTGTAAATGATGTGGTTCTGCGTACATATTGGACACTGATTGTTAGTTTGATTATCAGTCGCCAGATGCGCTGTGATTCTAACAAACTGTTTATTCTTACCAGCATTAACTACATTAGTTACAGTGCTTGGTTTATATTGTAACATATTCAATGCTTGTAATCGATTCTCGATAAATCGCTTAAGTTTTGTCCATGTAGGTATTTCAGGATAAGAAGCAGACTCGACTTCCCAACATCTTCTTACTTCTGTTGGCAAACGTGTCGCAACGATACCGATGATGATAGCGTCCCATTTGTCTACTGGTTGATGTAATACTGATAGTGCTCTTAGATGTTTGTTTGTGCCATCAAGTAATGACTTTAGGCCAACAGCGGTTTCCGTTTGATGAACGGTTTGTGTCAGTAATTGTTGAACATGGCTCTGTACAATAAGACGTTCTTTGTCGTACCTATTTAGTAAGAGTGTTCATGCTTCTAGGTAATTGTCACCAATAGATGCCATTGATTCAATGATTTGAGATGCTGATCCTTTCAAGCTTGACTTGAGGTAATACATCTTACGTGTGTTGTCGATAGAGGTGTTAGAATGAATGATGGAAATAAATTGATCTTTAAATGGATACCAATCATCGAAATCCCCTTCAAAAGTAGGTATATTAATCGGTGGCAATCTAAGTGTATTATTAGAGTTTTCACATTTATTAGACACGTCTGTCGCAGCTTTTGTCCGTTCATATAACCGACCTGTTAATTTACCTTTAGCTTTAATATAGTAGTCACTGACCGTTTCTAAATCTTCTATGAGCTTGTCGATCTCCTCATCGTTGGCTTCCAATGATTTCTCATCGTAGGCTTCGTTGTACTTAGTGAAAGCATCTTCCAATAAGTTCAACTGAAGTTGAGCTTCCTCATCTGTATAACGATTGACCACGTCTTCGGTCAGCTTCTCTCGCTTTC
Source organism: Schizaphis graminum (assembly GCA_020882235.1). Taxonomy (NCBI): domain Eukaryota; kingdom Metazoa; phylum Arthropoda; class Insecta; order Hemiptera; family Aphididae; genus Schizaphis; species Schizaphis graminum. The sequence goes on along the minus strand of CM037036.1, from coordinate 11,093,284 downwards.
TCAGAATGAGTTTGCCTTTGTTTTTGAGAGCCTTAAAATTCATTTTGAATGTATGATATTACTACGATGCGAATGTATTATACGCGAAGGAAACGAGAACTACGCGAGCGTAACTACACGTACGAAACTAAACATTTCGAGCGACGCATGTAAATTTACTTGTGAAATTCTGCATCTATCGAAATCATTTGTGTACGAGTCGATGCGAATGGATGTAAGACTGATGTATCCGATTCGTAAGGACCATTTAATGTATGTAAAAAAAATACTTAGAATAAGAAAAACATGAGGTTTTGTTCTCGTAAATGTGGACTGTATTATTTGAAAAAAATATAAAATTATGAGCGCGTATAAAAACACAAGAACTTAAACATAACCTCAAAATATAACAAGGTTATTAAATTGATAAGATATAATATGATAATAACAAGTTTTATCAAACAATAATCATAATGTAATGTGAAATGCAACGCGATGTCTGAGATGAAAATTATAGTTCAATAATTTATGAAAAAAAAAAATTATTGTTATAATGTCCAGCTATGATTCAATATAAAATAATAATTTTAAATAATTTTTAAATAAAAGATTACGTAAAAAAAATGCAAAAAAACCGGGCGGCCATGATCAGCACATGCTGCCGCCAAATCGGCCGGAGCGAGATTCGTTCTTGGTACCCCTGCCTAACCTATACGTTGGGACCTATCGCCTAAACCTATCGACTACAGTTCGAGTTGAAGAAATCATTAAAATCTCGAGCATTTAAACCGTTTTCGACCCGTGACGAATTTTGCGTCAAGCACCGTTTTTCCTATGCAATTCGTATATTTCGTGTGGAATGAGGCTCGGATATATTATTCATATGAATTGTGTTTGTCCAGAATATTTGTTTGTATTGTCATTTTTTATGATGACATGTATTTATAATACAATATAGGTATAGATACCAAATTTATTGAAAGAATTCAATATTAATGACCACACCTCTTTAATAATAATCCCATATTATTATCAAAATACATTTAACAAATGCTTCTTAATGCTCTCTTAATTACAAATACATGTAATATGTTTAATTAGATATGTAACAACAACAACTTATTTTTTATTATTATATTATTAATATTATATTTGATTAAGTATTTATATTCTAAATTGAATTTAAAGTTGCCGATTAATACTGTTATATGATGTTTGGTATTGTATATTTTTTACTAAAAAAAAAGTATAATATACACATTGTTAGAAAAATGTATATAATAGTAGTTAGTACCTATATATTCATGATACATTAGTATAAGTTTTTATTTTATTATATAGATAACAATAGTTAATTAAATTCATTTAAATATTTTAACACTGAGACTATTAATTATTTATTATATTATTACCGTATACATATTATGTAGTACTGTGTAGTATATATTAACTCAACAAATCACCTAAAAACTATTAGCTAACCTGTAGTAAATGTTTATACAGTCAATGTATGTATCTAATGTATTAATCTGGAGCTGCATGAATGTAAATATAGGTACTACCTCATAAAAAACCTTTGTAGTTTTAAATCACATATTATATACATAATAATAAATAATGTGCTATGCGAATCGGCCTCCATCGTCCACATACACTTCTGTGCCACCGAGCACAACCTGAGGTAAAAAATGAATCTAATGGTGTTAGGGTTGAGTTACAAAGGATAAGACAATGTAAATAAAATGATAAAATGCAATTTATTGAATCAAAAACAGTAATTTAACTATATTATGTAGTAAATCAACGCTGCGCGGCGAAAAGAATGTCTCTGCTCTTACGACGATTGCACATAAACCTGCAACACATATGATAACAGACTAATGTAGTATATACATAAACATTAGTGAGATATATTTAAATAAATACACACCTTGACAGCCTTTGATGCGTTGAAAAAAAACAATCTCTGACGTCGACAGTCTGCAACGACGGCTACGAAATGACTTATTGTATCCGGAACGGGAGGACTGCAGACACGTACAGACAGTGGCGGATTGTGCCACCGGGAGGCCGGGAAGTTTCCCGGTGGGCCGGAACCGATCATGACTAACGGGCCTATCAGGGACCGCTTAAAACACAGGAAAATATAACACAGGAATGTGATAATCGATAAAAATATTTTTATTACCTACATGACGTTTTGTGCATCATAATTCATAATATGTTATAACTTATAAGTTATAATATTATATATAATGCATTAGTACAATGTACTGATAATAATATAATATATGTCATATATTATTATCTATAAATAAAAACAACTAGTTCATTTTTATGATATACCCGGTATTATCTCAGTAACTGGAAATACCTAACCAAAATACAAACGATCGACAGAATTCAGATATCAATAAGCGTACGATCACGGTTGTATTCATACTGTAGACATAAATATAAATTGTGATAACATTATGATAACATTGATCAAAGATGACATTATTTAATATTTTTGTTTAAATAAATTTAAATGACATCAATTAAAAATCTAGACACACGATACACGAAGAAGTGTAATTTTGTAATTGGTGACTGGTGTAATGTGTAAACGTTTTTTTTTAAGTGTTTTTTGTTAGAGTAATCAATGTCGGAAAATAAACGTAAAGGCGGAGCCCAAAAAGTTAGGGAAAAAAATAAAAAACTTTTATTTTCACAAGCGAACAAATGTAGACCGATATCGGAATTATTTTCAATCGCACCAATTCAAAAAGTAAGTACCTACTACCTATAGTTAAAAAAAGTACCTAATAATTTATAATGTTATGTTTATTTTTTGTTCAATAAAAATGATAAATCATTGCATCTGACCTACTGAATTAATTTAATTGTTTTAGAGTAATAATTGCACTACAACTAGTGATACTACAATTTCTAATGCTGTCAATGATTGCAGTAGTAATGATACTTTCTTTAATACTGTTGATGTGGTAAGATTAAAATTTAATTAACAAACCTATTAGCTCAAACATTTATCAGAACATAGGTAATTCTTTAAATTTTTATAAATGGTTTTAGAATAATCAAATATTATGTAATAATTCAAACTTTGATGAAGTTGTCAATTGCAAAGATGTTGATGATTCATTAAATATACTAGAAAAGGTAAAATTAAAATTTAATTCTTAAATAAATATCTATAAATAAATAAATCATAATGCTTTTCAGAAATATTTCTTTTATGTCTATACTGTAACATAATAATTGCTAAACGTGCTTGCAAACTGAATATATATTTTTTTAAATTATGTGTAGGATAATGTTATGAAAGTTTGTGGTTTGGTTAATGCTGATGTAGATGATGACAAAGATATTGTTATGGTTGATACTACAATTTCTATTGCTGTCAATGATTGCAGTAGTGATGATACTTTCTTTAATACTGTTGATGTGGTAAGATTAAAATTTAATTAACAAACCTATTAGCTTAAACATTTATCAGAACATAGGTAATTTTTTAAATTTTTATAAATGGTTTTAGAATAATCAAATATTATGTAATAATTCAAACTTTGATGAAGTTGTCAATTGCAAAGATGTTGATGATTCATTAAATATACTAGAAAAGGTAAAATTAAAATTTAATTCTTAAATAAATATCTATAAATAAATAAATCATAATGCTTTTAAAAAATATTTCTTTTATGTCTATACTGTAACATAATAATTGCTAAACGTGCTTGCAAACTAAATATATATTTTTTTAAATTATGTGTAGGATAATGTTATGAAAGTTTGTACTTTGGTTAATGCTGATGGTGATGATGATAAAGATATTGTTATAGTTGAAGATGTTGACAACAATAATTTGTTAGATAACAATTTGACTATAAATTATTTTCAAAAACCTATGCTATCTAGTATCAATGATTATTTTAAGTTTCATCCAAAACAACCTCATGTTGAAAAACTCTTTAAATCATCTAAAGCTTATTTTAGGAGCAATAGTATTAAACGACAGTGGTTAAGTTTTGATAATCAATCAAAAAGCTTGTTTTGTAGTGTATGTTTAGCTTTTTCTTCAGAACCTAATCTATTCACTAAAGGCTTATCCGTTTGGACACATGTATACCAACGTATAGAAGAACATGAAGCTAGCAAAACACATATGTTTTGTTCTGAATCATATCTTTTACATACAAGTAACAAAACTGTTGATATATTATTATTTTCTGATTTTAAAAAGAAACAAAAAGAAGAAATTAAGAAAAACATACAAATACTTCAGCGTATCATAGATATAGTAAAATTAATTGGTAAGAGAGGACTAAGTCACCGAGCTCATAGAAACGAATCAGCTTTGTCTTTAAATGATCCTATTTTAGATCATGGCAATTTTTTGGATATATTGCTTCTTTTAAAAAAATATGACATCGTCCTAAATGAACATGTTGATTCGTTAACTAATAAGGCTCATCGTAAAGCAAATAGTGGGAACTCTAAAGGAAAAGTTTCGAAGGTTACTTTCATTTCAAAAACCACAGTCAATATGGTGATCGATTCCATAAGTACCCTAATTAAGAAAAACATATCTTCACAGATTATAGAGACACTTATGTTTTCAGTACAGATGGATACTACCCAAGATGTGTCAGTACAGGATCAATGTTCACTTATTGTACGGTATGTGAACTCCAGTGGTGTACATGAAAAACTTTTATCAGTTGTAACTATGACAGAAACCAAAGGAAAAAGTTTCCATGAAATGTTAGAAAATAAATTGTTAAGTAGTGGACTTAATATAAAAAACTGTATTGGTAACTCCACTGATAGGGCTTCGAATATGCAAGGTCAGTATAATGGGTTTTCTGCGTAGCTTACTAAATCATCACCAGGACAAGTACATGTTTGGTGCTATAGTCACGTTCTTAATTTAGTATTAATAGACTCTACTAAGTCTGCATTGCCTGCTGTAAAACTATTTTCTTTACTTAATGAAGTTGCTGTGTTTTTTAAAGAATCTTATAAAAGAATGATTGTTGGGAAAAATACTGTTGGAGAAAAAATTTAAAAAAAATTAGTTTCTATTGGAATGACACGGTGGTGGTCAAAAGAAAAATCTTTACAAACTATTTTTGGTGAAGATAACTTTTTTGTGCAACTTATAATATCATTAGATACAATTCAATCATCCCCTGACTTTAATCCTGAAATTAAAGCAAAAGCTAGAAATCTAAAAGAAGCATTTATGAGTTATGAATTAATATTAACAGCATTGATTTACATTAAAATTTTTAAAATTGTGGGATCTTTATCTAGATACCTACAAATCTCAGGAATTGACTTGATAAAATCTCAAGAATTAGTAAATAAAGCTTTACATAATTTAAAACAAATTCAAAGAGGTATGAAAGATGTAAAATCTGAAGCAGATAAATTCATAACTATAGTTGAAGAAACATTTGAAGATAAACATAATATGGATATTTTAATTGAAAAAGAGTTCCCAAAAATCAGATGTAGGTATACAAAAAAAATGGCTGATGAGATGACATCAGATCAACCTATACTTGATGCTGAAGAAAAATTCACAGTTGAAGTTCACAATATAATTTTTGATAAAACAATTTCTTGCATGGAAGAAAGGTTCTTCTCCAATAAAAAACTGTACTGTGATTTGGCATGTTTGTCACCAAATAACTTTAAAGATTTACATGATAAAGAATTACCATCTGGTACTGGTACATTACTTGAATTGTCCAAAATCTTGAAAAAATTTTATGACAAAATGACTCATGCTAAATTGTTGGATGAATTGTTAAATTTTTCATCATCCTGGGATCAGTTAAAAAGAACTGTACCTGAATACTATGAAAAAAATAGCGAAGATGATATTGAAGAAGTAACAAGTGATAAACATGGCACAAATTTCGAAGAAGTACACTGCAAGTCTTGCATGAATTGTCCTCATTGTTGCTATAATGTACTTTTGAAGTATAATTTGTATAGCAATGCATACCATTCTTTGTTTCTTGCTTATAAGTATCTGCTTACACTTCCGTGTACACAGGTAGTGACGTACATTTCAAATTTTATAATTCTTATTTTAGTACTTAATTATATGGTATATTTTAATTACTTATTTTGATTTACCATGTAGCATGTGAAAGGTCGTTCTCCAAGCTAAAGATCATCAAAACACGATTAAGAAATTCATTAAGCTAAGAAAAGCTAGAAGCACTTATGCTTATGAATGTTGAAAAAAGTATATTAAATAGTATAGACTCAGAAGAAATTACTGACATTATAAAAAATAGTAGTGATTTTTTAAATAAAAAACTATCATATTAAGTTTTGGCCAAGTTCTACCTTATATATGATATATTATATATATTAATAATACTTTTATGGTTTATGTAAATAATAAATTAGGAATATTAAATAATTAATCAAACCCAACTATAATTATTATTATTTATTATTATAATTTTACTACATTTTCACAAATTTTTTTGTATTTATGGAGTTTTGGGCCGGTGAAACGAAATTCTCCCGGGCTGGTTAAAATTCAGAATCCGCCGCTGCGTACAGAGAAATAAAACACACATCGAATTAAACCGCACGATTAATCGAAAAAAATTTTAATATACATACCGAGTACAGACCTCATACGTCGGTCGTCTGAGTGAACGCGAAAAAAAAACAAACACGTAAACATCGGGCACACTACCGGCCGTAAAAAGACGCGACGTAGGCGAAAAACACGACCGCGGGGTCGAAAAACGCCTTCAGGTCGGCATAAACGGGCTTAAAAAATATTATTGAGAGCAATAGAAATTTTCGAAAAAGCGATACATAACATATAGTAATAATGACGTCGAGGGAGCGCGATAACGGCCGGCGGCGGTGATACTATAACGTGTCCGCAAAACGAAAAAGGGCTTCAAAATTCGTAAGGCGGTCGGCAAGGGCGACGGCAGTGACAAACAGAACTAACTGAAGCCGACGGCGATAACGTAAAACGGTGATAACGGGTCGGGAAAAAAATTCTAATTTTCGATTGGCTTTCTGCTAAAGTACTGGCAGCGCCGGGGCGGACAACGGGCGAACTGCTTCACGTTTTATACTATAAGACTAGCGGCCCGTGAGACTCGCTTTGGGTGAAACTCGGTGTAAGTAAAAACCCTAGGACGGACGGAAGAGTTTGAAAGCAGAAAGTTTTTAAAAAAGGAAGATTTGGTGGTACTGCGAGTCTTCTATCGGGATGATGAGGCGGGTGTTGTCGAGAATTGATAAGACGTTCGATTGTTTGGTGGTCTTCTTTCGAAAGTGAAAAATTTTTGAATGCTGAGACGTAGACTTCTGAGTGTCTAGCTATCAGCCCTCAACTGGTATAAATAGATACCTCCTGCCATCGAAAGTAGGAAAAAATGTTTAAGTCGAATGTTGTCTTTTGAGCGTTGAATAATCGGTAATCACTTGTGAAAATAAATTCAATTCAACTATACCTACCAGGTAGGCAATCCGACTGCGTCGGATCGCGGACTATGTTGGCGCAATAAATGAAATCACAATTTTGTATGAACTCAAATTACAAAAAGCTTTAAGGGAAACTAAACCAGCTAGGAAGGCAATGTCAGCGCATGGATCAAATATTGTATGAATTGATTATTGAGTATACAACGCATGCACTATGACAATGGTATTATTCATTAATCAGTAATTCACAGTAAAACAAATTGTTTATATGGAAGTAAATCTTATTCATTAATTTATTGTATTTGTATGTAGGTATTTAAAATAAAAAAAATCTGCAAAATAAAAGTTTTTGAAAGCAATGTTATTGACTTTTTAATCGTTAGGCGGGTGCTGTTTTGTTCGTAAAATATTTTAAGTCAAAGCGAGTTTTTGAATGCTAAATACTTTATCAGTTATCTATGGTAAAAATCAGTTTACACGCAAATAAACCAACCAGGTAGGCAATCCGACTTTGTCGGATCGCGGACTTTGTGAGCGGAATTGGTGAATAATAAGAACTTTTCATTAACTCTCATTTCGAAATATGTTATGTATAAATATATTTTATACATTTTGTCATGTTTCCCCGGAAGTCGATAGTCGGGTGTTGATATGCTCGTAAAAAAGTCAGAGGTAAATCGCGTGTTAAATTTTAGTAGTCAGCAATCAACGGGGAAAATCAATTATGATACACAACTAATGTAATCAAGTAAGCAATCCGATAGCGTCGAATCGCGGACAATGTGGGCGCATAAATAAAATTGTATTGAATTGTATATTATGTATTGAATATACAATATTAACAACATTCTTAACACGAGAAATACAATTTGTAATTTATTTATTCTATTAATTTACAGAAAAAGTAACTGTAAATACGGAAGTAAATTTAATCGTATATTTATTATATACATTATTCATGATAAATATAAAACAAAATATTTCTGAAAAAATCGAGAAAAAAAATGCAAAAAGTTCGGACGGCCATGTTATGGCATGCGCCGCCGCTAATTCCGCCGGGCGGGTTTCAATCTTGCTATACCTGCCTATCCTATTCATGGGGACCTAACGCCTAAACCTATCGACTACAGTTTGAGTTGTTAAATTCTGTCAAATCTCGAGCATTTAAACCGTTTCCGATCTGCAACGAATTTTGAGTTAAGCACTGTTTTTCTTGTGTAATTAATATATTTCGTATGTAATGAGAGTTAGATATTTTTATTAATTGTCTTTTACATGCATTTGCGAACAATATCTTTTGACATATTGTAATTTTTTACGTGCATTAAATTCATTTGTAATATTAACTTAATAATATAATAATATAATTTTTGGATTAACCAAATTTATTCAGAAATTTAAATCCTTTAAAACTATACTTAAATAGTCTACATAATTAATATAAATACTTCAGGCAATACATTAAAGTCAAATTCAAACTTATTTATTGTTATTATTAATATTATTTATCAAACATTTTTATTCTAATTTGATGTCATCGTGACTGATTACTACTATTATAGCATATTACCTACTGCATATTGTATGCATAAACATAATAACAAAGTCGAATGGCAAAATGTAAATTGTACATAACATGCAATATATAGCAGGGTTGGGCAAATGATTGTATAAAAGTTTTATACGTGTCAACGTATTATACGTAATGTATTATACGATTTATACGGTATAAAACAATAAAACCTTATGACTATATTGACTTTTAACTTTTAAGATACAATTTATTATTTAACATAGGAAGGTTCTTATTAATTATTTATTTATTAATACATTATACATTTAATATTTATTTATTTATATATTATATTAAGTATTCAAAATCAAAATCAAATAATTAAGGTATTTTTCTTATTATTAAATATTAATAATCTTTGGTAGAGTTTATATGCTTTTCTTCAATTTTAAGTGCATAGTAAACACCTAAAAGTTTCTTTGACCTTTCTCCTTCTAGTCTGTTTCGTAAGGGATTGTGGACATATGACCAATTAGAAAATATTCTTTCTAATTGTGCTGTGGATGCTGGAAGATTCAAAAGTTTTTCTGCCATGTTTGATAAATCTTGATGTTTGTTTTTAGCTAGAGACCAAAATGCACTAGGAGTTAACTGTTGTTTCTCAAAAAGAATTCCAAAAATACCAGACTTTAATTTATACTCATGTAAGCTATTCAATCCATCATCACTTAATGTAGACAGTAAAAAATGTTCTACAATATCAACATGCGATTTATTGTTGCTGTCTTAACTTAATTTTAGTCCTTGATAAATAGGATGTAAAAAATTAGCAGTCAATGAAAATTCAGATAATGCATTATCCTTTCTTTTATTTAAGCTATTTGAGAAAGTTTTATTATTTTTAAAATCATCTGGTAATGTTAATGTAAGCCATAACTCAGCTGCATCTGCAATATTAGTTGTTGAAGATTGACATTTATTGATTAACTGGCATATTGGATCAAAAAGTATAACTGTATCTGAAACATTTTTAATAAAAATTTCATCAATTAACAGTTGTTTAATAGAATTGTCAATTTTGTAGTCTCCATCAACCAAAATTTTTTTCATAGCTGGTAAATTTTTCTGCAAGTTAACAAAACTATCACGATATGAACACCATCGTGTATCACATGGTAACTGGATACGAAAACCACCATTTTTAACTAACTCTTTTTCTAAATCTGGTCCATGAAATTCTTTGAGTACCTGTTTTACTTGACTACTTATACGAGATGCAACAAGATCTTTTGCTAACAAGTTTCCTGTATGCGAATTACAAGTTAAATGCCATATACTAGCTAAACGTCCCATTTTCATCATGTTGGCTGCGTTGTCTGAAATGACTGCATATATTTCTGTATTATATTTTTCTTTTGCCAAAGTTACACATACTTCCACAATTTTGGCAAGTTCAGTTCCGGTTTCACTTATTCCAGTAAAATCAAATGATTCTAAAAATAAAGTTTCACCTGTAGCTGCATGGAGCATGCAGGCTACATTTTTTGTATTTGCATTTTCATTTTTCCATCCATCAATAAGTAATGCAGAAGAAAGTCTGAATTTTTTGTTTTCACATAATTTTGAATGCACATCGTTCAATAATCTTCCTGATAATACTTTTCTTGATGGAGATTTGTATGATGGGCGAAGGGCTTTACAAAAATTTTTAAAATGCATGGAATCCACTACACTAAACGGTATATTACAACCAAAAAACAGTTTGGCTAACATGATATTACAGATATCAATTTGAGCTGGTGTAATTTGATCACAAAATAGTTTAAGTGGTCCAAGTCCTGTATTTTTAGTTTTTGTAATGTTGCATATTTTATTAATTGAGCTGGATGAACTTTTTTCAATGCCCAAATCTGTAGATTGACCAGATTGAATTTCATTATTTTCATCCAAGACATATGACTGAGGTGTATTTAAGTTTAACTCTGAGGACAAAATGGAAAAATCAAATGTTCTATTAGAAGTATTAATGTTTGGTTCCAAACAATTGTCTGGATCGTCTTCAAATTCTTGAGAATCAAATGAGTTTCCCTTAATTTTTTTTCTTTCGTTTCTTTCTGCCTTTAAGAGTGTTATACTACTTTCTGAACTTGTCAAGGAAGAACTCTTAGTTTTATTTGAACCATCACAATATAAACACATATTTCTGTGAGATTTTAATCTCTCTGCACTTGTGTTTTTTAAGACTTTTTGGCAAATCAAGCAAAGAGCATTGAACTTATTACCTGAAAAAAAGAACAAAATATAAAGATATTATAACTTATAATTTATATTTTATAATTTATTATATTAGGTATATGATAATTTCAAATTTGTGATTACACACAAAATATTTGTAAATCATCAGTAACTACATTTAAATAAAAATATAAAATAGTACGTAATTTAAAATTACTAGTTACAACTGTCAACACTTATTTTAAAGATACTTATTCTTCACAAATTTGAAAAAAATGTTGACATTTTTAATATTTAATAAGAAATAATTTTTAATAATTACCAATTTTTTCATCTTGGATTCTTCGAAATCCTAGACTCCAAATATTATGTTGTGGACGTCCTCCAAAAACCGACATAGTATCAATGTTAAAATTATACAAATTATCACAATTTTAAAATAATTAAAATTCTCAATTATTTTCTCATTTATTTATTCAACACAAAATAGGACTCTCTGCCTAATAAAAATTCACAATTATTTCTCAATATAAAATAGGTACTCTGCCTAATAAAATTCACAATTATCTCTCAATATAAAATAGGTACTTTGCCTAATAAAACTCAAATATTCTCAATATAACTCAATAAAAACTTAAGACTTCACTGTCTTTTATAAATTCACAAAATATAAGGTCTTACCACTTTGCCTTCTAATAACTCAATAATAGGATTTAAATTCCTCCAATAAAATTCTCAATTGTGACCCATATATTTCTCTAATAAATCAACTTCTTTTAATTCTCAATAAAATATTTTCCCGTATTTTTCAACGTATTATCCACTTTTATTTATTCTCAACAATTATTTATTACGTATTATTTTCAACGTATATTCACTTTTATTTTTATTTATTCTCAACAAATTATTTATTCCGTATTATTTTCAACGGTTACCCTTATAAACTTTTTTTTCAAAAACGATAATTATTACGTATTAATTTCAACGTAAAATCCTAAAAAAAAATCTTCTTAATTCTCAATAAATTATTTTCCTATGTTCACTCTCTTTTTTTTTCTTATATTTATTTAAATCCTCAATTAATTTTTAATTCTATTCTAAAAATTCACTTTTATTTTCTAAATCTGAAAAAATTATTTTATTTTATTCACGTTTATTTTTCTAAGTCCGAAAAATTATTTTATTTTTTTCTTCGATTTTCAACTATTATTTATTTATTTCTATATTACCTTTATAATTAATTATCGAAATTAAATTATTGATATACTTTTATAATAAAAAAAAAATTTAATTATTTTGACTGTTAGAAAAATTTTCTATGTCACTATTATTTATTAATTATTTTTATAACTGTTTGCTATTATTTTATTTCAATAAAATATTTTATTTATTAATTATTGCTTATTTAAATTTCCTTTATTTTATTCTTTAATATTTAATTTAATTTATTTATTTAAACACAAAAATCGGAACTTGAAAAAATTCCTAAGTATTATAAAAATTATTATTTTATAACTTATTATTTATTAAATTGTTTAAATTATTTTATTTTATTTAATTGTAAAAGTTCCAATTTAAAAAAAAATTATTTTGATTAATTTTTTATTTTAATATTTATTTAATTATTTTTAATTAGAAAAATTATTATTGATTGTTTAAAATTGTTTAAAATTTATTATTTTATTTTACGGGGAGAATATATATACACCTTCACAATAAAAAATTTTACGATGGAATATTAATTCCAAAGGAGACGGATCAGAGCTAGCACTTAATAATTATTTTACATTACAAAAAAAAAATTATAACTCACACTACGACGGCTTGGGTTGCTGCTTCCATTTCTGATTGTTGAATTTTTGACTTTGAATCGGTTGGCTCGCTACGCGTATGATTCTTTCTCAGAGTCGCTGAAGTTGACAGTGATCAGTTGTCCTCTTCAACAGTGAATCGTGATTGATCTGCCTCTCGAATTCTTCGTTGAAAAATTTTTTATTTAAAAAAAAATAAATAAATTCGTCCAAAGAATTCTTCTTGAAAGAATCCTACCGACTGCGCCAAATTTGTAACGTGCCAACAGCTTGTCGAAAATGATATAGGTTGTGATGAAATAATATAGACAAAATATTTCTAAGTGTTTATTAAACTGCTCGAAAATATTCTAAGTTCAAATAATTAAACTAATTGAAAAAATAGACTAAGTTCAAATGAACGATTTCTAGTGTAAAGTGACGTGAAGGTGCTTGCTCTAGCTCTGGAAAATCACGTCTGCGGGAGTCCTCTCCTGGGCCCCCTTATATAGTCAGTGTCCCCTGATCTCCTACTCATGTCCCTTCTGGCCTATTCGTATTCAGGTCATTCGCTTCTCACACTATTACTCATTTCAGAGGCTGCGCGTGCGATGATGACGTCCGAAGACCATCCGCTCTTTCAGGATGTGCGTATATAGTGACGTCCTGCGACCGTCCGCCCACATGCAGGTGGTCAACCACAAGCTGTATCCGAGTTCTCAGAACTCGCGATAAAATATTTAATAATTATATTACATATGATTGTGTGTTTTGTGTGTGGGTTGGAGTCAAAAGTTGTTTTATTTCTATTGTCTCCCAGACTCAGGTAACACCCTCTACCTAACCTCATATTATTTGGTAGTATGTTCATTCCTACGTTTTTTGTTAATATTCATGGGCGATTGTTATCTTAAATAGTTAAGCCTACAATGTGTTGCCCCCTTTATATATTATAATATGGGTATAGGACATCAGAGCACGTAGCATTAAAAAGTTTATCAATATTATGGTTAAAAAAACAAACCATTTAGAACACGTGTCGATTGAAGAAGATTTTAAAATAAAAAGAAAAAGAAAGATTAAAATGATGCCAGGAGAAAAATCAAAGGACGAAACATCAAATTTTGACAGTAAAGATAATTATCGTATAGAAGTGTTTCGAAATATTATGGATACAATTTTGATGGCGATAGATTTAAGATATACGGAGAAAAAAAATCAAAACATTTTAATAGGGCTTTCTCTGATTTGTCCAGGACCTATCTATTTTGAAAACATACATAATCGTGTCGAAAAATTTGGGAACAATCTAGAAATTTTTGCATTAATGGCTAACGTTGAAGTTACTGAAGTTTTAGAAGAACTAATAGCTTTTGCTACATCGTATAAGACCATGATACCTCTTTGTAATTTAAATGACATTATGCCAGTTGAAGAAAAACAAGAATTGGGTGAATATGAATCTGAAGATGATGACTATAGCATGGTAAATGAAGGTAAATATTCAAGTTATATATAATAAAAAACATAAATGTAATTTTTGTATTACATTTTTACTTCAGGTAATTGTAAAAATAATGGCTGGTGCATTCCATGCGCATTTTCTATATTACACAAATATTATTACATGGGATCCTCGCCTTCAGCATTCAAGAACCTATATAAAATATATGTAGTTGCTATGACATTAGCTTGCACACAAGTCAACTGCGAGAGGGCCTTCTCTAAATTAAAAATTATTAAAACCCGTTTAAGAGCAGCAATCAATCAAGAGAATCTTGAAGCTTTAATGCTCTTATCCATTGAAAGTGATCTTATTTCAAGTAGCGATGAAACTATAAACTTATTGGGTGAAAGTTCTAATGAACTAAGTAGATTACTTTTATTTTAATATTTAAAATATAATCATTATATTTGTATTATTTGCTCATTCATTTAAATCTTTAGTAATTATATAAAGATACATTATACCCGTATATAGGTTATAGGTACGTAAGCTATATTATATTTTTAATATTGTATAGTATATTTTAATTAATAATGTATGTTTAAAATAATTTTAAATATTAAAGTTTACTTATTAAACTATGTAGATGTATGAATAGAAAACATTTGTTCTTATACCTACATAACATTATATCTATATGGATACCTACTTGTTATGACAAAATGTCAAATTTAAAACTATACATTTTATTAATAATTGAGTATTCAATAAAATAAACGTATTCCTTTGAGTGAGTTGAAATCGAATAAAGGCCTAAGAATGCATTTACTCTAAACTACTTAATTTAAGTAGAATTGCAAAAAAAATTTACGGGCCCCTAATTAATTTTGCACCCTGGGCCAAAAATTGCCAGTCCGCCCCTGGATAGATGATGTATATATCTACCATTATGAGCCATGGCCCATGGTGCACCATGCACCAGTGCACTACCAATTTATAAGATTGGCAGACAAATTAATGTATTTTATATTTGTACTTTGGAGTGTTTGCTATGGATTTTGTTTAACATTGAGCTAATTGGGCCGCCATGATATGGTAACGTAAATTATAGCTAACGAATATATTATAGGTACATCTAAATATTAACTATTAAGTATAGTAGATACTTACCGAATACGTTCATGTTTTGATTCCATAGCGTAAGCGACTAGGTCAGGAAAAAGTGATAAATATTTACACTATTAATAACAGTTTTTAATAATAATAAATGATTTTTAATTTGTCATGAATCGTGCAATTTGCAAACGGACGGCACGAGTGTACGACTTGCGTGCCGCGTGATGGTGCGTCGCGGACGTAATAAACGTAATAAACGTTCCCTGAATACGGGTGTAATAATGGATGTGATAATGGACCACAGATAATCTAATATAATAAAACCACGATTTAAGATAGTATGGTTGCCCGACGACCTATGATAAGAACGTTTTAAACTGTCAACCAAATTCAATAACTAGAACAGCTGGAATATTGTACACTAGCGCTTGCGAAATGATATGTACCGATCATGATTTAAGAATAGTAGCCCGTCAGCACGGTATTTGAGCTTATAGACTATAGCCACTATTACATTCAAGCACTAGTAGTGCATTTTCCAGCTGTTTTTAATAGTGACTTCGGTAGACACTTTATAATGAATCGTCGGGCAACCATACTATCTTAAATCGTGAATAAAACGTGAAGACTTTTCTTTTTGTCCGCCAGTCGCCGACGCAGCAAATAAGGAACGCCAATCAGAAAATTAGATTTTTTTCCCGACCCGTTATCACTGTTTTACTTTATCGCGCTATCTCGAAGTCGATGTTTTGTTATTACTGTATAATATATCGTTTTTCGATAATTTCTACAACTTTTCGACATTTTTCCCCCTTTTTTGTAATTTTTTTGACGTTTTATGTCCTCGCCATCGTGTTTTTCGAGTACTCCGTGTTTTTTCACGCCCGGTAGAGTGCCCGTTTTCAACGTGTTTGTTTCGTTGCGTTCGCCGTCGTGTTAACCGAGACGGCCGCCGACCGACGTTCTCGCCGATTTTATTTCGACTTTTACAGTTTTCGTCGTTCTTTTCACGCTTTTCGACATTATGATATGGTTTTTCGCGTAGCCAGTGTCCTTTGAACGCCGAACGTTTACCGATTGTACGTGAAATCTGTTACGGTGATTGGACGTAACGATTAGAATTGCCGAACGACGTATGAGGTACCTATGTACGGTTTAACCTAATCGGTATTATTTTAATGATTTTGATTAAATTGCACGATTTTATGTGTTGTAGGCTTACTGTTCGTCGATTCGTGTCGAATACAAGTTGTTTTCGTGCCCTTCGTACACTTTAGTTCCAGACTGTCGACAGTGCTGAATCTGCACTGCAGATTATTTTTTTGGATATCAAACATCGTGACTGGGTGTATTTCTTTAAATATCAAATGTGTGTATACTACATAGTATCTATTATCATATGTGGTAAAGGTGTATTATAGTCAAATGTTGCGGAGCATTGACGTTCGTTTGTTCACACAGTGTTGATTTACTCATATGGGTACTACATAATATAGTTAAATTACTGTTTTTGATTCAATAAATCGCATTTAATCATTTTATTTACATAGCCCTTATCCTTTCTAACTCAATCCTAAGACCATTAGACTAATGTTTTACCTCGAGTAGTGCTTTGTTGTACAGAAGTATTTGTCGACGATGCAGGTTCATTCGCAAAGCACTGTCAGCATGTACTCCAGCATAGTGTATTGAAGCTACACCATGGTTGAATAGTTACTTTTACTCAGATGTATACATATTAACAGCATAAATATATTAAAAACAAACGGAAAATGTTAATAGTTCATAAGTGAGTTGTTGAATTAGAGTAGTTGATTAACTACGTACCGTGTGATTCTTACAAGCTGAATAATAAATAAAATAATCTACTAATCTACATATGATACTTAAATTATTGTTGTTCAACTCTACATATTATATAGTATTATATAATTATTTATTTATTATATAATTAAGTAATTTTATGCTACACATAAACGCATTGATAAATTATAATAGTACTACGTGTTTTTGCACACATTTAAAAATAAATTTTGTTACGTGTGTGAAGTTGGGTGACCAAAGCTAGGTGACTGTTTTTTCTGACGAATAGTGATAAGAAACCTTGTACATTGGGTTGCGCTTAATTCAATTTCAGGCGTACATTATTGTTAGTATTTGTTACATTGAAAATAGATGTCGCACTATGTCATGTAATAATTATCTGTTTTAAAAGTATATTATAAATAAATATTCTATTGGCGTCCTTACCACGATAGTTATACCGAACATATTGTCATCATACCATTATGATTTGTAACAAACCAATAATAATAGAAACTAGAAAGTTAGGTTATAACTTGTCTTATTATAATATTCTCTCCATAATATAATACACGTTCTAAGTTCTAACAAATGTACGTTGTTTAAAAGTTTAAAGATACTGTGGTATAACGATTGTTTGGAAATGTAAGTATTTTCTTAGTTATTTAATTATCTAGTTATATTTTATTTAAGTGCATTATAATATTCCGTTTACCTATGTGGATAGGTAATAATGATTGTTAGTGCAATTATTTGAGCCCCCCTTAATGTTTTACAGAGATCTATGTAGTTATTAGATATATTGTAGGTACATTTAGTAGATGGATGGACATTTTGAGATTATAAAACTAATGTATGACATATTAAAGTTATATTCTATAAACGTATAAAAATAATCTTAATGATTTTAACAGGTTTAAAAATAATAGAAACTTTCTTTATATTTTAAGGTAATATTGTATTTGATTTATGTTTTTCAATATTAATTACTAATTATATTAGATACACTCAAACAATTGAAAATATTATAATAAATTGTTTTTAAAATCAATACCTATATTATTTAAATAGTTAATGCATAATATTATTAAGATTGATTCTGAATTTTAATTGGCTTCAATATTAACATCTCATATAAAAGTACTTATGTATTTTTCTGCCAATAAACACCTATAGAAATAATAAAATTAATATTTTATACATATAGACATTATTGTAGGTGCTGATAAATTTTTATATATAATATAATTAATGCTTAAGTGTATGTCGTCATATCCAGACGTATGATTGTTTATATTTGAAATACCTTAGTTATTGTAAAAAAAATTTGGTACTGCTGAGTTCCAGAAGTAATGACAAAAATATTTATATGAAGTATATTATTTGATAGGTATGAATCATAATATCTAGTCACAGTTCTAATCATTGAAGGAGTGTTTATGTTTTGAGTATTTCAATCCACAAGCTGTTGCAAAATAAGTTGAATGACAAGATTTCCATTTATGAAGGGTGTAGAAACAAGTAAATATAATCTGTTCTCTTAGAGTATAATTTCTCTATATATTTATTTTTCTCATCTGTTTTCAGGTGTTATGCAGTCTACTAGTCTACATTCACTATTATACACAAGATTGCAATATTTAATTTATTATTACTCAGAGTTATTGGATCCTTTTTAGACTTAAATACTTATTTTAATTATTAAAATCATACCTGTCTAATATGTATTGTTTAAATATTCAATATTTGAAAAAGTGACAATCGTCAGCACATGTTAATACATGATATGTTTTGTATGAATACAAAATTAATAATTTTTGTACAATATGAAGATTTTTATTAAAATTAATGTTTGTTTTCATAGTAATAATAATTTGTTAACAATTAATACTTTTTTTTTTCAATTTAAAATAATCATGTCTTTAATATGTTTGTGTTTTTATTATATTGTATTGTATTTGTACATGTGTGTCAGTGTTGCATTGTCACAAGTTTAATGATGATTTCTTAAAGTGTAAAATATTATTGTATGCAGTAATATTTATTGTTAATTACATTAATTAAAATGTATGTATTTTCAGGCGCAAGTGATCCAGGTTTTTATTCAAGTTTTCTATTCTGTATTTCTCCAATTTTTTCCTCGCGCTTTCAATTTGGTTTTCCGCAGTTTTTTCCTTGCGAAGTCACTTCGTTGTTTCTCGGTATTCTTCAAGTGCTAATTCTAAACATTTAATTGTTAGAAATATTTACTATTCGGATTATTCCTCGCGTTTTCAATTTTTTATTATACAGTGTTCATTATAAACATTTAATTTTTATAAATATATAATATTGTTCAGTTTTTATTGTGTTTTATTTTTAACAGTGTTTTTATTATCTAATTTTTTTTATTTCGTTTAATTTTAATTTTTTTATTTCTTTTAATTTTAATTTTAGTTTTAGTTGTAGTTTGTTGTAGCTGTCTGAGGAGTATACACTCTGACAGCTTTAAGTGTCGACGAATTACTGTTTCAGACACAAAACCGTCGACGAATTACTGTTTCAGACGTTAAAAACCGTCGACGAATTACTGTTTCAGACGTTAAAAACTGTCGACGAATTACTGTTTCAGACACAAAACTGTCTAAGAATTACTGTTTCAGACAATTAAAAGTGTCTAAGAATTACTGTTTCAGACAATTAAAAGTGTCTAAGAATTACTGTTTCAGACAATCAAAAGTGTCTAAGAATTACTGTTTCAGACAATTAAAAGTGTCTAAGAATTACTGTTTCAGACAATCAAAAGTGTCTAAGAATTACTGTTTCAGACAATCAAAAGTGTCTAAGAATTACTGTTTCAGACACTGTAAGTAATAATTTATAAGGTTAAAAATGAGTTTAAAAGATAAATTGAAAGAGGTAGCTCATTATATTAACACTGAATATCCAGAATTAAATTTTGAGAATGTCTCGGTTTCAGATAGTTGTGTAAGTAATATTTGCATGACCATTTTTAAGAAAGGTAATGATCACAATTTGAAAAAATCTATTGTGAATGCTATTAAAAGAAAAAATTCATCTCTTCGAAAGTGTATTGAAACTATGGACTGTGATGATATAGCTAATAAATCAGAATTTAATAATAGTAAAATAATAAAATGTATTGAGTATTGTAATTACACGGCTAACGATTTTGTAAATTACAATTACACAACTCTATCTAACATATGTAGACATATAAAAGTTACAATAAATAAAGTCAACAGATATAAAGTGTACAAACAATGTAAAAAGTATTTCAATCTGTCATCGTGTCTACAAATGGATAACACAGACAATATAATTGATACAAATAGTTTTTGTTTTAATGAAAACTCTGATAATGATGCTGATACTTTTAAAAATTGTACTTCTTATACTGTGCACACAGAGTCTGAACTTCTGCATAATGACAATGATATATCATTTGAATATACAAATTCATCGGCAGAAATTGATTTCATTCGAACTAAGAGAGATCTATTAATACCTAGTAGTACTCCAATTCTACCAGAAAACATGAATAACGAATCCGTCTTTGTTACCCCGAGTAAAATAACAAACGGAAAACATCATGTACCAAGCCCCCTCAGGAATGCTTATTATAAGAAAACACCTGTTAAGTCTGGCGTTGTTCTACCTCTGAAAACAAAAAATCAATTTCCTAAACAATATGAAAACCAAGATTTTGTGTTTTTTGAAGGATCTTTCAAATTTTCATTTGAAGAATGGTCCCTTATGAATTATACAAACTTCAAAAGTCAAACCCGTTTGGACAAAACAAAATATCCTATTATGTTCAGAAAGCGCATTAGAACTGTGAACAATACATGTGTTATTAATGCGAAAATGGTCAGATATTTTAAAAGTCATTGCAATGTGTATATGTACTGTAGCCATGAGGGGTGTAAGACTTTTAGGATTAAAGTCCAACTTGAAAATGGAACGTTCGTAGCAAATGTCTATAGTTCTGGTTTGAATT
The DNA here is from genome assembly GCA_020882235.1 of Schizaphis graminum. Taxonomy (NCBI): domain Eukaryota; kingdom Metazoa; phylum Arthropoda; class Insecta; order Hemiptera; family Aphididae; genus Schizaphis; species Schizaphis graminum. The sequence continues at coordinate 11,071,925 of CM037036.1, read as the reverse complement.
ATCATCACAATCCAGATGATGATGGTCTCACAAATCACGTAAAAGGGTTTCAGAGAGATTTGAACAAAGAAGCGCTAAAAAAGACTAAAGCGTTTTCCTTCAGGTCAGACACTGTCGACTTGGCATCACCCACCCAATTGAGCTGTGGAAATTTGCAAGGTATTAAATCAGATGATGTCATTAGAAAAATCAGATCAGAGGCCTTGACTGCTGATGATTATGATAAAGATGATTTTCATGATATTCTATTGATGTGTAATGACAAAGAAAACAACTTTGTAAAGCATGTCGGTATACCGTCAGTGCACTGTTATAGTAACGAGCAGTTGGACATACTAAAAAAACTAATTAAAAATCAAAAATCAGTAACTGGTTATTTGGATGCAACTGGTACATTGGTCAGGAAAATTGACAAGAACACCAAAAGAGTTCTTTACTATGTTCTAGTGGTAAATGTACCTTTACCTAGGCATTCGAGTGTCACGTGTCCCTTTGTAGAGATGATTAGTTCAGCACACGATATAGTTGCAATTTCACAATGGTTGAACGCTTTCAAAGCATTTGTTTTGAAACACAAACTGCCTTGGCCTGTATTCACAAACATAGTGACAGATTTCAGTTATGCACAAATGAATGCATTGTGTATAGGATGGAATGGTTTTACTTCCATATTTGATTATCTTAACTGGTGTTACAGAGTATTGGTTGAAAATTTTGATGGGTCTAATGTCACTATCATTAACATCTGTGTAAATCATTACACAAAAATCATAGTAAATCATGTATATACATACTTTCAATCTGAGACAAATCACAATAAGACTGTAGAAAAGATGAAAAGAAATAATGTTATCGATTGGATATGTTTACTGTTTAATGCAAAGAGTTTGGAGGATATTGAAAATTGGTTTAAAATATTTTCATTAATATTGTTGTCTCCGTGTAGTACAGGAGAAACTAAAAATGCTATTAATACAATGAGAGACAAGTGTAATGTTAACCACCAACTGTTGAATGAATCAAACAACGAAGGCAAAGATTATTCAGATGAAATAAATAAATTTCTATGCGAATCCGACACGAATAAGTCCATGATGTACTGTAGATTTCAGTCTATCAAAGAACATGTAAAATCTAGTGTCTTACCCCATTGTTCTGTAAATAATGAAAATATAAGCAATGAATATTACGATGAATCATATTTACACGAGTTTATAGTCAAGTGTGTACCTTTCTTAGCACTGTGGACACCTATTATGAATAATAAACTCAACAATGGCATTGAAATCCGCCAGAGTAATGCTACCGTTGAATCTTGGTTTAAAACTGTAAAAGTTGACATACTTGATGGTGACCGAAGGTGGAAGTGCGGTCGGTTTTTAAGACTTATGAGAGAGCGTGTGATGAATGCACACAAACAAATAAAGTATAATATTAGAAAAAAAACTTGTACGCGTGCATTAGATTTTGACAATAAATCTATGCAAATAAATACCAAAGTGAAAAAAAAAATCTCAGAAATTTCTAGCCATAACCATTTGGACGCAATAGAAAGTTGGGGAAAAAAAGAGAAACAACACAAACATCTCCAACCCACTAAGTACCGTCCTTTCACAGCCTTGTCGTTAAAAATCCCAAGGTCTTCGATCTCTGTAGCTGATGAAAATAACCTTTCACCCAAAGTGGTCGATGGTATTGAAAGCGTTGTGGTCATCAAATGTGACAATGAGACTAGGTTCACTGTTGATGAGCCTTTTAACAACGACGAGGTTGTACATGATTTGAGTAAGCCATTCGACGATAATTGTTTAATGAAATCGATTTCGACACCTGGCAGTTATAAAACTCCGTTTCAACTACCAGTGCAATCTAAAGATTTTCACCAAAATATGCTCCCTAAAGATTTGACATACTATAAACGAATAAAGATGCCAAAAAATAAAGACTATCTAGTTGGAAAATATAGTTATTTATTATCTAGTGATAAAAATTGTAACATCATGACCGATCTGCACATCTCAGATTTTGATTCATTATCTGGAAAAAATTGGTTGTGTAACTTTGTTATAGATATTTGTTTGTTGTCTTATGCTTTTAAGCTGGATTTAAAAAACACTCATATTTTATCATGCAATGATGTGACATGGCTGATGGAAAAAAAAGAAATTGGAGAAGAGTATAACAAAATTACTTTCACTAAGGATAGTATGGTTATTCTGCCATGGTTAGTTAAAAATTCTCACTGGATTATAGTCTTTATAAACTTCAAAGTCAGACAGTGTTATATCATGGACCCGATTAATCCATATGACACAGATGGTCGAATATCTAAAGGTCGTTTCAATAGGGTATTTGAAATATTGAAATCAGATGTTATCTACGGTGATGATACACAACAATGTCCTTTATTAACACATATTCCATGCCCTGTGGAAAATGTTCCAAAACAAGAAGATGCATTTAATTGTGGAGTTTATATTATATATTATGCATTTAAAATTATGGACAGTTCCAAGTTCAGTTTAGAGTTTGATCCTAACCTTCACAGAGAATATTTAAAAACTTATCTCTTAGAGAATTCTGAAGATATGACAAATATATGTTTATACTGTAACTGGCACTCAGATAAGCATCGTTGTCAACCGGATGATGAATATGTAGAATGGGTATCGTGTTCTCTATGTTGTCGCTGGATAGCCATTAATTGCATTCCTAAAGAAAACAGAATTGTTAATTATGCAATTAATGATTTCTTTTGTTTATTGTGTCAAAAATGATGTAACATAAAACAAAAAAATAGCTAAAATATATTGAAAAATTATATACAACATATAGACTATAGAGTAATAGCACGTTACAAATTGCATATGAATATTATAACTAAATTACTAATTTTGATTAGCTTGAATATTAAGAATTACCTTGTTAAGAACATTAGCTAAATTCTAATAAGATAAATAATGATAATGACAAAGTTCTGGTACAGTATTGTATTAATCACTTGAATCTCAAAGGAAATAAAAATGTATTTTTTGAGCATTATACGACACAATTATTATACACAGAATATAATATAAATAATATTATATAGACTTCAAGTGGTAAACAAAAATTTCAGTATTCAGTTATCGAGACTTGACTGCACTAGAAAAGGCTATAACAGATAACGTAATAAGTAATATTATACACGTTAAGAAAAAAAAAACATGGTTTTGTCAAAAACTCAATTTGTTATTACAACATTTTAAATTGGTTCCAAGATTTAATGTGGAAAAAAAACTAATCATTTGACGAAATTAGCACCAAAAGTTTCTTAAATTAGATATCAAACTAATTGTATTTCAGGAACTTGTAATATAAGGTGAGTCAAACCTTAACAGTAATTTGTATGTCTTTTGATCACAGTCAACAGATATAGCTTTAAAACACAATTTGTAACCACACCAGTTATGCATTTAATTTGTTTATGCATAACTGTCAGTCCGTAGTCTGATATTTCTAAGTGGGACGGCATTTAGTGTTTTAATTATTTAATTTATAATTTATTAATATATAAGAAGAATTAGTAAAAACAAAAACCTATATGTTCATATGAAAAAGATAACCTATGAAGAATAACTAAGACTAAGTACTAGACTACAAACTCACTTATAATTAAAAGCTATGGACATCCATTAAATAATTAATTACTTTCTGCAGGCCATGACTGTGTGTTTAACAAAAATACTTATTGTTCCTCTGAATTTTCATGAATGTGAGGCCTTCTACAATTGTGGGTCAGTAGGCTTTTACAGGCTCCAGGGCTCCTTTTACCTTAAACCAATACACCATTAACTAATCAAACGGTTTCGAACACATGCATTTTAAGCACATACAACTTCTGTAGAAGATGGATAATATAATATCAATACTCAATAATTTAAACTGCATAATGACTAGTTTGTTCTGATGAACATTAACCAGAAGTTTGATAAAAAAAATAACTCAAGTTGTGGGTTACAAATAGCAGGTCTTGTATGCAATTAAGCGTTGATTTTCCATGTTGTTCAGGCCCAAGCAATTTTTTAGCCTATTTTATTTTCGAGTCATCAGTTATAGGTTTAACATATAAATATTAATAAACATTGTAACTGCTATTAAAATAATAATAGTATTCATAAGTAAAACTTGCCTGTGATTATTTGATTTAGAATTTAGAATTTGCGTTGTCATCATACATGTTACAGAATGGTTCAACATATGGTCGATTTAGCACAACAACTGTTTTGACTATAGGATCAGCTATAATTGTTTTGGTTTACCTCCTCCTGTAAAAACGACACATTTGTTTACATCGATATGTTCATAGTGTATGTACCTGTGTCATATAGGTTATCCGTCTGCGCAGCAATTGCCACCTCATCCTTCCTCTTAAGGTTCTCCCACAGCGTTTTTAAACTCACAGAGTCTACATGACAGATTGAGGATGCTGCGGCAAATTACCCTGCAACAATTATCAACTTCTGGTTTTTTAGTCTAATATCTACCATGTCAGTCTTTGGACTCAATTGTACTGAAGTGTCGAGTGATGATCTCTAAAAGTACACATTTTTCGGATTACTCAAAACTAAGTTTTTCCGCTTTAAAATGTTTAGTTTCCATATTTAAAACAAATAAAAAAAAGTAAATATGTAAATAAAGCGGACTGATTCAAATCTCAAACAAAACAATCGATAACCGAAATTGATAAATAATAATGTTGATTGTTGACGTCACTGTTATCACACTATCGTAGGCCATAGCTGTTTGATAGCACCAGACAGTAAAAAAAAACGGTTTATATCACTAAAGCACTATCATGGATGAAAAATATCATATCAATTCGGCTTGGAATAAGTGACAAATTACATTAACACTGGCCGCCGAATTCAAACATTTTTAATATTATAATATTATTAGATACAAATACAATTTCAAAAATGAGTATAATATAATGAAATAAATTTCCAGCAATATAGTGTACTTAGTATATTTAGTAGGCAATGGTATATAGATTATGAGTCTTAACAGACACATAGTAACTAGTAAGACAAAAGTCAAAAAGTAATAACATTAAACAATATACTTTTGTATTATTTATGTGTTTAGATAGTTGCAGGTAAGCATAATATAATATTGTTAATTTATTATTCATTATTACTCCCTATCATACTAATATATTGCATATTTAATATACACATAAAATTAAAACTAATAAATAATAACTGAAATGTTGTATCCGAACAGATTTATTTTGTTCTAAGTACATATTATAATACATATTTATTTGGTATAATTGTATAAATAAAATCAGAAATTATTTTTAAACTTAATTAAGTTTTACATTGTACCAAAATATTGTGTATTATTTATAATTATTACTTTAAGATAAAGATTATGTAAATTGCAATATTGTAAGTCTAATTACATTAAAGTATTAAGTATTAATATAATTGATATAACTTTATAAAAATATAATAATTTATAATATGTTTAATTATGTAAAACAGGTAGTCAATCTCTATTGATGAATATATAGTAAAAGGCTAAACTATGATTACAAATAATAGTATCTTTAATTGTGGTATAAACAGTACTTTATGATAGACAATTATGACAATATTATGTACTTATAAACTGTATAACACTATTGGTTAATTCAATATTGAGTTTCGTTACAGACCACTGTTTACTTAAGTGCAATTTATATTTTTACGCTAGGTAACCACAATCAACATCCCAAAAAAGTAATAATATTTTAGTATAATATGATAAATAATAATACATATAAAATTTTATGTATAATATAGGCCAATTATTAACTTGTTTCGAATGTCTGAACAATTAATATTTCATAAGATTTTTGTGTAACACAGCTGTAAAATAAAAACTGTATTTTTAAAAGTTTTTAAATTTTATATTATATTAAACAATTCATATATAACACAAAACAGTTTTACATACATATTAGTCACTAAAAATTATAAAAGTAATAAAAAAAATTGAAAAAAAAATCAGAATTTGTGGAACACCACTGATATAAACTATTATGGTTTAGTGTCATTATTAGTATTATAATTATATTTCAATTTAAACTATTTATTGTAAATTTATATCTTAAACAAAAAATTCTGTATATTTAAAATTAAATTGGAAATATATTTTGTTACATAAAGATTATTATCATAATTAATATTAATAAATTATTCATTTAAAAAAAATTGACATGCAAAGTTCTTTGAACAATTATTAATTAGAATATTAAAATTTTACCTATTAGTAATTTAGTTATTTAATATTTTTTGTATTAATCATAAGTTAAACATAAAATCTTATTTAATTATATTTAATACAATTATTAGATAGAAAATAAATTTATTATAATTTATAACCTTATACAAAGGTACAACTTAACTCAATTTAAATTTAATAAATGTACAAAAATTTGTTTATAACAATCTTAAAAATAATTTAATGTTTCATTACTTGCAATCATAATTAATTTCAAAAATTATCAAATCATTATTCATATTTCATCTATCTGAAACTGGTAATGACAAAATATATGTAAGAACTGTTAACATAATTGAGTAGTCCATGTTATACATTGATATCCTAGTTTATCTGGAACTTGGAAACCCTCTTTAGCTGGCTATAAGAAACAAAAAAATACATTTAATTGTTATTTTTGTAAACACATATTTTTAAATGTAACACTGTATGTTACTATTGCAAATTAAGTGTTATTTATTTATTATGATAACTCCTTGGAGGGTAAACAGTTGTTAACTAATATAGTAGTCAACGTATGTGTGTAATTATGTTGTATAATGAATTATGTACCAAGTTGATGTAATTTCTGATCTATAGACTTTAGTGATACTGGATGAAACTTTGAGATATGGTTTTTAATAAATGCATGTTATAATAAGCTATTAAATGCTTATTAAAATAAAACTGTTAACGGGTGACAGATTCTAGGTGTTATGAAATAATAATAATATCAGTTCAAGTTTAGATATATAATTCAGAGGTAATTTATTAACAAAAATTTTAGGTACAATAAATTATGTATGACGTACTTACCAGTATCAGTTAATAGTATTGTATTGATTTTACAATAATGTGTTTTTAATTATTTTATTTTTGTGTCATCGCATTTTGGTGCAGTAAACATGCTTTACAGATTTTCTACTTCAGCATTGTTTCTGTTATTAAAATGAATCTAGTTGATACTTCGATGGGTCAAAATTAAACAATTCCCAGAACTTTTCAAAAGCATAAAAAAAAACAAACCAACAATAAATAAAATAACTAGATAAAATAACTTTTATAATAGTTAATTGACTCACTATAGTAATTCAGATAATATGAACCGGATAAACAATTATGTTAGTAGAAACAGTATTTTTAGATGTTTTTCCAAACATATATTATAGGAATAATCTCCTAATTGGTCTGAATACATGTATACTTCAGTTACTGTATCTTGCTGACTATAATTGAAAAAAAAAAACAATTATATTAATTAAATTATTTTGAAAATTGTTTCGATAGCTCATTATTATATTCAAATTCAATGTAAAATAGAAAACAATCAATATTATATTACGTTATTAAGTTCTGTGTTATTAAAGTTCTGTATTTTTCACGAAGGACAGTGCGCAACTACTCACATTTTACATATACTTATATCTGGAAAACAGAGGGTCTAATACTATTTTTTCAGCACTAGATGGCACATTATCAACAGAACCTATAACAGCATCAAATATTATTAATATGACCAACAATTTGTAAGCTTAGAAAACACTTCATAGTATTAATATTACAAAGGAAATTTAATATAATATCAGCATTAAAATAAGAAATTAAACTATAAGTAAATGAACATTAAGAAACATAACAAACAAACCTTGTAAAAACACACTACTCATAAGGACAGTCCAACAAAACTAATGATAAATTATAGAATAATTAAATCAATTCCGCATAGAGTGTAAGTAATAATATTAAAAATATTACTTTCACTTAAGAAATCATCATTATAAAATTTTTGGAAGCCGCCATATTATGGCGGCTAATAATACATAAAGCATAATATACATAAATACATAAATCACTTTTGAGACCAGATGAAATTAGGTACTGTTAAAAAGTCATATGATTTCATACAAATGTATCAATCAGATACAAGTTTAGATTTAACGAGTCAGGCGTGTTTGTACGCCGTTTTCGGTTTCCCAAAAAGCTATGAGTCCTTTTTAAATATACACATCTGATGGGAAATTTTCTTGGCTTTCCACGTATGTAGGTTAAGTTCTTCGACTCTCCCGGGAACTCGACGAAAAAAATTAAAAACTACGCATGACTACCCCGATACGCGCAGTACGGGAAACAGTCACCTGGCGTGTTTGTACGCCGTTTTCGGTTTCCCAAAAAGCTATGAGTCCTTTTCAAATATACACATCTGATGGGAAATTTTCTTGGCTTTCCACGTATGTAGGTTAAGTTCTTCGACTCTCCCGGGAACTCGACGAAAAAAATTAAAAACTACGCATGACTACCCCGATACGCGCAGTACGGGAAACAGTCACCTGGCGTGTTTGTACGCCGTTTTCGGTTTCCCAAAAAGCTATGAGTCCTTTTTAAATATACACATCTGATGGGAAATTTTCTTGGCTTTCCACGTATGTAGGTTAAGTTCTTCGACTCTCCCGGGAACTCGACGAAAAAAATTAAAAACTACGCATGACTACCCCGATACGCGCAGTACGGGAAACAGTCACCTGGCGTGTTTGTACGCCGTTTTCGGTTTCCCAAAAAGCTATGAGTCCTTTTCAAATATACACATCTGATGGGAAATTTTCTTGGCTTTCCACGTATGTAGGTTAAGTTCTTCGACTCTCCCGGGAACTCGACGAAAAAAATTAAAAACTACGCATGACTACCCCGATACGCGCAGTACGGGAAACAGTCACCTGGCGTGTTTGTACGCCGTTTTCGGTTTCCCAAAAAGCTATGAGTCCTTTTCAAATATACACATCTGATGGGAAATTTTCTTGGCTTTCCACGTATGTAGGTTAAGTTCTTCGACTCTCCCGGGAACTCGACGAAAAAAATTAAAAACTACGCATGACTACCCCGATACGCGCAGTACGGGAAACAGTCACCTGGCGTGTTTGTACGCCGTTTTCGGTTTCCCAAAAAGCTATGAGTCCTTTTTAAATATACACATCTGATGGGAAATTTTCTTGGCTTTCCACGTATGTAGGTTAAGTTCTTCGACTCTCCCGGGAACTCGACGAAAAAAATTAAAAACTACGCATGACTACCCCGATACGCGCAGTACGGGAAACAGTCACCTGGCGTGTTTGTACGCCGTTTTCGGTTTCCCAAAAAGCTATGAGTCCTTTTTAAATATACACATCTGATGGGAAATTTTCTTGGCTTTCCACGTATGTAGGTTAAGTTCTTCGACTCTCCCGGGAACTCAACGAAAAAAATTAAAAACTACGCATGACTACCCCGATACGCGCAGTACGGGAAACAGTCACCTGGCGTGTTTGTACGCCGTTTTCGGTTTCCCAAAAAGCTATGAGTCCTTTTCAAATATACACATCTGATGGGAAATTTTCTTGGCTTTCCACGTATGTAGGTTAAGTTCTTCGACTCTCCCGGGAACTCGACGAAAAAAATTAAAAACTACGCATGACTACCCCGATACGCGCAGTACGGGAAACAGTCACCTGGCGTGTTTGTACGCCGTTTTCGGTTTCCCAAAAAGCTATGAGTCCTTTTCAAATATACACATCTGATGGGAAATTTTCTTGGCTTTCCACGTATGTAGGTTAAGTTCTTCGACTCTCCCGGGAACTCGACGAAAAAAATTAAAAACTACGCATGACTACCCCGATACGCGCAGTACGGGAAACAGTCACCTGGCGATTTACCGTTTTTTTTGGCGTTTTTAAATTGATTTCTTTATATATACAATTTTCTTGGCTTTCTGGATATGTAGGTTTCGTCGTGCGAGAAAAAAAATTAATTAATTACATGAACATATATTTTGTTAGGAAATCAATTTTATTAATACATGTTTACAAATCATTGATTTAGTAAGTTGAAATAATAAATAAAAATTAGCAATATAGCTGCGCTATCTTGTGTTTTATAATGGTGATGTGACTTACAAATTGCAATATGAACGTTTGGCGCCTGGAATAAAACATAATGCAGCAACACATACAAGGTTTCTTATCACTATTCGTCTGAAAAACAGTCACCTAGCTTTGGTCACCCAACTTCACACACGTTGATTCAGCACCGTCGACGGTCTGGAACTAAAGTGTACGAAGGGAACGAAAAAGACTTGTATTCGACACGAATCGACGAACAGAAAGCCTACAACACGTACAGAAATATAAAATCGTGCAATTTAATCGAAATCATTAAAATAATACCGAGTAGGTTAAACCGTACATAGGTACCTCATACGTCGTTCGGCAATTCTAATCGTTACGTCCAATCACCGTAACAGATTTAACGTACAATCGGTAAACGTTCGGCGTTCAAAGGACACTGGAAACGCGAAAAATCAAATCATAATGTCGAAAAGCGTGAAAATAACGACGAAAACTGAAAAAGTCGGCGAGAACGTCGGTCGGCGGCCGTCTCGAATAACACGACGGCGAACGCAACGAAACAAACACGTAGAAAACAGGCACTCTACCGGGCGTGAAAAAACACGGAGTACTCGAAAAACACGACGGCGGGGCCGTAAAACGCCAAAAAATTACAAAAACCGATATATACAGCAATAAAAAAACGTCGACTTCGAGATAGCGCGATAAAGTAAAACGGTGATAACGGGTCGGGAAAAAAATCTAATTTTCTGATTGGCGTTCCTTATTTGCTGCGTCGACGACTGGCGGACAAAAGGAAAAGTCTTCACGTTTTATACTATTAGATTAGAAAGAGAAGACTAGCGGCCCGTGAAACTCGCTTTGGGTGAAACTCGGTGTAAGTGAATACCTTAGGACGGATGGAAGAGCTTGAAAGTGGAAAGTTTTCAAAAAATGAAGATTTGGCGGTATTAAGTCCGTGGTGTTGGCTCTATTGCGAGTATTCTATCGGGATGATGATGATAAGGCGGGTGTTATCGAGAATTGATAAGACAATCGATTGTTTGGCCGTTTGGAAGTCTCCTTTCGAATGTGTAAAGTTTTTGAAAGTTGAGATTGAGACTTTTAAGTGTCTAGCTATCAGCCCTCAGCCGGTGTAAATAGATACCTGGCTGGGGAATCCGCCTACGGCGGATTGTCTAACCTCCTGCTATAGAAAGTAGGAAAAAATGTTTAAGTCGAATGTTGTCGTTTGAGCGTTGAATAATCGGTAATCACTTGTGAAAATAAATTCAATGCAACTATGCCTACCAGGTAGGCAATCCGACTGCGTCGGATCGCGGACTATGTTGGCGCAATAAATGAAATCAGAATTTTGTATGAACTCAAAATACAAAAAGGGAAACTAAACCAGCTAGGTAGGCAATCCAACTGCGTTGGATCGCAGACAATGTCGGCACATGGATCAAATATTATATGAATTGACTATTGAGCATTTGAGCATACAACGCATGCACTATGACAATGATATTATTAATCAGTAATTCACGGAAAAACAAACTGTTTATGTGAAAGAAGTCTTATCCATTAAATTATTGTATTGGTATGTATATAAAATAAAGGTTTTATAAGCAATGTTATTGACTTTTTAATCGTTAGGCGGATGCTGTTTTGTTCGTAAAATATTTTAAGTCAAAGCGAGTTTTTGAATGTTAAATACTTTATCAGTTATCTATGGTAAAAATCAGTTTACACGCAAATAAACAAACCAGGTAGGCAATCCGACTTCGTCGGATCGCGGACTTTGTGGGCGGAATTGGTGAAATAATAAGAACTTTTCATTAATTCTCATTTCGAAATATGTTATGTACAAATATATTTTAAACATTTTGTCATGATCCCTTGGCAGTCGATAGTCGGGTGTTGATATGCTCGTAAAAAAGTTAGAGGTAAATCACGTGTTGAATTTTAGTAGTCAGCAATCAACGGGAAAAATCAATTATGATACACAACTATAGTAATCAAGTAAGCAATCCGATTGCATCGAATCGTGGATAATGTGGGCGCATAAGTGAAATTGTATATGTATTGAATATATAATATTAACAACATTCGTAACACGGGAGTTACAATTTGTAATTTATTCTATTAATTTACAGAAAAAGTAACTGTAAACACGGAAGTAAATTTAATCGTGTATTTATTATATACATTATTCAAAATATTAAAAAATATTTCGTGAAAAATCGAGAAAAAAAATGCAAAAAATCCGAGCGCCGCCGTTAGTTCCGCCGGGGAGGGATTCGATCTTGCTATACCTACCTATCTTATGCATGGGGACCTAACGCCTTAACCTATCGACTACAGTTTGAGTTGGAGATTACTGTCAAATCTCCAGCATTTAAGCTGTTTGCAATCCGCGGCGAATTTTCTATCAAGCACTGTTTTTTCTATGCAATTAATATATTTCGTATGTCATTAACTCATGATAGTTGGATATTCTTATGAATTGTCTTTTACATGCATTTGCGTACAATATCTTTTGACATATTGTAATTTTTTACGTGTATTACATTCATTTGTAATATTAATTTAATAATATAATAGTAAAGAATACAGTTTTTGGATTAACCAAATTTATTCAAAAATTTAAATCCTCTAAAACTATACTTAAATAATCTACATTATTTATATATATACTTCAGGCAATACATTAAAGTCAAACCCAAACTTATTTATTGTTATTACTAATATTATTTATCAAACATTTTTATTCTAATTTGATATCATCGTTACCGATTACTACTATTATAATATACTACCTACAGCATATGTATTGTATGCATAAACATAATATCAGTTGAACAGCAAAATGTAAATTGTACATAATATGCAATATGTAGCAATAGTTTACTTGGTTGTGTGTGATGACATATTTAATATAGGTATTTATTATACTATAGTGTAGGTATACACTAATTTAATGTACCTATAAATTCTTATAGGAATCTGATCACTATAATTCCATATTATATACAAAATGCATGTTACAAATGCAATTGATATAACTACTTTTGTTCTTTTCTAGGCCAATGACCTATGTTGTCGAGGCCTTTATTTATAAATAAAAAAAAAATGCAATTTAAAATATTGCTATAGGTATACTTACCATTTATATTTGCATAGTTATATTATTTTTCTTTGTATTTTTTTTATACATATTTTTGTTACATGTACCTATTGTATTAGATATTATGTAAATAAAAAAATATAATTGAGGTATTTAATATTTTAAATTGTATAAAATTATGAACTAATGATCAATACAATATTTTAAAAGCATTTAAAGTATAGTCAAACTTAAACTTATTTTTTGTTATGTATTACTATTAATATAATAAATTTATAAATTGTTTATATTCTAATTAAATATGCATATTATAAATGAATAATACTTACAAAAGACACGATAACAAAATTCTTAACAAAATATTAATGTTGGCAATTTATTAATTTTGTTTTCGATTCAAAAATAAAATTTATGTATAAGCACATCAATATTTAATTATCTGTTTTTGATTTATTAGGTAGATAACAAATTCATTAAATTTAACTAAAGATAAATTATTTAAAAAAATTAAATATTTTATAGATTTTAAATACCTATACTCAATTGTATAATTTAAAATATATTTTAAAATCAGACTATAGAACTATTTAATTACCTTTCGTCTGAAACTTAAATGGTAGCTATTGAATTAAATTAAAAGATTTAAAATACTTATAAATGCTAATCAATTCTTTTGAACTTACCAAATGTTTGATATTGTATAAAATATATCATATAAATAAAAAAATATAATTGAGGAATGCAATGTTTTAAACCGTATAAAATCATCTATCAATGATCAATATGATACTTTTAAAAGTTGAGCCTTTAAGAGGATGCCATACCCGCATGTATTGTCTCTGTCTTACTAACGTACATCATAACAAATTTTCGTTCAGTAGAATACATTTTGAGACGTTAGCATTAATATTAGAGTAAATTTACCTATTATCAAATTTAAAGGTAAGAATATTATCTAGACAATGACATATGCTTTTATTGATATTATCATTTTAAAGTGAGTTATGAACATTTTAAAGTTGTTATATTTTACATAGCTGTAACTCACTTTAAAATAATAATATCATTAAAAGCATATGTCATTGTCTAGATAATATTCTTACTCTAATATTAAAGCTAACGTCACAAAATTTGTTCTACTAAACGAAAATTTGTTATGATGTTCGTTAGTAAGACAGAGACAACACATGCTGGTATGGCGTCCTCTTAAACTATAGTCAAACTCAAACTTATTTTTTGTAATTAATTACTATAAAAATAATTTTTAAACTATTTATATTGTAATTAAATATGCACATAATAAATGAATAATGCTATTAAATGTCGTTGAACATTGTATATGGTTAGCATAAGATATATTAACAACATTCTTAATAAAATTTTAACGTTTTAAATTTAAATATTGTGTTCTCGATTCAAAAAATAAAATGTATATAATACCTACACATCAATAATTATCTGTTTTTTTTTTATTAGGTAGAAAACAATTATACAATAAAAGTAAAATTTATAAAATTTATTTTAATATGCTAAATATTGTATAGATTGCTAATATAATCAATTGTATAATTTAAAATATTTATAAAACTATTTAATTACTTTTCATCTGAAACTTACATGATGGCTATTAAATTTAATTAAATAATTTAAAATACTTATGGTTGCTAATTAATTCTTTTGAATTTACCAAATGTTTCATATTGCTTCAATGATATCATACAATACATTATAACGATGTCGATAGTTTAATATTTATTAAATAAAATTTATTTTTAGATGTGTGGAAAAACACGTAGTACTATTATAATTTATCAATGCGTTTATGTGTAGCATAAAATTACTTAATTACATAATACTATATAATATGTAGAGTTGAACAACAATAATTTAAGTATCAAACGTAGATTACTTTATTTTTTATTCAGCTTGTACGAATCACACGGTACGTAGTTAATCAACTACTCTAACTCAACAACTCACTTATGAAATATTAACATTTTCTGTATGTTTTTAATGTATTTATGCTGTTAATATGTATACATATGAGTAAAAGAAACTATTCAACCATAGTGTAGCTTCAATTCGCTCTGCTGGAGTACATGCTGACAGTGCCTTGCAAATGAACCTGCATCGTCGACAAACACTTCTGTGCAACAAAGCATTACTTGAAGTAAAACATTGGTCTAATGGTGTTAGGGCTGAGTTATAAAGGATAAGACAATGTAAATAAAATGATAAATTGCAATTTATTGATTTAAAAACAGTAATTTAACTATATTATGTAGTATATGAGTAAATCAACACTGTGCGAAGAAACGAACGTCAATGCTCCGCGACGATTAACCATACACCTGCAACACATATGATAATAGATACTAATGCAGTACTCACACATTTG
Organism: Schizaphis graminum; assembly: GCA_020882235.1. Taxonomy (NCBI): domain Eukaryota; kingdom Metazoa; phylum Arthropoda; class Insecta; order Hemiptera; family Aphididae; genus Schizaphis; species Schizaphis graminum. The sequence goes on along the minus strand of CM037036.1, from coordinate 11,056,255 downwards.
ATATTTAAAGAAATACACACCGTCATGAAGTTAGATATCCAAAAAAATAATCTGCAGTGCTGATTCAGCACTGTCGACGGTCTGGAACTAAAGTGTACAAAGGTCACGAAAACGACTTGTATTCGACACGAATCGACGAACAGAAGGCCTACAACACGGACAGAAATATAAAATCATGCAATTTAATGCAAAATATTATGTAGTACCTATAAGAGTAAATCAACACTGTGCGAACAAACGAACGTCAATGCTCCGCAACATTTGACTATATATCTTTACCACATATGATAATAGATACTATGTAGTATACACACATTTGATATTTAAAGAAATACACCCAGTCACGATGTTTGATATCAAAAAAAATAATCTTCAGTACTGATTCAGCACTGTCAACCAGTGACGTATTTAGGGGGGGGCCAGGGGGGGCTTGGGCCCCGGGCGGTCAAATTTTAGGGGCGGTAAATTTTGGAAAGCATTTTGATATAATACGGTAGGTTACAAAAAGTAATTATACTAATAAAATCATTATTATGATACCTTTGCTAATGAAAAAGCACGACGTAAACATTTTTAATTTTAACATATATATCTTTAATATTCTTTATTCAAATGTTGTCAATTAACCTACATTGAGGTTTTCTGTAGAATTAATAATAAAAAGCGGGTAAGTGGGTATCGCTCTGCTGTATATTAAGGAGTGGGGTGGACCTCGGACTAGGGTAGGTTAAATTTGAATGCAATGATAGGTATCATTGTATACGAAAAACGATTCTGAACGAAGATGATTTGTCAGTTTAGGATATATTATATTTAAATATTATCATATATTCTATTTTAAAACAAATAGTATAGTTACTATATGTTACTATAGTTACTTTATAATATCTGTTTATTAATAAAAAAGTATTTGGCCAACATACATGAGCGTATGAAATTTAATTTAAATTTTGACATATTTCGTATAAATTCGAACTTTAAGCACTTATAAAAAAAAATTGTGACTAACGATTTCGGATTTTTTTTTATCACTTTAAGAACAACTTATAAGAAACCTTGTATTAAATTTTCAAGATTTTCTGGCCACCCAAAAAATTTTTATCGGCATTTGAAGAAAAAAAACTTAGAAAAGTCGAAAATTTCAATTGTCTATAAGTAGCTTAAAAATGGTCAAAATATTTTGAAAATTTAACTGTAAAGAGATAATCATAATATAAACATTTGGTGAAAATTTCAAGTATTTACAATGATTCGTTTTTGAATTACAGCAAAATCAAAAAATCGATTTTGTCGAAGAGTGGTTTTTCGTAAAATTGCCGTTTTTCTATCACTTTTTTTTTCTCGATTTTTTTGAAAACTATTTGAAAATGTTTACTTTTGATCCCCCCAAGGTACCAACTAGATGAATTTTCCTATTCAAAGAGGGGCTGAAGTAAAAAATCGGAGCATTATTACTGCTCCAAATGTTGTCGTCGGACACAAAAAAAAAAAAAAACACACATCATAGTAAAATCAATCAATACATTCTTCACTTCGTTCAGAAATATACCTACTATAATAATTATGTAATATTTGCTTCGATGTAAATTAATTTTTTTATGTATACCTAATATATTATCTTTCCGACTATGAGTGTAGCAAAAAATGCAGTGGTTTCACTATCATGTGTTTTATACATAGGTTGGGAGGGGGCGTTTTTTTTTCTTACCTGGGGCGCAAAATTCCTAAATACGTCTCTGCTGTCAACGGTCTGGAACTAAAGTGTACGAAGGGCACGAAAACGACTTGTATTTGAAACGAATCGACGAACAGTAAGCCTACAACACATTAAATCGTGCAATTTAATCGAAATTATTAAAATAATACCGAGTAGGTTAAACCGTACATAGGTACCTCATACGTCGTTCGGCGATTCTAATCGTTATGTCCAATCACCGTAACAGATTTCACGTACAAACGGTAAACGTACGGCGTTTAAAGGACGCGGGGTACGCGAAAAACCATATAACAATGTCGAAAGCGTGAATCAGAACGACGAAAACTGATAAAATCGAAATAAAATCGGCGAGAACGTCGGTCGGCGGGCGTCTCGGTTAACGCGACGGCGAACGCAACGAAACAAACACGTAGAAAACGGGCAATCTACCGGGCGTAAAAAAACACGGAGTACTCGAAAAACACGACGGCGAGGCCGTAAAACGCTAAAAAAAATTACAAAAATGACAATTACAAATGTCGAAAAGTTGTAGAAATTTTCGAAAAACGATATACACAGTAATAACAAAACGTCGACTTCGAGATAACGCGATAACGCAAAAAAGTGATAACGGGTCGGGAAAAAAATTCTAATTTTCGATTGGCTTTCTGCTAAAGTACTGGTAGCGCCGGGGCGGACAACAGGCGAACTGCTTCACGTTTTATTATATAAGACTAGCGGCCCGTGAGTCTCGCTTCGGGTGAAACTCGGTGTAAGTGAAAACCCTAGGACGGATAGAAGAGCTGAAAGCAGAAAGTTTTTAAAAAAGAAAGATTTGGTGGTATCTATCGGGATGATAAGGTGGGTGTTGTCGAGAATTGATAAGACGTTCGATTGTTTGGCGGTCTTCTTTCGAAAGTGAACAATTTTTGAAAGCTGAGACGTAGACTTTTGAGTGTCTAGCTATCAGCCCTCAACCGGTATAAATAGATACTTGACTGGGAAATCCACCTACGGCGGTTTGTCTAACGTTTTTACGTCGAAAATAAGAAATAATGCTTAAGTCGAATGTTGTCGTTTGAGCGTTGAATAATCGGTAATCACTTGTGAAAATAAATTCAATGCAACTATACCTACCAGGTAGGCAATCCGACTACGTCGGATCGCGGACTATGATGGCGCAATAAATGAAATCAGAATTTTGTATGAACTCAAATTACAAAAACCTTTAAGGGAAACTAAACCAGCTGCTATAGGTAGGCAATCTGACTGCGTCGGATCGCAGACAATGTCGGCGTATGGATCAAATATTATATGAATTGACTATTGAGTGTACAACGCATGCACTATGACAATGGTATTATTAATTAATCAGTAATTCACAGTAAAACAAACTGTTTATATGGAAGTAAATCTTATCCATTAATTTATTGTATTGGTATGTATTTAAAATAAAAAAATTGTGCAAAGTAAAAGTTTTTTAAAGCAATGTTATTGACTTTTTAATCGTTAGGCGGATGCTGTTTTGTTGGTAAAATATTTTAAGTCAAAGGGCGTTTTTGAATGTTAAATATTTTATCAGTTATCTATGGTAAAAATCAGTTTACACGCAAATAAACCAACCAGGTAGGCAATCCGACTTTGTCGGATCGCGGACTTTGTGAGCGGAATTGGTGAATAATAAGAACTTTTCATTAACTCTCATTTCGAAATATGTTATGTACAAATATATTTTATACATTTTGTCATGTTTCCCCGGAATTCGATAGTCGGGTGTTGATATGCTCGTAAAAAAGTCAGAGGTAAATCGCGTGTTGAATTTTAGTAGTCAGCAATCAACGGGGAAAATCAATTATGATACACAACTAAAGTAATCAAGTAAGCAATCCGATAGCGTCGAATCGCGGACAATGTGGACGCATAAGTGAAATTGTATTGTATTGAATATACAATATTAACAACATTCGTAACACGGGAGTTCCGGAGTTACAATTTGTAATTTATTCTATTAATTTACAGAAAAAGTAACTGTAAACACGGAAGTAAATTTAATCGTGTATTTATTATATACATTATTCAAAATAAATATAAACAAAATATTTCGTGAAAAAATCGAGAAAAAAAATGCAAAAATTCCGGGCGGCCGTGTTACAGCAAGCGCCGCCGCCGTTGACGCCGGGGCGGGATTCGATCTTGGTATACCTGCCTAACCTATACATGGGGACCTAACGCCTAAACCTATCGACTACAGTTTGAGTTGGAGATTACCGTCAAATCTTGAGCATTTAAGCAGTTTCCGAATCGCGACGAATTTTCTATCCAGCACAGTTTTTCCTATTCAATTTATCTTTTGACATATTGTAATTTTTTACGTGTATTACATTGATTTGTAATATTAATTTAATAATACAATAGTAAAGAATACAGTTTTTGGATTAACCAAGTTTATTCAAAAATTTAAATCCTCTAAAACTATACTTAAATAATCTACATTATTTATATAAATACTTCAGGCAATACATTAAAGTCAAACCCAAACTTATTAATTGTTATTACTAATATTATTTATCAAATTATTCTAATTTGATGTCATCGTTACCGATTACTACTATTATAATATACTACCTACAGCATAGGTATTGTATGCATAAACATAATATCAGTCGAATGGTAAAATGTAAATTGTACATAATATGCAACATGTAGTAATAGTTTGCTTGGTTGTGTGTAATGATATATTTAGCATATTTATCATACTACAGTGTAGGACCTACACTAATTTAATGTACCTATAAATTCTTATAGGAATCTGATCACTATAACTCCATATTATATACAAAATGCATGTTACAAATGCAATTTAAATAACTACTTTTGTTCTTTTCTAGGCCAATGACCTATGTTGTCGAGGCTTTATTTATAAATAAAAAAAATGCCATTTAAAATATTGCTATAGGTATAATTACCATTTATATTTGCATAGTTATATTATTTATACATATATATTATTTTTCTTTGTATTTTTTTTATACATATTTTTGTTACATGTACCTATTTTGTTAGATATTATGTAAATAAAAAAATATAATTGAGGTATTCAATGTTTTAAATTGTATAAAATTATGAACTAATGATCAATACAATATTTTTAAAAGCCTTTAAAGTATAGTCAAACTTATTTTTTATCATGTATTAATATATAAATTGTTTATATTCTAATTAAATATGCATATAATAAATGAATAATACTTACAAAAGACATGATAACAACATTCTTAGCAAAATATTAATGTTTGCAATTTATTAATTGTGTTCTCGATTCAAAAATAAAATTTAAATATAAACACATCAATATTCAATTATCTGTTTTTGATTTATTAGGTAGATAAAATAATACAATAATAGTAAAATTCATTAAATTTAACTAAAGATAAATTATTTAAAAAAATTAAATATTTTATAGATTGTAAATACCTATACTCAATTGTATAATTTAAAATATTTACAATCAGACTAAAGAACTATTTAATTACCTTTCGTCTGAAACTTAAATGGTATCTATTAAATTAAATTAAATAATTTAAAATACTTAAGGTTGTTAATCAATGCTTTTGGACTTACCAAATGTTTCATATTGCATAAATTATATCATATAAATAACAATATATAATTGAGATATTCAATGTTTTAAACCGTTTTGAATCATGAATCAATGATTAATATAATACTTTTAAAAGTTGAGCCTTTAAAGTATAGTGTCAAACTCAAACTTATTTTTTGTAATTAATTACTATAAAAATAATTTATAAACTATTTATATTATAATAAAATATGCACATAATAAATGAATAATACTATTAAATGTCTTGAACATTGTAAATGGTTAGCATACGGTATAATAACAACATTCTTAACAAAATTTTAATGTATTCAATTTATATATTGTGTTCTCGATTCAAAAAATAAAATGTATATACCTAATACCTACACATCAGTTATTATCTGTTTTTTTTTTTTATTAGGTAGAAAACAATTATAGAATTAAAGTAAAATTTATAAAATGTATTTTAATAAGCTAAATATTGCATAGATTGCAAATATACTCAATTGTATAATTTAAATTATTTATAAAACTATTTAATTACCTTTCATCTGTAACTTAAATGGTAGCTATTAAATTAAATTAAAAAATTTAAAATACTTATGGTTGCTAATCAATTCTTTTGAACTTACCAAATGTTTGATATTGCATAAATTATATCATATAAATAAAAAAATTTAATTGAGGTATTCAACGTTTTAAACACCATAAAATCATGAATCAATGATCAATATGATACTTTTAAAAGTTGAGCCTTTAAAGTATAGTCAAACACATACTTATTTTTAGTAATTAATTATTATTAAAATAATTTATAAACTATTTATATTCTAATTAAATATGCACAAAATAAATGAATAATACTATTAAATGTGGTTGAACATTGTAAATGGTTAGTATAAGATATAAAAACAACATTCTTAACAAAATTTTAACGTTTTCAATTTATATATTGTGTTCTCGATTCAAAAAATAAAACGTATATAATACCTACACATAAATAATTATCAATTTTTGTTTTATTAGGTAGAAAACAATTATACAATAAAAGTAAAATTTATACAATTTATTTTGATAAGCTAAATATTGTATAGATTGCAAATATACTCAATTCTATAATTTAAAATATTTATAAAACTATTTAATTACTTTTCGTCTGAAACTTATGATGGCTATTAAATTAAAAATACTTATGGTTGCTAATTAATTCTTTTTAACTTACCAAATGCTTCATATTGTTTAAATGATATCATACAATACATTACAACGATGTCGATAGTTTAATATTTAATTAAAAAAATTTATTTTTAGATGTATGCGAAAACATGTAATACTTATTATACTTTATGCATGCGTTTATGTGTAGCATAAAATTACTTAATTACATAATACTAAATAATATGTAGAGTTGTACAACAATAATTTAAGTATCATAATATGTAGATTACATTATATTTTATTCAGCTTATAAGAATCACACGATACATAGTTAATCAACTACTCTAATTCAACAACTCACTTATGAACTATTAACATTTTCCGTATGTTTTAATCTGTTTATGCTGGTAATATATATAACACCTGAGTAAAAGTAACTATTTAAATATATCAAAGACATAGTGTAGCTTCAATTCACTCTGTTGGAGTACATGCTGACAGTGCTTTGCGAATGAACCTGCATCGTCGATAAACACTTCTGTGCAACAAAGCACTACTTGAGGTAAAACATTGGACTAATGGTGTTAGGGCTGAGTTATAAAGGATAAGACAATGTAAATAAAATGATAAAATGCGATTTATTGAATCCAAAACAGTAATTTAACTATATTATGTAATATATGAGTAAATCAACACTGTGCGAACATACGAACATTAATGGTCCGCGACATAGACCATACACCTGCAACACATATGATAATAGATACTAATGCAGTACACACACATTCGATATTTAAAGAAATACACACCGTCAGGACGTTTGATATCCAAAAAAATAGTCTGCACTGTTGATTCAAATAATTAAAATAATACCGAGTAGGCAGGACGTACATGTACCTGGGTGTATATACCTCATACGTCGTTTGGCGATTTTAATCGTTCCGTCCAATCACACTAACAGATTTCACATTTTCACGTACAAACGGAGCAAACGTACGGCGTTTAAAGGACGCGGGGTACACGAAAAACCATACCATAATGTCGAAGAAAAGCGTGAAAAGAACGACGAAAACTGAAAAAGTCGAAATTAAATCTGCGAGAACGTCGGTCGGCGGCCGTCTCGGTTAACGCGACTGCGAACGCAGCGAAACAAAAACGTAGAAAACGGGCACTGTACCGGGCGTAAAAAAACACGGAGTACTCGAAAAACACGACGTCGGGGCCGTAAAACGCCAAAAAAATTACAAAAAAGGGGTTAAAACGTTGAAAAGTTTTCGAAAACCGATATATACAGTAATAACAAAACGTCGACTTCGAGATAGCGCGATAACGGAAAACGGTGATAACGGGTCGGGAAAAAAATTCTAATTTTCGATTGGCTTTCTGCTAAAGTACTGGTAGCGCCGGGGCGGACAACGGGCGAACTGCTTCACGTTTTATACTATAAGACTAGCGGCCCGTGAAACTCGCTTTGGGTGAAACTCGGTGTAAGTGAATACCCTAGGACGGATGGAAGAGCTTGAAAGTGGTAAGTTTTCAAAAAATGAAGAATTGGCGGTAATAAGTCCGTGGTGTTGGTACCACTGATTGGTAGTACTGCAAATATTCTATCGGGATGATGATGATAACACAGAATTCAGGCGGGTGTTTTCGAGAATTGATAAGACGTTCGTGGCGTCGATTGTTTGGCGGTCTCCTTTCGAATGTGAAAAGTTTTTGAAAGTTGAGATTGAGACGTAGACTTTTAAGTGTCTAGCTATCAGCCCTCGACCGGTGTAAATCGATACCTGGCTGGGGAATCCGCCTACGGCGGATTGTCTAACCTCCTGGCGTCGAAAGTAGGAAAAAATGTTAAAGTCGAATGTTGTCGTTTGAGCATTGAATAATCAGCAATCTCTTGTTATAATAAATTTATATGCAACTATACCTACCAGGTAGGCGATCCGACTGCGTCAGATCGCAGACAATGTTAGCGCATGGGTGAAATATTGTATGTATATTGTATATGTATTGACTATTGAGTGTACAATACCTGCACTCTGACAACGGTATACCAATTAATTACTAATTAATGAGTAATTCACATTAATACAAACTTTACATATGGAAGAAAATCTTAACAATGCATTTATTGTATTTAAAATAAAAAATTGTGCTAAGTAAAAATTTTTAAAATCTATAATATTGACTTTTTAATGTCTAGTTATCAGTGATCACTGGTATAAATCAGTTTACGTGTAATAAAGCCACTTATGTAGACAATCTGATTGTGACCATAATAGTATACACCTAATGTGTATGTAAAAATTAAATATTAAATACTAACATCTGCCAACACACTCATTAATATTATATATTATTATCAAATATAATACACAAACAAAATACATGACTAAATTTGCAATTTATTGTGTTAAAAAAATTAAATAATACATTCAATTACATGTATTTTATTAGGTAGATATTTTTTTAAACAATAGAAACATAATTAATAATTAGGTAGATATTATATAAAACATTAGGAATATAATTAATTTAAATAATATAATTATCTAATTATTGTATGTTTCTTACTTAATTTGTGTACAGAGGAGAGTATGAATTTTACATGTATAATATACTTATAACATATTATGTTTATAACGCTTAAGTCCAACACAACAATGTTAATCAACAATTATTGTGATAAAAAAAATAAATACAAATATTGTTATACATTGTAGTATGTAAAAGTTTTGCATACAATAGGTAGTCAAATAAAAATAAGAAATATTGTTATAATATATACTTGTACATTCTGAATAAATTGAAACCAATAACACCTTGTATTGTACAGATAAATCAATGCACAGCTTATGTAAAAAAAAAAAACAAAGTACAAACAATTCCATGGTGTTTAGATGACAGACATTATGTTAAATGTACACAAACAAAAAATGTACAAAATTAATTAATTAATAGTTGAATTGGTGTTGCACATATTAATTGAATTTTATGTGTTACAAACAAATTGACAATTACAATATTACAGATATCTTATAGTATATGTTAAAAAAAAAGAAAAATAAGTATACACTTTAAAAATGTTAAATAATGTGTTCGACTATTAGTTACGAATCCGCATTGAAGCAGATTCGCATCCAGAGAGAACCACGTGGAGGTTGTCGAACTATCTCTCCTCAGTGAACAGTCGGGAGCAGCTACATGACTGTAGAAATAACCCAACTGTCCATGAAGTACCTAAGAATGTGCGGATCCCTAAGGATTAGGTACTTCAAGTGGCCAACGCCCGGTGGATCATAAGATCCATGATATGGCCAACGCCCGGTGGATCATTAGATCCATGATATGGCCAACGCCCGGTGGATCATAAGACCCATGATCGGTATACAACATTGTTGTATATATATATATGTAAACTATTTTGTAGTCTCCGGTTAGAAAGTCTCAAAAAAAATATATCAGATGAAAATTTGTTATTGAAATTAAACAATGCTAACAGTTAATGGTAATTAGAAATAGTAAATCTGATATAATTTTTTTGTGAACAATTTCACCGTTGCCTACATACCTGTTACCCCCGTTGGTAGTACTTCCCTGTACACAACGTTCTTTGTGACAAACCGCCCATTGCCATCATCGTACATGCCGACTCTGACAGATTGAGCGTTCCTCACTCTTGAAAATGCAACATACAGTTGCCCGTGTGTGAACACGGGCACCGGCAGAAGCAATCCAACTCGGTCAAACGTCTGCCCCTGTGACTTGTTGATTGTCATAGCAAACGATAACCTAACTGGGAATTGAACCCGCCTCATTTCGAAAGGCAGGTCGTCCTCACTACCCGAAGTCATGGGTATCGCTGGTATGACGATGTCCTCCTGTGCATCAACATTACCAGACAACATCCTAGCCTTAAAGTTGTGTCGCCGGAGTTCGGTGACCACTAACCTTGTACCGTTACACAGTCTTCGCTTAGGATCGAGATTCCTTAGCAACATGACTATAGCACCTACCCTGAGTGTCAATCTGAACGGCGGCAGGCCGTTCAGTTCTAGTGAGTTTAGGAACTCGGTCGGGTAATTTGCTACCTCGTCGGGATCGTCCATCACCACAGAGTCTATGCCCGTGTACGTTCTTTCAGCGCCCTCGATGCGTTGGAGCACCGTGCGATTGATTTGCCTGCATTCCTCGTTCCTAGGACACAGAATGATTTTCCGAGCAAAATCGTCGACATTAGCCAACGACATGTGCTGCGGGTAAACAAAATCAATTAAATCAGCAACGTCACATACCATTTCCCGCGGGATTTCGACGGTGTCCGGAACACCGTCGACCGTCGGCAGTTGGCCGCTGCCGAGCCGGAGCAACCAATCCGCGAAGTCCGCGTCGTTGCCGGCGCGCATGTTTCGCGTCAGTTCAAACTTCTCTGAGTTTTGCCACAGGGAGTTGTGTTTGATCGACGACATGACGACGGCACTCCTGTTTCCCCTGCGGACAACGGGCAGTATCTGCCTGAAGTCGCCCGCAAACAGGACCGGTTTACCGCCGAACGGCGATTCCGACCTCATGATGTCCTTGAGCAAGCGATCGACCACCGTGAGTTGCGGTCCCGGTGACATGGGCGCTTCGTCCCAGACGATCAGTGCCGCGTCACGTATCCTCTGAGCGCGTTCAGACTGCATGGTGATGGTAGACGTGTCCTCGTCCGTAAGGGTACCGAACGGCAGCCCGAACGTCGAGTGCACTGTCATACCACCGTCCATGAGCGACGCCGCGATCCCAGTATACGCCACGCACAACACCGACCGTCCTCGGTTGCGAAGCGACCAAATGAGGCATCCGTAGAGCGTCGTCTTTCCAGTGCCACCGGGGCCGTCGACGTAGAACACCTTTTGGATGTCCCGGTTGTCGTCGACGGCCGCCATCACCCGATCGTACACCGTACGCTGTTCGTCGTTCATATCGACTACTTGTTGCGCCCACCGCGCCGCCGCGTCTATTGCCCCGAACAACTGGTCGTCCTGTTCGGGTTCCAATAGACCGACATCCGGGTAGGGCAACCCGTAGTCGCCGAGCGTTTTTCCGTGTGCACGAAGTAGGTCTCCAATGGCGTCAAGACTTGCCGCTCTGGCACGGTCCAAGTCTTGGAAACGCCGATTGAAGTCCTCCATCATGCTGGCCTCGTTCGCTTGGAACAAGGCCAGCGGTTCCGCCGGATGGCACATCACCAGTATCGTAACGAAGAGATACCGGAGCTGTCGGGGAGTGTCTAACGACGCAGACTCTTCCATGCATGCCAGCCATGCGCGGTCGGACTCCAAGAGTCCCAACGCGATGGCGGCAGCCCCGTAGCTCTCGTGCACCACGCCGTCGACTGTTCTCATGTCCCGGAAAGACTGTGAGCCTCTCCGGTGCAAAAGTAACAGTCGCAGGTGGAACCGGTCACGGTCCAGTGGGTTGACGACATACATCCGAGCCAACGTCTCGTTGTTCATCTGTCTTTGTCGCCGCACCCACCTTCTCTGTGCCTGTTGCCACGTGTAGTGCACCGGTATCTCGTGATACAGGTACTGTCTTGCCTCCACGTCGTTTGCGTTCAACGTGAAGAACTCTGTCAATTTCGTACGACGTTGGGCATCGTTCTGTACTCGCTCTTGGGCTTGCCCAGGAGCAAAGTAGACGGTCTGTCTGTCTTCCAAGTGCACTGGAAGTCTAACAATCGTGTGACTCCTCTTGTGCATTTCATACGAAAACAACCGCCAGATCCCTTCTGGCGGACTTACGTATCGTGAATTGATGAAACTGAAAAAAAAAAAAACAAACATATAATAAACCATAATAGTAACAAAGTTGCACAGTCATAATTACATATAATATATACTATAATATATCAAGTGATATTAAGTTAATTGTATACATGTAATATTATAATATATCATGTGATATTAAGTTAATTGCATATATATATATATTATATAGGTATATATAACACAGTATATCAAGTGATATTAAGTTATCTTATTAAAACATTTAATACTATAAAGTATAAGAGGTTTGGTGAGCATAACGTTAAAATGTTAGTTAGTTATAAAAAAAACCATATGATATATTATGACATAAAAAAGTGTATTAATGTTGTGTTTAAAGTATGTGATTGATATATTGTGAATTGTGTTTATTTTTATTTTATAATTTAATATATAAAATTAACAGTTGTAAACAATTAAAATTCAGTGAAGTTTATATATACATGTATACTAATGTATGGCCAAGTATTATACATAGTAATTTAACATCACACAGATATGAGTTTAAAATAAATTAAAACAGTAGTAATACTAAGTTAATAAAAAGAAGTGTTTTAAGTAGGCGTGTGTTTTAAATGTACATAAAAGTACACTGTATTTATTAATATTTCGTTACTTTGTGCAACGTCATACCACCAATTTGAATTTAACAATTATTAACTATACCTGAGCCATTTGAATAAGTATAATTATATATCAAATTGTTGTAGCTTAAATAAAACCATTAAACAATTTATTGTTAATTGGAGTTTAATGATTTTTATGTTTTATTTCAACAATTTGCTTGAGATAGAGCATGGCCAAGTATAGTGAAAAATACTATTAAAACTGCTGGAGTCTAATATAATTTATTTACAGTATGTTTTTAGTAAAAAATGATTTAAATTTTCTATAGTCAAAAAGCATTATAATGAACCAAATGAATGCAGTTCTTACAACAAACATTTAAGTGTTATTGATTTATACAAAAGCATTCAGCAAAGACTTAGTATATTAAAATAAATAATTTGAATCTGCTTACTTTGATATCTCATCACCGTCCCAAACTTCCATAGTGGCCGCATCATGGCCTTTGTACACGTATTTATACAAATACATGACACTCTTAACCGTAGAGCACACCTCAACGTTGATGTGTGCATCATATTTGGCCAGTAGGTATGGATTGTGGGGGACCACAAATTCATTGCCCACCTCTTGTTGTCTGACCAAGGCAACAGATCCATTGTTTGGTCGGCGGTACGTCGGGTACCCGTTGTTGGAAGCGTAGACAGTCTCTTCACTGTATTCTTTTGGATACTTCTTTGAACAACTGTTGTCCACCATGCACGGGCTGTTGGGGTTTAGTTGCCCACACGGCCCGTGAATCATGTGTGATGTCACACAGTCAAACAGGCGCCTGTCGGTTGCCGGATTCGGCAAGGAGGCGCACACAACGTTGTCCACGTCTTCGGCCGTGTGCAACTTACTGTCTTCCCGGAGGATGACCAGTATGTGCGCGTGCGGCAATCCACGTTTCTGAAACTCAACAGTGTATACATAAGCGTCTATATTACCAAACACACGATTTACTATTATGTCCTGCATGAGGGCCTTGAGTTTGGCGTGAAACACCCGGGCTATGAGATCGGGTCTGTCGTTTGGAGCAGACCATCTTCCGAGGTTCTGTGTGATTTCTGGCCACCTAGGATTGCACGTAAAAGTTATAAACAGATCAGGTTTACCGTACTTACGCACAATAGCCATTGCGTCGTGATAACACCCCTTCATGTAACGCGGACTCCCGACGAATGTCGACGGTAGAATCACTCTACGGCCGACAGCCATCGGGTTGGCCTCGCCCAAATGGTGCTGTTGGTTGACGTGGTCCACCAGTCCTTGATAAGCGTCAGCGAGGAGCGCTTGCTGATTTCTACGGGCATAGTTGAGATTGTTCGATTCCATCCGAACATACTGGTCACACACGTACTGCTGCAATAAAAAACCACCACCATGTATTAAACTTATGCCTTCGTGATCAGTATCGTTGTTTCCTGTATATCGAATTGCCATACGATAACACACAAACTCCCGGATAGTGTTCCGACTGCGAACTTGGTTGTTGCGGTTACCCTCTTGCATCACATTGAAGTGCCAACCGCTCTCCCCGTGCGGGAAGAACAGAGGGTACAACATGGGATCTGCGTGACATGAGCCCGCGGGTATGGTTTGCATTCGATGTTGGGGGTCAACGGGATTCCTGTCAAAAATTACCAGATTGAGGTCTCTCGGTGGTCGTCCATCGTCACCAACGAACACGGCCGCAACTTCGTTTGCGGTCGGTCGCTGGTATCGTCGCTGGTCCCTGGCTGCATCTGTAACAAAATGCATACTCACTGACCTAGGTCCCATCACTTCAGGGTTGGCATTGGCTCTTTCTTGTTCCTCCAACCACAACCTGCTCATGTTCCTGTAAACACATATATACTTATAATATACAAATTCTAAATACACCAGAAAGTGGGATAATAATAAAAATAAATATAATGCGTATATTCGGTAGTCTATGTTATTTAGTTTATCCGGAAGAACCACGGTTTTTTTTTTATATAATATAATATATAGTGTAATGTATATCGTATAAAATGAATTAAAATAATACCTTTATGTATTAAGAACTGTGTATAGATAAAAAAAAGCTTAAGTACAGCGTTTTATAACTACTAAAGTGTATGTGTATGAGTTTATTGATCATCTTACCTAAAAGCCTGAGCGTATGGGTTGATCTCCCGAAGCATTTGGTCCAGGTCTGCAAGCAAACCTGCCAAAAGACGGTCTGCGACATCTTGTTGTCGCATTCGGGCCTGGTTGGCCTCGGCTGAGTTGACAAAGTACAACTCACAGTACCTCGGTGGCCTGTGTTCGTTGCCAACAACGTCATTGTTGACCCTGCGGTACACTTGTCCGTGGACAGTGTACACGCTTGGTCCCCGACCCGGCAACCGTCTGGGGTTGAGGTCGCTGGAGAACGCTGCGAACGCCAGTGAGTTGTTGTACCGGCGAGTCTCTCTTCGAAAGTTGGTACCTTCCTGTGAATCATCAATCAACAAATTAGTTAAACGCATAGGTGCTCGCAGCAGTGCGCGCTGTCCTGTGGCGGTCACTTGACCGTTGTTACAGCACGTCGAAAAGTGACCTCTAGATGCGCGTTCGCAATGGAAGTGACGGGCGTTGCATTCTCTGCAAACCGCATCCAAAGCACCAACGTTGTGTTGGTCCGGGAGTGGGTGTTGAACACCTGCCGGACGGTCTCTCATTGGCAAACGTTGAGCCACAGGAACACCCAGTGGAATTGGCTCGAACTGCAATATGAATAATAAAAGTGTAATGGTTCTTATATGTTTTTTTTTATTTTATCAATATGAAATATTTATTCACTGACCTCTTCGTCGACGTCCGGAGGTAAATAGTCGAAGATGTCTGCGAATTCAAGTTCTGCCCGTGCGTCGGCCGGCAAAACATCAACGACTTCCACTTCCACGTCCATCGGGACGTCATCCATCTGGACCTCGACAACTTCCACATTGTCATCTTCCAGATGAACTTCGACAACTTCCACATTGTCATCTTCCACCTGGACCTCGACGACTTCCATGTCATTGACATCCATTTGGACCTCAATGATTTCTGCGCCGCCTTGTTCATCGGCGTTGTCAATTTCTTCGTGAACTGCTTGTTCACCGTCAGGCGCCTCATGCTGCTGTTCGACTGCCTATAAAATCATAGATGATCAGTTTAAATGAATATATAGTGATTTTATATAGTGATATAAAATGATAAAAATATGAGCACTTAATAATTAGGGTCAAAATGTAGAATAGCATACATGTTTTTAAACAACAATTTAATTGTTTATATATATTTGCACTGCATAATGTAATGAATGTATTACCAGTATTGAAAAAAAAAATATAAATCATAAAAACATTGTAACTAATACATTAAAAATAAAACTTAAACAATTTAGTAACTAATAAATATTGTATAAGTATATATCTCAATTCTTTAATTTGCCCATAAATAACAGAACATAATGAACACCATCAGTTAAATATACATAAATACAAATAAATTTAATATTTAGATCCATTTGTATAAAAATTAAATACAATAAAATAATTAAGCTTTATTTATAAGTGAACCTAAAAAAAAAACTTATATATTTATAAAACCTTCCATTCCCTGTACACAATGATATGGTTTTATCTATTATGATTTTGAATTGAAACATTAATAATAGGCTAAAAAAGAAGTGTATGCAAGTTTTTACTTGCATATAACGTTTTTACGTTTATATTTGGTGTGGTAAAATATTTGTTAAAAAAAGAAATTTATTTATTTATTTTTAATTATTATATAGAGTAATAAGTTAATGTCATAGCAAATAAAAGCATTTTATTGTTACAGGGAATAGAAGGTATGCATATTTAAAATACATCTATCTATACATTATATATAAATTTGTTAACAATGGTCACGTGTGGTGTTGATAGAACCATGAGTGTAATATATAAAAGTTATATATTATTGAGATAGTGAATTAAGAAATTAACTCGTTACTGCACAATGTACTTTGAAATGTTTGATATAGACATATAGATTGTAACATACATAAAGTAAAATATACAATGAATGTCACATAGCAATGAAATGAGTTAAGATTTAAGTTATGTCGTAGTGAATAAAAATGACTATAAGATAGGTTAGTTATTAAATTGGTATTGCATTTCATTAAATGTATCTCAAATTTTTAATTTTCCCATAAATAAAAGAACATTATGAGCACCATCAGCTAAAGATATAATATAAATACAAATATTTAGATATATTTGTGTTAAATTTAGTACAATAAATTAATTAAGCTATAGGTATAAGTGAACCTAAAAAAGAAAATTAAGATTAATAGGTTAAAAAAGAAGTTGAAAAAAAATTATATAAATCATAAAAACATTGTAACTAATACATTAAAAGTAAAACTTAAATAATTTATGTATTATATAAATTTGTCAAATGTAGTGTTGATGGAACCATGAGTGTAATATATAAAAGTTATATATTATTGAGATAGTGAATTAAGAAATGACTCGTTACTGCACAACATACTTTGAAATGTTTAACATGGATACCATTTATAAAGTAAAACATACAATGAATGTCACATAGCAGTGAAATGTGAGTATAATGAGTATAAGATTTAAGTTATGTTGTAGTGAATAAAAATGAAGAAGTAGATATAAAAAAATATATTTAAATAAATTCACATAACAATGTTCAAATGGTTATTTTGTTACACATGTGTACATAATTTATGTTTACTCATACTCACACTCATGATTGAACTGACATCGACAATGAGATAAGTTTAGTGTAATTTAGTGAACAGAAAAAGAAAGAGAAAATGTTATATACACATATTAATGATATGTAACATATAAGTGAATATATGTGAAATGTTTCCTTAAAAATTATATTAGTCTGTTGTACCTACATTGTATTATTTTATTCCTTATATATATATTATATATGTATAAATATTGTAATCATAAAAAATAAATCAGTACCAATTGTTTTTGGAGATGTGTGATATTGTAGTATTGTAATACTATACAATTAAAACTAAAACTGTATTTCATAATAAACTTACTATTGACGGCACGGCTGTGCTGGTTAAACGGCGTCGATTGGCCCCAGGGAAGAAGTCAACGTGTGGAATGAAATGCCTCGAACAGAGCATGGAGTTTGGACGAACGGCAAAACCGTTGGTCTCAACAAATTGCACCCACAGACGTCTACGTGCGGCGTCCGTAGGAAATCTAAAGAGGAAAATGTAGCAATATAATAACGATACATAAAAATGTGCTTAGTGCAGTGAAAATGTGAATACTTGTGTGCTGAAACTCCAATAGCACCATCAACGTTTCCACACATGACGCAGTGTCTGACCATTGTAATAAAACTAAAAAGTATATTAAAAACATGTTCAATTTAGTAATTAGCATAATGACATGAGCAAACTGAATATTAAAAAACAAATTATTTGCAAACACTATCAAAATAATGTTTGTTATCAATGGATATGATACTACAACAGTTATTGCACGTTATTATCGGAAATACGTTAATATTATTTGAATAATTTAAAAAACGCATTCAAGTTCATACAAAATAGTAGGAAAAATGTGACTCATCACAACGGAACTATGTAAAATGCTAAAATCGTTAACAGAATGCAATATTTTCGTTAACCGTAAGATGGAAATACTCTATATCTGCGCGCAGATAATCTTCGTAAAGGTACGCAAACAGGTGCAAAGGCATGTCACCGGCGCCGTGTACGCGTTAATTTGCGATGCTCGTGGGTAATGCACAGATACAAAATGACATAACCACATAACCTATGAAAGTTGAGCTATTCGTTATTATTATGTATTCATACATACATTGCGCGTAAAACGTTAATAATAATAGTCGAAAGTTTTGAAAGTATTTTATATCGTACTCGTGTGCGTGATGTAATGAAACTATTGAAACCAATAACCTAAACAAATTGTTTACATACACGTGCATGGCCTACGCACAGTTATAGAAGGAAAATAAAATTGTACTCACCGGTCTCCAAAGTCCCAGTTATGAAAAAAAAAAAGTGAACGAATAGGTAATAAAAACTGGAGAAATTATAAGTAAATGTACTAATGAGTATAAATGTGCAAGTAAAACAAACAAAAACAAAAAAAAAATGCTACGACAACTGTATTGCACGGATGTTGAACGTAGCCTGCAGAAATCGGCCAACGGCTCGACCGTTGTCGCGTCCTCCCTCCCCACCCATCGTGTTGTACATCACGCCATCCAAAGACCTGCAATAATACAGTAAACACGTTAACCGACATTCAAACACGGTATCGCTCGTAAAGTCATAACCAACATTTTATCTAATATAAGGCGGCTATATACGAAATAACAGACATCGTAAAGTGAAATTGGGAAAGCCGTTCATTTTCAATCGACACACCGAAGACGTGAGTACATGATATTTAATTATATTTGCTAATTGTTAAGTTAGGATATAGTGACCACATGTACTGTTTTTCATAAGGCAGTATTTTTTTTACTAACAATTTTTTTTTCATTTATATTATTTTATTATGGTTCGAGCTAATGAATATTATCTAAATAATTAAAATATATTCGAATAAAAATGTAATTGAATAATTTTCAAACATAATGCTAATATACAAAATACTAATATATTCAAAGTCTTTACTCTCTAGTTTCTTCTGTAGATAGTTCTGTGTTTGCTTCAAGTAAATTTACTTTTTTTTAATTTACTCTTTAAAGAAGATTTGCAATGCTTATTATTTTTTATTTTTTTTTTAATACGTAAATAATATATTCGAATAAAAATGTAATTGAATAATTTTCAAACTTTAATGCTAATACAAATGTACTTGAATTGTTTACTCTAGTTTCTTTTTAGATAGCTCTATGTTTGTTTCATTTATAGTATTTTTTATTTATTTCAAATAAAAGAAGATTTACAACCGTGAACTTAAAATACTATTCTTTTTAAATACGTAAATGTTTTAATTACCAAAATACCAACTGAATAATAACCATATGTTTAAAAATTATTCGAATACGATAATCATTCGAAACATTTGCATTATTTTATTGAAATTAAATATGTAGGAAAGTTATAAAAATATGTTTGTATATGTGGGTTACCACGTTACGTTAGGGAGAACGATATGTCTTAATTAATTATAACTTATTTTAGAATGGAGAACCTGAACATCGGGTCAATAAACAATTGCTCGGGTTTGCAGGTGAATTACTACGGTAATTCACGACCGGGAGTAATCCCTGCAAACCCGGGCAGCTGCAATAAAAAGACCGTACGCCGTAAGTTTATCGAAAGTTAACTTACCTCATGTACAAATATTAATAACAATTCTATAATTTTTCTATTTAAGGTTGCTTCAACTGCAACGGGTACGGTCATATTGCCCGCAAATGTGAGTGTTTTATATTATATTTATATTACATTTTACTTTCTATATGTGCTTTTCGTAAGAAGTTTATTAAATTGTATATTCGTGTTACAGGCAAAAAGTCCAAAAAAAAATCCAAAGGGGCGGTAGGCTCCTCCGGCAATAAGCCGGAGCGGGTTGCGGCGGAGGTCCCCCCAGGTGCGGCAGCAGAAGCCCCCCCAGGTGCGGCAGCAGAGGCCACCACAGGTGCGGTGCCTGCAGAGGCCCCAGGTGATGAACCAGAGCAGGGCCCATGTACGACGGCGGAGGCGGCCAAAAAAAAAAATGTAAGTAATATTGTTTGTGCTTAAAATTATTTTACTATTATTGTAATAAAAAAATGTATTTAATTTTTTTTTTTACAGCAAAAACAATAATTTATTTTTTTTACTATATATATAATACCTACTATTTTAAATTAACTTATATACTAAATTTATACATACACACACACACACACACACATTATGATACATATAATAATAAATATTTATACAATTTCCCACTTATATATTGTGGACATATTATATTATATTAAATTAATAAATTATATGTAAACTATTAAACCTATTTTGTTAAATGTTATTATACACTGTTATGTTTTACATTATGTATAATAATAATTCCAAAAAAAATCTGATAAAATCACTTTCTTTTTAAAAACGTTTTTGTAATTAAATATATTTTTGTGTTGTATCGTATGGTATCGTATGTGTTTTAAAATATTTTATTATTGTATTTATGTTTGTTAAGTCTGTTAAAATAACATTGCCTCGTACTTATTGCATATTTTTATTATTATATATCATTATATATAAATTTTGTACAATGCCCATTGCCTATTATTGCATATTATAATATATTATATTAATACATCAGTTTTGTTACTATACAATCTTAATATTTTCAATATGTTATAAGGTGTTTCCTACAGTGATATCTATTGGTTTTATATGTAACAGACTTGAATAATGTACAAAAAAAAATTAAATACGTGTTGTATATATATAGTCACAGCAAATTTACCAATGAATAAACAATAAATAGATTTACAATATGTTACATCGATAATTTGTCGACGATAAGATAATCTTTTAATCTTTTTGACACCGCTGTCGACAAATTATTGGACTTGCGACGACTGAAATAAATACGTACGTAAAATAAAATCGAAATCAACTTTATTACTTTTTTTTTTTTCAAAGCGTACGATGATCCATGCATTTTAGATTTTTAAATAAACAATAATAAATTATAATAAACAATAATAAATTATAATAAACAATAATAATAATGAGTAATGTGAGGTTAAATAAAAAAGGTATATTTTTTTATTTATTAAGTTTACAGCGCTTATGGTATTGTATAATAATTATAATGTAATGTGAAATGCAACGCGATGTGTGAGATGAGAATTATAGTTCAATATTCTATGAAAAAAAAAATCATTGTTATAATGTTTAGCTATGAATCAATATAAAATAATAATTTTAAAATAAAAAATTACGTAAAAAAAAATGCAAAAAACCCGGGCGGCCATGATTAGCACATGCCGCCTTCGAATCGGCCGGAGCGAGATTCGTTCTTAGTACCCCTGCCTAACCTATACATTGGGACCTAACGCCTAAACCTATCGACTACAGTTCGAGTTGTAAACGTCAATAAAATCTCGAGCATTTAAACCGTTTTCGACCCGCGACGAATTTTGCGTTAAGCACCGTTTTTCCTATGCAATTCGTATATTTCGTGTGGAATGAGGCTCGGATATATTCATATGAATTGTGTTTGTCCAGAATATTTGTTTGTATTGTCATTTTTTATGATGTCATGTATTTATGATACAATATAGGTATAGATACCAAATTTATTGAAAGAATTAAATATTAATGACCACACCTCTTTAATTATAATTCCATATTATTATCAAAATACTTTAAACAAATGCTTCTTATTGCTCTCTTAATATATGTATTTTTTATTATTATATATATTTGATTAAGTATTTATATTCTAAATTGAATTTAAAGTAGCTGATTAATACTGTTCTATGATGTTTAGTATTGTACATTTTTTACTAAAAAAAAAAAGTATAATATACACATTGTTAGAAAAATGTATATAATAGTACCTATATATTCATGATACATTAGTATAAGTTTTTATTATATAGATAACAATAGTTAACTAAATTCATTTAAATATTTTAACACTGAGACTATTAATTATTTATTATATTATTACCGTATACATATTATGTAGTACTGTGTAGTATATATTACTCTTTATAAAACTACTTTAACTCAACAAATCACCTAAAAACTATTAGCTAACCTGTAGTAATTGTTTATACAGTCAACAATGTATATACATTTGATTCAAATGTAACAATCTGGAGCTGCATGAATGTAAAAAAACCTTTGTAGTTTTGAATCACATATTATATCCATAATAAATAATGTACTATGCGAATGGGCCTCCGTCGTCCACAAACACTTCTGTGCCACCGAGCACAACCTGAGGTAAAAAACTAATCTAATGGTGTTAGGGTTGTGATACAAAGGATAATACAATGTAAATAAAATGATAAAATGCAATTTATTGAATCAAAAACAGTAATTTAACTATATTATATTATGTAGTAAATCAACGCTGCGCGGCGAAATGAATGTCTCTGCTCTTACGACGATTGCACATAAACCTGCAACACATATGATAACAGACTAATGTAGTATACACAAATATTAGTGAGATATTTAAATAAATACACACCTTGACAGCCTTTGATGCGTGGAAAAAAGCAATCTCCGACGTCGACAGTCTGCAACGACGGCTACGAAATGACTTGTATCCGGAACGGGAGGACTGCAACACGTACAGAGAAATAAAACACACATCGAATTAAAACCGCACGATTAATCGAAAAAAATTTTAATATATATATAATATACTGAGTACAGGCCTCATACATCGGTCGTCTGAGTAAACGCGATCGCGACGTCAAAAAAACAAACACGTAAACAACGGGCACACTACCGGCCGTAAAAAGACGCGACAAAGGCGAAAAACACGACCGCGGGGTCGAAAAACGCCTTCAGGTCGGCATAAACGGGCTTAAAAAATATTATTGAGAGCAATAGAAATTTTCGAAAAAGCGATACATAACGTATAGTAATAATAACGTCGAGGGAGCGCGATAACGGCCGGCGGCGGTGATAATAAAACGTGTCCACAAAACGAAAAAGGGCTTCAAAAGTCGTGAGGCGGTCGGCAAGGGCGACGGCAGTGACAAACCGAACTAACTGAAGCCGTAGGCGATAACGCAAAAAGGTGATAACGGGTCGGGAAAAAAATTCTAATTTTCGATTGGCTTTCTGCTAAAGTACTGGCAGCGCCTCGGCGGACAAAAGGAAAAGTCTTCACGTTTTATTATATTAGACTAGCGGCCCGTGAAACTCGCTTTGGGTGAAACTCGGTGTAAGCGAAAACCGTTGGACGGATGGAAGAGCTTGAAAGCAGAAAGTTTTAAAAAAATGAAGATTTGGTGGTACTGCGAGTCTTCTATCGGTATGATAAGGCGGATGTTGTCGAGAATTGATAAGACGTTCGATTGTTTGGCGGTCTTCTTTCGAAAATGAAAAACGTTTGAAAGCTGAGACGTACTAGAAATTCGTTGGTATAAACCGGTGTAAATTTCCCCTTAAAAAACAAACCGGTGTGAATTTCAAGAAATTTTTCGTAGTAACCGGTGTTAACATTAACCACACCGGTTTCATTTTTCTACACCGTTACGTGCATATGGTGCAGAATACTTACACCGGTTTCATACCCTCTCATTTCCCCTATTTTATCTCGTAATAATCAACGAACCGATAACAATAAATAGATAACAATAATTGTAATTATTAAAATATTAATAATCATTTCAGTGTACCTAACTACTTTACTGTTTAGTGTTAAATGTGTAAAAGTAAAATTGTAATCTCCGAAAAAGAATCTTATACCTATTGAGTATTAATATAATTAAAAAATAACATCATGAATACCCAAATATTTTGGGTAAATATTTTTGAAGGTAAGTAAGTTTTTACCAATAATTTAAGATTTAAGGGGCCCGGTGCCGGTTTTTTAAAATTTCATCTAAATTACTAAGTTAGTATCATAATTCATAAGCAATCAGTTGCTACTTTTAAATTCATGACCTTTTGTGTACTTTTGGTTTGTACAATATCAATATTTTGTATTATTTATTATTGTAGTTAATGAGGAAGATGAAGGATTAATAATTGAAGACATAAACACAATTGAACGTAAGTAAATGTAAATGAATTATTGGATTATATTATATATATTTTGAATTAAATATATAAATACGGCTAATGGCTATCGATATTTAATTTATCAATGAAAAATACTTTAACTGAAAATGAAGTAATCACACTGTATTTAAAATGGCAAATATGTATTAGAATACTTTTACTTAAATACTTACCAATATCTAGCTACTATACCTATTATAGAATTATTATACTAGAATTTAGAAACACAAGATACTATGATATTTTTTTAAAATACTAGATACTATATACAATATACATGTATCTATACTCGGTTCAAAATGAGATCAGTAGTGGGTGGCGACCAGTTTATAAATCAGCAATGTTTATTTATTAAATATTAAATTAAATCACCTCGAATACAATAAAAAAAATATATTTATAAATTAGCAGTATTAGTTATCAGCTATTAAATATAATTACGATTATTTACGATGACTTTGTATTAATATTATCAAAATTAATACCTTTTCATTTTTGCCTAATTATACACAAGAAGTTAACAAACTTGTAATTTTATTTATGAAATCCTTGACACTAAATAATATTATGTTTAATTTATTATTTTTATATTTCTGATTGTTAAATAATTAGAACAATGGACTTCTGATGGTACTAAACTTTTAATAAGTCTCAGGATTTCATATGCAGAAAAATTTTTAAAAGCCCAAAAGAAAGGAAAAAAAAATGAGCTTTGGGAAATAATATCAAATGAAATGCTTGAAAAGAGATATAAATTTTCATCCAGACAGTGTGACGAGAAATGGAGACGTCTTCTTACTCAGTATAGACGAACACACGATGCCATGAAAACGTCTGGAAATAATGCAGTTAAATGGCAGTACTACCACTTAATGCAACAAGCTTTAGAACCTACAGGGAAAAAACAAACTATGTCACCATCAAAGAGTAAATGCTAAATTTTACTTAATATTAAATACATAGGCGCAAATAGCGTTTGATATTTGAGGGAATTGAAGCCCCCTCCCCCTTTTTGCACCTAAAATTATATACATAACATAATTTGATTGTCATCATAAATTGTATTTTAAACATTTTATAGGCTTGTTGCATGAATCATCTATTTCACCATTGGTATATCGATCTCGTCCGTCTGTTTCATCTACACTATCTCAACAACATTTGCCTGTTTCATCTCCGGCGTCTGAATATAGTGGTGAATTTGTTTCACCTCCAATAGTTCAACAACATACGTCTGTTTCATCTCCGGCGTCTGAATATAGTGGTGAATCTGTTTCACCTCCAATAGTTCAACAACATACATATCTGTCAACTCTAACCTCCCAACGTTGCGAATCACCAAAAAATACGAAAACCCATTGGATGAAAGAGATAATTGCTTTCAAACAAGTGCAAAATGATGCATTAACCAAACGGTAAGTTTCTGATAATTAATTGTATTAAACAATTGATGTGTATTAATTTGTACCAATTTTGTAGACTTGATAAATTAGAAGAAAGAGAGGGTGAGATGCTCAGAGTTCAACAACAACTTGTAGTTAAACTAGAAGAAGCTAACGATATTGAGAAACAAAAATTAGAGCTGTTTAGAACCATGTTTAGTGGTTAGTTTTTCAATATATCATGTTACATGTTGTAAATATATTTGTATTATTATTATTATCATAAAAAGTACTAAGAATGATGAGTAAATTATTTTATTTTTTTTTAATTGATATTTTGTTTAATTATAACCATGTGACTAAAATTATATAAAATCTAAATAAGGAACTAAGAAGACTGGTTGTCAATAAGATTATTAATTGTTATTCTTTATTATTTTTAATTGTTTAAGTTTTTTTATTAAAAAGTACTGTGATAAAAATTATATAAAATCTAAGGAACTAAGAAGACTGGTTGTCAATAAGATTATTAATTGTTTAAGTTTTCATATTAAAAAATACTGTGATTAAAATTATATATAATCTTTTTTTTGTGTATGTGTATTAGTTACTATGGTAACAGCATAGTAGTATATAGGTATACAATTAAAAAAAAATTAATTTTAATTAAAAATAATCGGGAACTCGCTCTGCTGTACAGTAGGGGTGGAGTGTTTTATTGTTAAAGACCTAAGCACCCAGACAAAAATAGACTACTTGATAATATGTAGTTATGGCTATATTTCATATTTATTTTAAATATAAAAAGTAATTTAAAACACATAAGTAAAATATAATATTGTAGTTTATTTTTTCAATCAACATTTAATGATAACATATTGCACAATTCATCACGTTTTCTAGCTCCAAGTCTTGACGCCATCAGAGAGTTGTCTTCAAAATCTAACTCTGGAGTATAAGGGTCAGCATCAAAATCGTCTTGCATATCGATACATATGTTATGTAAGCAACAAGCTGCAGTGATTATCAAACCACATAGTGATTTGTGGTATACATCCATATGTCTAAAACATAATACATTATAATGTTAAAAATTTTTAATTTTTAGTTTTATGTAAAATTAAATTCATATGTTTTATAAATATAATACATACTTCAACTTTCTAAATCTACAGTAGAGTTTCCCAAATGCTTGTTCAACTACAACTCGAGAACTACTCAGGCACCGATTGAAATGTTTTTGGGCTAAGGTTAAATTCCCATTGTCCCTGTAAGGGATCATAACATTCTCTGATAGTGGGTAAGCTCCATCACCCAGAATATGACAATTTTCTGGTAAAATACTTAGATCATTACTCAAAAGTTTTTGTCCTATTAGACTTCTTCTGAACACTCTTGCGTCGTGAGATGATCCGGGCCAACCCGAAAACACATCAATAAACTTCAGATCGGAATCCACTATGCCCTAAAAATAATTTTAAGTATGAAAAAAAAAATGTTTACTTTTAAATATAATAACTCGTGTACACTACAACCTGTAGCAGTACTGAAGGGACTTGTTTTCTATTATAAAACATATTCCTATCAAGTTTTTCCATAACAGTCCTTTTTTCCCAAGGGGCAAGTATAGAAATATGACAACCGTCAACTGCCCCCAATACTCCAGGGAAAGCATTTGGCCTAAGACAGTTGAATTTTTGCACAGTGATGATAGCTTCTTGTCCTCTAGGCCATCTTATAAATTTACCAGATAGTTCTTTCATATTATTTAAACAATTTAGCACTACTTTATGGCTGGTACTGTCAGCAATATTAAATCTGTTTCCTATTTGTCTAAAAATTATAAATATTTATCAAATGAGAAATATACACCTGTCAACTACTATACTTCTTATACAATAGGAGTGTTTTGTCAATGCAGTCTTGAGCAACTGGGTTACTAATTTAGCTAACAAACTATTAGTTTGTCCGCTAAAACAGTAAACAATTTCCTCAATACAGCATCACCAAAATACGGCTAATAATAGCTTGAATGAGTAATCATATTAATTAACTATAGGAACCAATCCTATAGTTATTAGTACCAACTTACCGATGGGTTTCACAGTTGGCCATGAACCAAATGAAGATCAATAATTGTTTTTTTATGTCTAATTTTACATCAGATTGAGATAATAAAGGACCCATATGTAAAATCAAATTCTACAATAAAATATAGGTATAAGCTACAAGAAATAAGTAAGTTTGAGCATAAGAAATTATTATGTGGGTACTTCAATACTTCTTCTTGTAAGTCTAAAATGTATTTTGAAATCCCAGTCAGACATATTATACACGGTTACTTCAACAAAGTTGAAAATTTTACTTCTATGATGCCTTTCGTTATTGAGAAATAATTCTTCATCATCATCTTGGCTCAAGCTTACAATATCTACAAACACAATATTTAGGATCCATTTAATCTTCATTTATATATAAATAAGGTTATTTATAAAACACACAATAATCATTTTTTGAAAAAATTGTTTACATAGAAATTCAATAGTATTAGATTCTGAACGGAGTGATGAATGTATTGATTTTACAATGATGTGTGTTTTTTTTTTTTTTTTTTTTTTTTGTTTTTTTTTGTGTCTGTCGACAACATTTGGGGCAGTAAAAATGCTTCAATTTTCAACTTCAGCCCCTCTTTGAAAAGGAAATCGGATCTAGTTGGTACTTTGGGGGGTCAAAAGTTAAAATTTTTCAATATTTTTTAAATGAGTCGGGAAAAACCTTAAAAAAATGACGGAAAAAACGGGATTTTTTACGCACAACCAGTTTTCGACCAAATCGAATTATTTATTTTGCTATAACTCAAAAACTAATAGATGTAAATAATTGAAATTTTCACCAAATGTTTATATTACCGTTCTCCATACACAGTTAAATTTTCAAAGAATTTAGACTTTTTTTGAGCTATTTATAGACAATTGAAGTTTTTAATTTTTTTTAGAATTATACGCGTGTAAAATTACGTTTTAGTCGTTTTACTAATAAATAATTTTCGATTTTTGTTATTTTTAAAAAATTAGCATACATAAGATCTTGAAGCTTTTACTTAAGTGTTTGAATTTGTGAATTTTTTTCAGAATGGAATGTATGACAATATTTAAATTTAATATATCCCAGACTGACAAATCATCTCCGTTCAGAATCGTTTTTCGTATACAATGATACCTATCATTGCATTCAAATTTAACCTACCCTAGTCCGAGGTCCACCCCACCCCCTAATGTACAGCAGAGCGATACTCACTTACCCGCTTTTTTTTTTTTAGTATTAAGAGATTTTACATCACATCTGTTTTCTACCTTCATGGGTAGTACCCATCAGATGAGTTTTCATTTTTTATTGAAATCCTCTATTTTTAATTTCAGAAATTGGGTAAGTTATTTTGACTGGTCACAGCCATATAAATGTATTGTAGTTAAGACATAAATATTAGTCCCATAACATACCTAATAAAAAATTGTTCACAATTTTACTACACAAATTTTTTATTAGTTACTGGGTTGAAAGTCTCATAGAAATAACAAACCGGAGCCTATATTTTGCAGAAAAAATTATATAATACAAACAATTTGATTTAATGATATTAATAGATACTTACCTGTTAGACAATTTGTACGCATAAAAAACGAAGGTAATCCATTTTTAATACAAGCACTAGTACGATTTTTGTTCAAAATGAACTCTTTAAAAAGTTTAATTTTAAATGAATTTGTTATTACTGACTGATTCATTTTAAAGTAGAATACTGGAAAAAAATAAAACTTATAAAATATAAAGACAAATTTTACACAATTACAAAACGGAATAATATGTAAAATGGGAAAGATAATATTTAATTGATTATATTATCACTATTTATTTTGTCAGAGTGGTGGGGATATACCGATTTTCATCACAAAATTTCATCTAAATATCGAACCTGGTGTAAAATAATCGGTAGCATGTATTAGTAAACCGGTACAAATATATCGGTACACCACTTTGGACCAACGAATTTCTTCGTAGACTTTTGAGTGTCTAGCTATCAGCCTTCAACCGGTGTAAATAGATACCTGGCTGGGGAATCCGACTACGGCGGATTGTCTAACGTTCAGGCGTCGAAAGTAGGAAAAAATGTTTAAGTCGAATGTTGTCGTTTGAGCGTTGAATAATCGGTAATAACTTGAGAAAATAAATTCAATGCAACTATAACTACCAGGTGGGCAATCCGACTGCGTCGGATCGCAGACTATGTCGGCGCATGGATCAAATATTAAATCAATTGACTATTGAGTGTACAACGCATGCACTATGACAACGATATTATTAATTAATCAGTAATTCACAGTAAAGCAAACTGTTTATATGGAAGTAAATCTTATCCATTAATTAATTGTATTTGTATGTAATTAAAATAAAAAAATTATGCAACGTAAAAGTTTTTTAAAGCAATGTTATTGCCTTTTAATCGTTAGGCGGATGCTGTTTTGTTGGTAAAATATTTTAAGTCAAAGAGAGTTTTTGAATGTTTTAACTTTATAACTTTATCAGTTATCTATGGAAAAATCAGTTTACACGCAAATAAACCTACCAGGTAGGCAATCCGACTTCGTCGGATCGCGGACTTTGTGGGCGGAATTGGTGAAATAATAAGAACTTTTCATTAATTCTCATTTCGAAATATGTTATGTACAAATATATTTTATACATTTTGTCATGTTCCCTCGGAAGTCAATAGTCGGGTGTTGATATGCTCGTAAAAAGTCAGAGGTAAATCGCGTGTTGAATTTTGGTAGTCAACAATCAACGGGAAAAATCAATTATGATACACAACTAAAGTAATCAAGTAAGCAATCCGATCGCGTCGAATCGCGGAGAATGTGGGCGGATAGTTGAAATTGTATTGAATTGTATATTATTATGTATTGAATATACAACATTAACAACATTTATAACACGGGAGTTACAATTTGTAATTTATTCTATTAATTTACAGAAAAAGAAACTGTAAATACGGAAGTAAATTTAATCGTGTATTTATTCATAATAAATATAAAACAAAATATTTCTGAAAAAATCGAGAAAAAAAATGCAAAAAATCCGGGCGGCCATGTATCGGCATGCGCCGCCGCTAATTCGCCGGGGCGGGTTCGATCTTGTTATACCTGCCTACTTTATTCATGGGGACCTAACGCCTAAACCTATCGACTACAGTTTGAGTTGTTGAACTCTGTCAAATCTCGAGCATTTAAACCGTTTCCGATCCGCAACGAATTTTGCGTTAAGCACTGTTTTTCTTGTGTAATTAATATATTTCGTATGTAATGAGAGTTGGATATTTTTATTAATTGTCTTTTACATGCATTTGCGAACCATATCTTTTGACATATTGTAATTTTTTACGTGCATTACATTCATTTGTAATATTAATTTAATAATATAATAATATAATTTTTGGATTAACCAAATTTATTCAGAAATTTAAATCCTCTAAAACTATACTTAAATAGTCTACATTATTAATATAAATACTTCAGGCAATACATTAAAGTCAAATTCAAACATATTTATTGTTAGTATTAATATTATTTATCAAACATTTTTATTTTAATTTGATGTCATCGTGACTGATTACTACTATTATAGCATATTACCTACTGCATATTGTATGCATAAACTTAATAACAAAGTCGAATGGCAAAATGTAAATTGTACATAACATGCAATATATAGCAATACACAACACCTTGGTTGTTTGTGATGACATATTAATATATTTATCATACTATAGTGTATACACTAATTTAATGTACCTCAATTCTTATAGGAACCTGATCACTATAATTCCATATTATATACAAAATGCATGTTACAAATGCAATTTATATAACTACTTTTGTTCTTTCTAGGCCAATGACCTATGTGGTCGAAGTGTTTATTTATAAATAAAAAAAAATTCAATTTAAAATATTGCTATAGGTATAATTACCATTTATATTTGTATAGTTATATTATTTATGTTTATTATTTTTCATTGTATTTTTTTTATACATATTTTTATTATAAATACATGTATCGTGTTAGATATTATGTAAATAAAAAAATATAATTGAGGTAGGTATTCAATGTTTTAAATTGTATACAATTATGAATTAATGATCAATATAATATTTTTAAAAGCCTTTAAAGTATAGTAAAACTTATTTTTTGTCATGTACCTATTACTATTAATATAATAAATTTATAAATTGTTTATATTCTAATTAAATATGCATATAATAAATGAATAATACTTACAAAAGACATGATAACAACAGTCTTAACAAAACATTAATGTTTGCAATTTATTAATTGTGTTCTCGATTCAAAAATAAAATTTTTATATAAACACATCAATATTTAATTATTAGTTTTTGATTTATTAGGTAGATAAGAATTATACAATAATAGAAAAATTCATTAAATTTAACTAAAGATAAATTATTTTATAGATTGTAAATACCTATACTCAATTGTATAATTTAAAATATTTACTATCAGACTATAGAACTATTTAATTACTTTTCATCTGTAACTTAAATGGTAGCTATTAAATTAAATTAAAAAATTTAAAATACTAATGGTTGCTAATCAATTCTTTTGAACTTACCAAATGTTTGATATTGCATAAATTATATCATATAAAAAAAAATTTAATCGAGGTATTCAACGTTTTAAACCCTATAAAATCATGAATCAATGATCAATATGATACTTTTAAAAGTTGAGCCTTTAAAGTATAGTCAAACACATACTTATTATTAGTAATTAATTATTATTAAAATAATTTATAAACTATTTATATTCTAATTAAATATGCACAAAATAAATGAATAATACTATTAAATGTGGTTGAACATTGTAAATGGTTAGTATAAGATATAAAAACAACATTTTTAACAAAATTTTAACGTTTTCAATTTATATATTGTGTTCTCGATTCAAAAAATAAAACATATATAATACCTACACATAAATAATTATCAGTTTTTGTTTTATTAGGTAGAAAACAATTATACAATAAAAGTAAAATTTATAAAATTTATTTTAATATGCTAAATATTGTATAGATTGTTAATATAATCAATTGTATAATTTAAAATATTTATAAAACTATTTAATTACTTTTCATCTGAAACTTACATGATGGCTATTAAATTTAATTAAATAATTTAAAATACTTATGGTTGCTAATTAATTCTTTTGAATTTACCAAATGTTTCATATTGCTTCAATGATATCATACAATACATTATAACGATGTCGATAGTTTAATATTTTATATTTAATTAATAAAATTTATTTTTAGATGTGTGGAAAAACACGTAGTACTATTATAATTTATCAATGCGTTTATGTGTAGCATAAAATTACTTAATTACATAATACTATATAATATGTAGAGTTGAACAACAATAATTTAAGTATCAAACGTAGATTACTTTATTTTTTATTCAGCTTGTACGAATCACACGGTACGTAGTTAATCAACTACTCTAACTCAACAACTCACTTATGAAATATTAACATTTTCTGTATGTTTTTAATGTATTTATGCTGTTAATATGTATACATATGAGTAAAAGAAACTATTCAACCATAGTGTAGCTTCAATTCGCTCTGCTGGAGTACATGCTGACAGTGCCTTGCAAATGAACCTGCATCGTCGACAAACACTTCTGTGCAACAAAGCATTACTTGAAGTAAAACATTGGTCTAATGGTGTTAGGGCTGAGTTATAAAGGATAAGACAATGTAAATAAAATGATAAATTGCAATTTATTGATTTAAAAACAGTAATTTAACTATATTATGTAGTATATGAGTAAATCAACACTGTGCGAAGAAACGAACGTCAATGCTCCGCGACGATTAACCATACACCTGCAACACATATGATAATAGATACTAATGCAGTACTCACACATTTGATATTTAAAGAAATACACACCGTCATGAAGTTAGATATCCAAAAAAATAATCTGCAGTGCTGATTCAGCACTGTCGACGGTCTGGAACTAAAGTGTACAAAGGTCACGAAAACGACTTGTATTCGACACGAATCGACGAACAGGAGGCCTACAACACGTACAGAAATATAAAATCATGCAATTTAATGCAAAATATTATGTAGTACCTATAAGAGTAAATCAACACTGTGCGAACAAACGAACGTCAATGCTCCGCAACATTTGACTATATATCTTTACCACATATGATAATAGATACTATGTAGTATACACACATTTGATATTTAAAGAAATACACCCAGTCACGATGTTTGATATCAAAAAAAATAATCTTCAGTACTGATTCAGCACTGTCAACGGTCTGGAACTAAAGTGTACGAAGGGCACGAAAACGACTTGTATTTGAAACGAATCGACGAACAGTAAGCCTACAACACATTAAATCGTGCAATTTAATCGAAATTATTAAAATAATACCGAGTAGGTTAAACCGTACATAGGTACCTCATACGTCGTTCGGCGATTCTAATCGTTATGTGACATAACTTATGTCCAATCACCGTAACAGATTTCACGTACAAACGGTAAACGTACGGCGTTTAAAGGACGCGGGGTACGCGAAAAACCATATAACAATGTCGAAAGCGTGAATCAGAACGACGAAAACTGATAAAATCGAAATAAAATCGGCGAGAACGTCGGTCGGCGGGCGTCTCGGTTAACGTTAAATATTTATAAAACTATTTAATTACTTTTCGTCTGAAACTTATGATGGCTATTAAATTAAAAATACTTATGGTTGCTAATTAATTCTTTGGAACTTACCAAATGTTCCATATTGCATAAATGATATCATACAATACATTATAACGATGTCGATAGTTTAATATTTTATATTTAATTAATAAAATTTATTTTTAGATGTATGCGAAAACATGTAGTACGTATTATCCTTTATGCGTTTATGTGTAGCATAAAATTACCTAATTACATAATACTGAATAATATGTAGAGTTGTACAACAATAATTTATGTATCATAATATGTAGATTAAATTATTTTTTATTCAGCTTATAAGAACCACACGAATACACGATACATAGTAAATCAACTACTCTAATTCAACAACTCACTTATGAACTATTAACATTTTCCGTATGTTTTAATCTGTTTATGCTGGTAATATATATAACACTTGAGTAAAAGTAATTATTTAATTATATCAAAACCATAGTGTAGCTTCAATTCACTCTGTTGGAGTACATGCTGACAGTGCTTTGCGAATGAACCTGCATCGTCGATAAACACTTCTGTGCAACAAAGCACTACTTGAGGTAAAACATTGGACTAATGGTGTTAGGGCTGAGTTATAAAGGATAAGACAATGTAAATAAAATGATAAAATGCGATTTATTGAATCCAAAACAGTAATTTAACTATATTATGTAATATATGAGTAAATCAACACTGTGCGAACATACAAACATCAATGGTCCGCGACATTGACCATACACCTGCAACACATATGATAATAGATACTAATGCAGTACACACACATTTGATATTTAAAGAAATACACACCGTCAGGACGTTTGATATCCAAAAAAATAATCTGCAGTGTTGATTCAAATAATTAAAATAATACCGAGTAGGCAGGACGTACATACCTCATACGTCGTTTGGCGATTTTAATCGTTTCGTCCAATCACACTAACAGATATCACGTACAAACGTGGTAAAAGTACGGCGTTTAAAGGACGCGGGGTACGCGAAAAACCATACCATAATGTCGAAGAAAAGCGTGAAAAGAACGACGAAAACTGAAAAAGTCGAAATTAAATCTGCGAGAACGTCGGTCGGCGGCCGTCTCGGTTAACGCGACTGCGAACGCAGCGAAACAAACACGTAGAAAACGGGCACTCTACCGGGCGTAAAAAAACACGGAGTACTCGAAAAACACGACGTCGGGGCCGTAAAACGCCAAAAAAATTACAAAAAAGGGGATAAAACGTCGAAAAGTTTTCTAAAACCGACATATACAGTAGTAACTAAACGTCGACTTCGAGATAGCGCGATAACGTAAAACGGTGATAACGGGTCGGGAAAAAATCTAATTTACGATTGGCTCTCTGCAATTTGCTGCGTCGCACCTGGCGGTCTAGAGGCGAACTCCTTCACGTTTTATACTATAAGGCTAGCGGCAGTGTTGCCAGCCGTACGGTCCCGGTTGGGGCGGTACGGTAATTTGACCGTCCGTACGGTCCACGGACGGACCTGTCAAAATCACAGAAAAATACGGTTATTCTATTTACCGACAATTATTATTATTATTCTGATTTCTTGAATTATTTTTAGGTTTAAACCATTTTGGTAAATAACATGTACTAATGTAAATAATAATCCTTTAAGTTTTAACTTTAACCTATAATACTAAATATAACTAATTCCTTTGTTGTTATTTGTTGTTCATATTTTCACAACGAAACGAGCGTTCGGAGTGTTTATTGTTGCCTCTCAGCAGTTCAAGCAGTTGGTTTATTTATATACTTTTTATTATTTTATCGCGCTTTGTTTTGTTCGGTCAATTATCCGTCGGTATTTTATATTTTATATTTATTAATTGATGATGTTTAACGTAAGTGATGATGAAATTGATGCACCTACGACATCAACACCGCGTGGTGGAAGCACCCAAAAACTTGGTCATCGAACCCAGAAGTATAGGAAAGAATGGGAGCAGCTACCAGGCTTCAAGAATTGGCTTGAACCAGTAAAAGATAATATCAAAAAAGCTTATTGTTGTTATTGCAAACGAGAAATTGTTTCCGAAATAACAACAATAAAAAAACATGCAGCTTCTGCTGCACATTTGAAAAATGCAAAATCCATAACAGGCAAACCTCTTACTATGTTTTTTAAGAAAGTTGACGATGAATGAGGTTAAAAAAATTGATCAAGTTAAAAGAGCCGAAATTTTAATTTGTGGTTTTTTATCAGAACACAATATTTCTTTTAATACAGCAGATCACTTAACTCAAATCCTAAAAAAAGCATTGCCAGACACCGATATTGTGAAAAAAATTGTATTAGGTCGAACTAAGGCTACTAAAATTGTAACGAATGTCATAGGTAAAAATCACAAAGAAGAGTTAGCAAAAGATTTAAAAAACACTTCTTTCAGTGTTATAGTAGATGAATCTACTGATGTAGGAACTCTTACAACGTTGTGCATTTGTGTTAGATACTTTAACCCTACAACAAATATAATCATGTCAAGATTTTGGGAATTGATTGAAGTATTTAAAGATTCAAATTCAGCTAATGAAGGTGCAACTGCTAGCAAGATATATACTGAAATAATTAATTCTTTTAAAAATGAAAGTGTTCCACTAGTAAATATAATCGGTTTTGCATCCGACGGTTGTAATACTATGTTTGGACATTGGAATTCTGTGGCAAGTCGATTTAAGGAAGATTTTCCAGGAGCAATGGTTCAGAAATGTATTTGCCATTCACTAGCGCTGTGTGCTAGTGAAGCCTGTAAAATTTTGCCTCGACGGTAACGTAAGGTACTAAGGTTAAATATTTCAGTATGATTAATTTGTTTTTTAAATTATTAATAGATGTGAAGACTTATCTCGAGATGTTTATAATTTTTTCAAAACAAGCTGTAAACGAATTGCTCAATATAAAGAATTTCAAATATTTTGTGATGTCAACCCACATCGAATACTAAGACCATCGCAAACACGATGGTTGTCTTTGTTGATGGTAGTTCAGCGAATTCTAGAGCAGTGGGAACCTCTTAAAATGTTTTTCAGATTACATGGGTAGTTAAAGCTTACTTTTATAAAAAAGAAAACACTTAATTTATTTATAAAATTGTATTTTATTATAGATTAGAAGAACGTGTTGTAATGGCAGAAACCATATACAATAATTTGAATGATCCACTAATTTTTTTATTTTACAACTTTTTGGAGTGGGTATTACCAAAGTTTGTCAATTTGAATAAACTTTTTCAAAGTGAAAAAAGTGTTATTGCTGTACTACACACTAAAATGGAAGAAACATATAAAGGTAGTTAATAAACAAATAATATAAATTTAAATTAAAATTAAAGTATTAAATCAATTTATGAATAATATTTGTATAAATATGTATTTGGTACTAAGTAAATATTTTTTTTTGTCTACCAGAGTTGTTATATTCATTCATAAAGAAGTGTCCAGATCCATTTAATTGTGATGTTCAGGATAGAACCATGTTTTTAAGGAACGAAGAAATGTATTTAGGGTTTAATGTAATGACATTAGTGCAAAAGCCTGAAATAAATTCAAATAAACAAATGTTAACCGAATTTTATGATAAATATAGACAGTTTTTAATTGTTTCCTGTAAACAGATCAAAAAAAGGTACTTGAACCAGTGAATATCATACCACATTTATTTTTTTTTAATTTTATTTGACAATAAGTATCTATTATTATTAAAATATGTATAGTGGATGTCTTGATTTTACTTTCTACTTAATTACTACTTTTTACTTTCAGGTATGATTTTAATAATTCCTTATTAAACAAACTCCATAACTTTCAACCAAAAGTTGTAATGAGTAAAGAATATCTCGTTTCCTTGGCTTTAATGTATAATGAAGTTCCAAGAATATCTGAACAATATACCAAATTTGATCTTCAAGTAATTGATACAGAGTGGAGAAAGCTCAAAATAGTTGATTTAGGTGACACTATAAAATCAATAAAATATGTTGATGAGTTTTGGACATTCTTGTACAACTGGGAATGTGATGGTGAGTTTAAGTTTAAAAATTTGGCCGGTTTTGTATTAAAGATTTTGAGTTTACCTCATTCATCTGCTGATTGTGAAAGAGTTTTTTCCAAAGTTAACTTAATAAAAACCAAAGTTAGAAATAGATTACAAGTCGAGTCATTAAATGGATTACTACTTTCTAGTGAACATATAAAGCGTACAACTTGTATTCATTTTAAACCTACTAAATCTATGATAGATTCTATGAATATCACAATGTATCATTACGAAGCAACCGATGTTACGGAAACTGAAATTTCAAGTTCTGTAGTAGAATTTGGAAATTTTACATCTTAATATTTTATTGTTTTATTTTTTATTTTTTGTTGGATATGATATATTATTTTATATTTATTAAAAAGTTGTGATTACACTAATTTTTGATATTTGATTTACCTTTTGATCTATTCTAATCACACAATATGTCATCCTATTGCAATATTTCCTATCACATTGAGCAACAAAGTGTCAGGAGCACAGTTAAAGTTACTAGTATCAATAGACTGAATATACTAATTACTAATAGTATATCTGAATAGTGAGTATAGACTATTTAGCCATAATAATAGATCACAAATAAAGATACACTTAAATATAATATATTGAATCGCGGGCGTGATATAGAGTAAGTAGGTATAAGAATATAACACAGAGCACGAAAACGAAACTATGAACTGACAATTGACATAATATTTTGATAATTGATTTTGACTCGAACTGATAATAAATATTACGTAAATGTTATCACTTAACTACGAATTTATCAAGGTGTAATTTATTAATGTACGGTCCTATACGGTAATTTGATAAAATATATACGGACGAAGGCCTTTTGGCTATTGGCAACACTGACTGTGATTAAACCAGTGACAAACTTATCGAACAGTGAATAATAAACAACACTATTGGCATTCGGCACTATTAGTCTTTATAATTTATTAATTTATCTATAGATAATTAGTTTTAACACATCTAACATTTCTAACTAATAGTATTCAGTTTTTATTTGTGTTAAGTGTCTGAAATGGCAATACACATAGGAATTGATGAACTATTCATCATACAAAATCTCTTTTTACAAGAGAACGCTGCTCAAAATAATAGACTACAGAGTAAAAGAGACGCAGTTTTAGATCCTTTTCAAATTTCAGATCGGCTATTTCTAAAAAATTTTAGATTGACTAAACATGTTGCAATTTATTTGATTAATATGTTGTCGCCACACATTAAAGTAGGAAGTCGCTCGTCGTCACTTGATGTAAACACCAAAGTAATTAAAACTTAATATGCGTTTATAATTAGAAAATATATATTAATTAAAGTATATTTTGGCGATTATAGAATCGTTAGCTTACTTTTTATATTTTAGAATATATTTATTTAGAAGAAATCAAAACAATTTACTAAAACATGATGCATACATATTTATAATTTGTAATTAATCACATTCTATTGAAACATATTATATTATGTAGTTATTTTTAATTTGTAGGTATTAATAGCGTTAAACTTCTTTGCAACGGGTTCTTATCAGTCACCAGTTGGTAACAGTCGTTTCACTGCTGTTTCCCAACCTACCGTTTCTCGTTGTATCGAAGAAGTTGTTCATGCATTAAATTGTGCCGAAATATATAATAGATGGGTCAAATTTCCATCTAATATAAATGAGTTGACCAAAGTTCGCAATGAGTAATAAAAAATAATTAATTCTTGTTCGTTCTACTGCTTATTGGTACTTTATTAACAATAGCAAGGTTGAGAATTTAACACAATTTTAAATTAAATTGTCTTATTCATAATAATATAAATTAAAATGAAAAAAATATTAATTATTTCTAAAGAATGAAAAATAATACCTCCTATTACAAATAAAAAAAAAGTTAAAAATACATTTTTTTTAAATTCAGTTTTAACTCATTTTTAATCAACCATGATAAATAGTACCTACATGCTATTTATACTTTCTACTTATTATTTTATAGTTTTTACAGGAAAACTGGATTCCCTGGAGTCATAGGGTGCATTGATTGTACACATGTGGCCATTGTACCCCCCTCTAAAATTTTAAACTTAGAAGAAAATCAATATCCCGAGCATAGTTAATCGCAAAGGATATCATTCCATGAACGTACAACTTGTAAATAATCTAGTTCCAATTTAAAATTCAATAATTATATTATTGTATAAATAAAATTGTCATTTTTTTTATTATATGTAATTAAGATTTGCGATTCAAATTTAAAAATATTAAATATAAATGCGTTGTTTCCTGGAAGTACTCATGACACACATGTTTGGAATAATAGTAATGTATTACAGATTCTTAAACAGTTACATGCACACAATTTCAATGATTTTTATTTGTTAGGTAAGTTTAGGTTCATAGAGCATATTACCTTTATCAAGTGATCTTAAGAAATTTGTATCACAGAATATTTACATTAATTTAGGAGATTCGGGATACCCTTTAAGGCAGTGGTTACTTACTCCAATATCTAATCCGAGTACTGAAGTTGAAATACACTATAATAAAAAACAAATGTCTGCTAGAAGTATAATTG
This sequence comes from Schizaphis graminum, assembly GCA_020882235.1. Lineage (NCBI taxonomy): Eukaryota > Metazoa > Arthropoda > Insecta > Hemiptera > Aphididae > Schizaphis > Schizaphis graminum. Next base: position 11,014,790 of record CM037036.1, on the reverse strand, counting down.
AGCGTTGTAATGGTGTTTTAAAATCTCGTTTTAGGTTAGTTAGTGAATATCATATTTTAATAGGTATCTTGTACTATATAGTATATACGCATTATATTTTTTTTAGATGCTTGATAAAAGACAGAACATTACACTATAAACCAGAAAAAGCAACAGCTATAATAAATTCTTGTGTAGTTCTGCATAATATGTGTATAACATTTAATGTCCCCGAGTACTTGGAAAACACAGATGTTTATGATTTTGGCATGTATCATGACCAAAATAATATAGAAGCTAATGTGTTAAATGATCGCAACAGAGAGTTGATATTAGGAAGACATCAAAGAGAGAGAATATGTAGGCTTTTGCAAAATAGAAATATCAGAGAATAACCAAAAAACTTCAAAATGTATTGTAATATTATTATTTAAAGTTTAAACAATATAATTTCATATTCCTTTTAATACTTTATAATGTATTATATTATATACTTATATATTATGTATAAACTATACTAATATATTTTAACAAATTTACTTATATAATAAATATTAAAAATTAACACATTTTTTTTTTTTTTTTTAATTACTTGTCAATATTTTATCAACTGATATTCAATTGAATTCAGTTTTATTTTTGTTCATTACTTTTTGCAAAGTGTGACATCAATAATGTGTTTATGCTACTTAAAAGGGCGTTGTTATTTTCCATTAGTTTTAATTTTTTTGAATAATATTCTGTCTTTATTTCTAATTTTTTAGCAGTGAGATCTGCTATACGGTTTGCCACATCTTGACTCTCTAGTAGTCTTTGTGTACTTGATCTTTCTTTATATTTTAAAAATAAATATTTAATTAGAGTAATATTAATATATTAATAATATTTTTTATATAACAAATAAATTGAGCTTCATTTAAATTTAAAATGTGAATAAAACCATTGTACCTAAAATTTCAAATTATTATTAAAATAAAAAATTGTATTAACAATTATAATCATCATTAAATCATTTGAATTAGTGACTATTTTTATAATAAAAAATTAATAATTAGTTAACTAACCTCACCATTTGAAATATTATTATTATTATTAATTTTTTTTTTAATAGGCTGAATGTTTAAGTCTATACTATGATTAATGTTTATTTTTTTTTAATTTAACGAAAGCATACTTAATTTAGGAGCAGTTTTGGATGCATCTAATTCTTTATCAAATTGTTGCACTCCTATTTCACAATTTGAAGGTACTGAAAATTAATTTATAGGTATATATTTGATTATGTTGATATATTTACATAATATACATACATTCCTTTTCTTCTTTCTCAATATAGACAGGTAAAGTATCAATATGGATGTTGTTTTCATTATCTAAATATATTATAATGAGTATTAAATTATTAAATTTCTATCTACGCCACTGATTTTACCTATTTCTCTTTGAATCGAATTTGAACTGCATTGTGCGTTACTATTTTCAATTGTTGAAAAATCAAAATGTACTAATGATTCTAAAGAAGATGTGTGACCACTGACAGCAACTTGGCTTAATAAAGGTAATATATCCATTTGAGCATCGGATAATGTAACATCACACGGTGGTCCACCTCCTGTCCCACGATTAAATTTATTAATAGTAGCAGCTTTTGTTTTGGCTGTAGCTCTAGTGTCTTGCCATGCCTAAAACATTTAGTTACCAACCTATTAAATCAACAAATTTTAATCCGTCGTTGGTGTCACTAATATTTTTACAACATTATCTCAGTGTCATCTTAGCGTTTCGTTCACCTATTAAAATACACGTGTAAACATACAAATACACCATGGTACTAAAAAATGTCAATATTAGTCATTAGACAATTAGGCAGCTACAGTATAACAATATAATAAGATAATAGTAAAATAAAAAAATAATAAACCAAAAATAAAATCAGTCTAATTATAAAATATACGGTAAAGCGATTAGTGAGTAACGGGCGAGTACAACGTTAATTATACGGTATTATTACATACACGGCAACATTGGACTCCGATAACTTTGTAAATTTATTTATAACTTTTAATATTTTTCAGTAATCTTTTTCGTATATAACTAGGAAGCATTAATTATATAATATTGTCAAAAATCCAATAATATTTAAACCAGAGTGGTTCTTAAAATGGCAATTGTGTGAGCAAAATGCCTATAGCGACACCAAACAATTTATAAAAATAGGTATGACTAGATACCTTTTTCCATTTATCAAAACTTTTTTCTGCACCGGGTAATGCATTTAATTCATCAGCAATTTGTTGCCATCTTTCTTTCAATATTTTATAAGTGAAATTTGACGATAACTTGCCAGCGACGAGTTGTGGATCATTTGAAACAAGCTCAATTAAACGTTTCATTTGCAATTTTGTAGGCCTCAATTTAGTCATTGTATTTTGTGCATATAATATAAATATTATATAATGATATACAATAGAAAAAGAAAAAAAATTAGTAACAGTTGATATATATTACGTCGAATATAGTTATTATTGTTGGAAATAAATAAAAACACTATTTTTAAATAATTGTTTTTTATCAAACAACAAAATTGAACAGTGATAATGAAGTTTTATTAATAGGAAAAACAGATAACCACTGTTACCGAAATGGTTTATGCGATATAAAATATTGAATTCGATAAATGATAAAAGTATATCACAATACGTTCAAGAATACCAATTTTATGTCATATTCGATAAAATTTTGTCACACCCGATAAAGTCGTTTTATTTTATCGAATTCGATAAATTTGTCGCAAAACTCAAGAATCGGCCCCCAGGCAGCGCAGCGATCGGCGGTCCGCGTCAACATTTATATTTTATATAATAAGACTAGCGGCTGGTGTGCCTCGATTCCAGGCTTGTAGAAGCCGCCTCCGGCGCCTTCGAGGGGGTCGAGTAAAAATCGGTTCAAGGGAAATTCGGTTGGAAATGATAGTCGGGTGTCTAGAAATCGGTCACTAAAATTGTCATAGAGTTGATTACTCTTGAGTGTGAGATATCAATAATCAGTTATCATTCGGTGTAAAAGTTTGTATTGACGCTTGCCCGGTGCTTGTTTGAAATCAATAAGAATAAATGTGTACCGAAAACGGTAATTGAGTGTCTAGCTATCAGTCATCGTTTGGTGTAATATCGCTTCCCGTCGCCTGCCCGGTTCTTTTTTGCATGTTAAAAAAAAATAACATAAAAAATTGTAATTGAGCTTCAAGCTATCAGTCCTCAACCTGGGCAAATATATACCTGGCTGAGCAATTATGGATTGGATACATATCGTAACGTTTGCCCGGTGCTTTTTTGCATGAGAATAAAATAAATAAATAAAATGATGGTAATTGAGGGTCTAGCAATTAGTCATCAACCATTACGAATCGATAGTTGTGCTGGGCAATCCGCCTACGGCGGATTGTTATACCTCCTGACGTCGTAAGTCTGATGTTGTATTGTAGGAGAAAAAATTGAAGTCGAACGAAATTTTGACGCCTTATATTTTGAGAAAATCGATTTATACACAACTAACTCACTTCGGTAGGCAATCCGACTGTGTTCGAATTGCAGACTATGTGGGCGCAATTAATGAAATCTGAATTTTTTATTTGCTAAAAATTGAATATACTTTATGTGTTACTAATACCCCTCAGGTAGGCAATCCGACTGCGTCGGATCGCGGACAATGTGAATATTGTGAGTGTTATAAGTGAAATAATCCACAATACATTTATTACACCGTGTTGAAAAAGTATTATATTTTTTTTTCTTGAAACTTGAAAGTTTTGATAATAATTTTGCATAAAACCCTGATTAAGCTTGGATGTTTTTATTAATAATAATGTTCTTATAATATTATCTAAGTACCTATTCCATATATACGTCATACACGTATTGTGTTTCATTAGGTAGGTAGGTACCAATCTTTTTTACAATATAATATATTATATAGAAATATAATAACATTTTTTCAAAAATTTAAAATCTGGACTCAAACAAATAATATAATTTAATGAAATAATTGAGACCATAAATTAAAACTTATTAATTATTATTATTTAACATACTCAGTGATAGTTAATAAGTACTATTACATAAAAACATAATAACAAAGCTGATACCAAAACATATTTAACATTTGCAATATATTAGGTATGTGTTTGATTCAAAAAGAAAATTAGTACATTAATATTGAAATATTGTAGCAAATAACTATACATAAATATATTGTTTTTTATTAGTTAGGTAAATATTATACAATTGGAGCATAGGTGATTAATTAATTAATTTATTTATTTGTTAACGGGCTGGAAAAATAATAATTAGAATAACTTGAGAAAAAAAAATGCAAAAAATGATTAGCAGTGTTAATCAAAGCGCCGCCGGAAATACTGCCGAAGCGGGATTCGATCTGGTTACACCTGCCTACATCCTATCCTATCCTAACGCCTAATCCTATCGACTACTGTTCGAATTGAAAATTGATGTCAAATCTCGAGCACTTAAACCGTTTCCGAACCGTCACTGAATTTGCGTTATACATCGTTTTACTCGTTTAATTCGTATTTCATTACACACACACAGGCATTCTTGTTAATTTTCTTTTGAATATATTTGTAATCAATATCCATTTTATGTGTGAATAATAATAAATATAAATAAAATATTTATTATTATTATTATATATATATATATGTACCTATATATGTATTAAACGACTTTTGTCTTACACCCAAACGCTCGTCGTGATAACACGACAGAATTTTGGTACGTATAATAATAACGTGTACTAAGCGAATACGGAAAAAGCTATAAAAGCCACAGAAAAGTAAAAAATTAATAAATAATAATAATAGTAATAATCGTATAGTTGTCCAACGTCGTAGGTTTGATAACCGGACGGGCGCGATAACGGCGGGCCGCGGCGACCGGAGCGCATTCTTTTTTCCGTTTTAGGAACCGCGGCGAGTACAGCAAGCGAACTCAAGTGGCAACCGGGTCAACCTCTTCGCGTTTTATAATATAAGACTAGCGGCTGGTGTGCCTCGATTCCAGGCTTGTAGAAGCCGCCTCCGGCGCCTCCGAGGGGGTCGAGTAAAAATCGGTTCAAGGGAAATTCGGTTGGAAATGATAGTCGGGTGTCTAGAAATCGGTCACTAAAATTGTCATAGAGTTGATTACTCTTGAGTGTGAGATATCAATAATCAGTTATCATTCGGTGTAAAAGTTTGTATTGACGCTTGCCCGGTGCTTGTTTGAAATCAATAAGAATAAATGTGTACCGAAAACGGTAATTGAGTGTCTAGCTATCAGTCATCGTTTGGTGTAATATCGCTTCCCGTCGCCTGCCCGGTTCTTTTTTGCATGTTAAAAAAAAATAACATAAAAAATTGTAATTGAGCTTCAAGCTATCAGTCCTCAACCTGGGCAAATATATACCTGGCTGAGCAATTATGGATTGGATACATATCGTAACGTTTGCCCGGTGCTTTTTTGCATGAGAATAAAATAAATAAATAAAATGATGGTAATTGAGGGTCTAGCAATTAGTCATCAACCATTACGAATCGATAGTTGTGCTGGGCAATCCGCCTACGGCGGATTGTTATACCTCCTGACGTCGTAAGTCTGATGTTGTATTGTAGGAGAAAAAATTGAAGTCGAACGAAATTTTGACGCCTTATATTTTGAGAAAATCGATTTATACACAACTAACTCACTTCGGTAGGCAATCCGACTGTGTTCGAATTGCAGACTATGTGGGCGCAATTAATGAAATCTGAATTTTTTATTTGCTAAAAATTGAATATACTTTATGTGTTACTAATACCCCTCAGGTAGGCAATCCGACTGCGTCGGATCGCGGACAATGTGAATATTGTGAGTGTTATAAGTGAAATAATCCACAATACATTTATTACACCGTGTTGAAAAAGTATTATATTTTTTTTTCTTGAAACTTGAAAGTTTTGATAATAATTTTGCATAAAACCCTGATTAAGCTTGGATGTTTTTATTAATAATAATGTTCTTATAATATTATCTAAGTACCTATTCCATATATACGTCATACACGTATTGTGTTTCATTAGGTAGGTAGGTACCAATCTTTTTTACAATATAATATATTATATAGAAATATAATAACATTTTTTCAAAAATTTAAAATCTGGACTCAAACAAATAATATAATTTAATGAAATAATTGAGACCATAAATTAAAACTTATTAATTATTATTATTTAACATACTCAGTGATAGTTAATAAGTACTATTACATAAAAACATAATAACAAAGCTGATACCAAAACATATTTAACATTTGCAATATATTATGTGTTTGATTCAAAAAGAAAATTAGTACATTAATATTGAAATATTGTAGCAAATAACTATACATAAATATATTGTTTTTTATTAGTTAGGTAAGTATTATACAATAGGAGCATAGGTGATTAATTAATTAATTTATTTATTTTTTAACGGGCTGGAAAAATAATAATTAGAATAACTTGAGAAAAAAAAGTGAAAAAAAAATGCAAAAAATGATTAGCAGTGTTAATCAAAGCGCCGCCGGAAATACTGCCGAAGCGAAATTCGATCTGGTTACACCTGCCTACATCCTATCCTATCCTAACGCCTAATCCTATCGACTACTGTTCGAGTTGAAAATTGTTGTCAAATCTCGAGCACTTAAACCGTTTCCGAACCGTCACTGAATTTGCGTTATACATCGTTTTACTCGTTTAATTCGTATTTCATTACACACACACAGGCATTCTTGTTAATTTTCTTTTGAATATATTTGTAATCAATATCCATTTTATGTGTGAATAATAATAAATATAAATAAAATATTTATTATTATTATTATATATATATATATGTACCTATATATGTATTAAACGACTTTTGTCTTACACCCAAACGCTCGTCGTGATAACACGACAGAATTTTGGTACGTATAATAATAACGTGTACTAAGCGAATACGGAAAAAGCTATAAAAGCCACAGAAAAGTAAAAAATTAATAAATAATAATAATAGTAATAATCGTATAGTTGTCCAACGTCGTAGGTTTGATAACCGGACGGGCGCGATAACGGCGGGCCGCGGCGACCGGAGCGCATTCTTTTTTCCGTTTTAGGAACCGCGGCGAGTACAGCAAGCGAACTCAAGTGGCAACCGGGTCAACCTCTTCGCGTTTTATAATATAAGACTAGCGGCCCGTGAAACTCGCTTTGGATGAAACTCGGTGTAAGTGAAATCCTAGGATGGATGGAAGAGCTTGAAAGCAGATTGATTTTAAAAAAGGAAGATTTGGTGGTACTGCGAGTCTTCTATCGCGATGATAAGGCGGGTGTTGTCGAGAATTGATAAGACGTTCGATTATTTGGCGGTCTCCTTTTGAATGTGAAAAGTTTTTGAAAGCTGAGACGTAGAATTTTGAGTGTCTAGCTATCAGCCCTCAACCGGTAAAATAGATTCCTGGTTGGGGAATCCACCTACAGCGGATTGTCTAACCTCCTGCATTCAAAAGTAGGAAAAAATGTTTAAGTCGATGTTGTCGTTTGAGCGTTGAATAATCAGTAATCACTTGTGAAAATAACTTCAATGCAACTATGCCTACCAGATAGACAATCCGACTGCGTCGGATCGCGGACTATGTCGGCGCATGGATCAAATTATTATATGAATTGACTATTGAGTGTACAACGCATGCACTATGACAATGGTATTATTAATTAATCAGTAATTCACAGTAAAACAAACTGTTTATATGGAAGTAAATCTTATCCATTCATTTATTGTATTTGTATGTATTTAAAATAAAAAAATTGTGCAACGTAAAAGTTTTTTAAAGCAATGTTATTGCCTTTTAATCGTTAGGCGGATGCTGTTTTGTTGGTAAAATATTTTAAGTCAAAGTGAGTTTTTGAATGTTAAATACTTTATCAGTAGGGCTCGGATTTATATGTATTTATGAAATCAAAATATGTATTTACGTTAGCAAAATATGTACATAAATATGTGCTAAAAATATCAAAATATGTATTTTACTAATATGATTTATTTATTAATATTTAATTACATAATATATCCATATGATTTTCTAATGAAACAAATTATATTTTAAATATTAAAATTATTAATAAAAAAAAGGTGTTACAAATTATAAAATATAAATAAAAAAAGCTAAAAATAAATAAAAATTTTAATTATCTTAATTACAATTTATGATAACAGTCATTTTGAAATATTGAAATTCAAAAGATCTTTGATTTTGTCCTAAAATTGCCTTATACCGACTAAATGATATTTCGGCTTCCACTGATGTTATTGGACAGTATTTTATTTTTATTATGTCTGAAGGAGTAAGTTATATATCTACCGTAGATTAAATTCAATAATTGGTATTATTATTTTGTACATTTGGAAATATGATAAATTATCAGTTATCTATGGTAAAAATCAGTTTACACGCAAATAAACCTACCAGGTAGGCAATCGGACTTTGTCGGATCGCGGACTTTGTGGGCGGAATTGGTGAAATAATAAGAACTTTTCATTAATTCTCATTTCGAAATATGTTATGTACAAATATATTTTATATATTTTGTCATGTTCCCTCGGAAGTCGATAGTCGGGTGTTGATATGCTCGTAAAAAAGTCAGAGGTAAATCGCGTGTTGAATTTTAGTAGTCAGCAATCAACGGGGAAAATCAATTATGATACACAACTAAAGTAATCAAGTAAGCAATCCGATTGCGTCGAATCGTGGACAATGTGGGCGGATAGTTGAAATTGTATTGAATTGTATATTATGTATTGAATATACAATATTAACAACATTCATAACATGGGAGTTACAATTTGTAATTTATTCTATTAATTTACAGAAAAAGAAACTGTAAATACGGAAGTAAATTTAATCGTGTATTTATTATATACATTATTCATAATAAATATAAAACAAAATATTTCTGAAAAAATCGAGAAAAAAAATGCAAAAAATCCGGACGGCCGTGTTACGGCATGCGCCGCTGCTAATTCCGTCGGGGCGGGATTCGATCTTGCTATACCTGCCTATTTTATTCATGGGGACCTAATGCCTAAACCTATCGACTACAGTTTGAGTTGATAACTTCTGTCAAATCTCGAGCATTTAAACCGTTTCCAATCCGCAACGAATTTTGCGTTAAGCACTGTTTTTCTTGTGTAATTAATATATTTCGTATGTAATGAGAGTTGGATATTTTTATTAATTGTCTTTTACATGCATTTGCGAACAATATCTTTTGACATATTGTAATGTTTTACGTGCATTACATTCATTTGTAATATTAATTTAATAATATAATTTTTGGATTAACCAAATTTATTCAGAAATTTAAATCCTCTAAAACTATACTTAAATAGTCTACATTATTAATATAAATACTTCAGGCAATACATTAAAGTCAAATTCAAACATATTTATTGTTAGTATTAATATTATTTATCAAACATTTTTATTTTAATTTGATGTCATCGTGACTGATTACTACTATTATAGCATATTACCTACTGCATATTGTATGCATAAACTTAATAACAAAGTCGAATGGCAAAATGTAAATTGTACATAACATGCAATATATAGCAATACACAACACCTTGGTTGTGTGTGATGACATATTTAATATATTTATCATACTATAGTGTAGGTATACACTAATTTAATGTACCTATAAATTCGTATAGGAACCTGATCACTATAATTCCAAATTATATACAAAATGCATGTTACAAATGAAATTTATATAACTCATTTTGTTCTTTTCTAGGCCAATGACCTATGTGGTCGAAGTGTTTATTTATAAATAAAAAAAAAAATGCAATTTAAAATATTGCTATAGGTATAATTACCATTTATATTTGTATAGTTATATTATTTATATTTATTATTTTTCATTGTATTTTTTTTATACATATTTTTATTATAAATACATGTATCGTGTTAGATATTATGTAAATAAAAAAATTATAATTGAGTTAGGTGTTCAATGTTTTAAATTGTATAAAATTATGAATTAATGATCAATATAATATTTTTAAAAGCCTTTAAAGTATAGTAAAACTTTTTTTTTTGTCATGTACCTATTACTATTAATATAATAAATTTATAAATTGTTTATATTCTAATTAAATATGCATATAATAAATGAATAATACTTACAAAAGACATGATAACAACAGTCTTAACAAAACATTAATGTTTGCAATTTATTAATTGTGTTCTCGATTCAAAAATAAAATTTTTATTTAATCACATCAATATTTAATTATCAGTTGTTGATTTATTAGGTAGATAAGAATTATACAATAATAGAAAAATTCATTAAATTTAACTAAAGATAAATTATTTTAAAAAATTAAATATTTTATAGATTGTAAATACCTATACTTAATTGTATAATTTAAAATATTTACTATCAGACTATAGAACTATTTAATTACCTTTCGTCTGTAACTTAAATGGTAGCTATTAAATAAATTAAAAAATTTTAAATACTTATGGTTGCTAATCAATTCTTTTGAACTTACCAAATGTTTGATATTACATAAATTATATCATATAAATAAAAAAATTTAATGGAGGTATTCAACGTTTTAAACCCTATAAAATCATGAATCAATGATCAATATGATACTTTTAAAAGTTGAGCCTTTAAAGTATAGTCAAACACAAACTTATTTTTAGTAATTAATTATTATTAAAATAATTTATAAACTATTTATATTCTAATTAAATATGCACAAAATAAATGAATAATACTATTAAATGTCGTTGAACATTGTAAATGGTTAGTATAAGATATACAAACAACATTCTTAACAAAATTTTAACGTTTTCAATTTATATATTGTGTTCTCGATTCAAAAAATAAAACGTATATAATACCTACACATAAATAATTATCAGTTTTTGTTTTATTAGGTAGATAACAATCCTTATATAATAAAACGTTAGTACTAATCCGCTCGGCGCTAGCAGTACTTTAAGGGAGAACCGACACGATTAATTCCCCGGACCTTTACCGTGTGTTTCCGTGCCGTATTAGCGTTTAGCATCCCTTTTTCTAATTTTCCACACCGTTTTCGTGATTTTCCGACGTCTCAAACCCCAAAACGGTTATATTTATTTTGAATAATGTATATAATAAATACACGATTAAATTTACTTCCGTGTTTACAGTTACTTTTTCTGTAAATTAATAGAATAAATTACAAATTGTAACTCCGGAACTCCCGTGTTACGAATGTTGTTAATATTGTATATTCAATACAATACAATTTCACTTATGCGTCCACATTGTCCGCGATTCGACGCTATCGGATTGCTTACTTGATTACTTTAGTTGTGTATCATAATTGATTTTCCCCGTTGATTGCTGACTACTAAAATTCAACACGCGATTTACCTCTGACTTTTTTACGAGCATATCAACACCCGACTATCGAATTCCGGGGAAACATGACAAAATGTATAAAATATATTTGTACATAACATATTTCGAAATGAGAGTTAATGAAAAGTTCTTATTATTCACCAATTCCGCTCACAAAGTCCGCGATCCGACAAAGTCGGATTGCCTACCTGGTTGGTTTATTTGCGTGTAAACTGATTTTTACCATAGATAACTGATAAAATATTTAACATTCAAAAACGCCCTTTGACTTAAAATATTTTACCAACAAAACAGCATCCGCCTAACGATTAAAAAGTCAATAACATTGCTTTAAAAAACTTTTACTTTGCACAATTTTTTTATTTTAAATACATACCAATACAATAAATTAATGGATAAGATTTACTTCCATATAAACAGTTTGTTTTACTGTGAATTACTGATTAATTAATAATACCATTGTCATAGTGCATGCGTTGTACACTCAATAGTCAATTCATATAATATTTGATCCATACGCCGACATTGTCTGCGATCCGACGCAGTCAGATTGCCTACCTATAGCAGCTGGTTTAGTTTCCCTTAAAGGTTTTTGTAATTTGAGTTCATACAAAATTCTGATTTCATTTATTGCGCCATCATAGTCCGCGATCCGACGTAGTCGGATTGCCTACCTGGTAGGTATAGTTGCATTGAATTTATTTTCACAAGTGATTACCGATTATTCAACGCTCAAACGACAACATTCGACTTAAGCATTATTTCCTATTTTCGACGTAAAAACGTTAGACAAACCGCCGTAGGTGGATTTCCCAGTCAAGTATCTATTTATACCGGTTGAGGGCTGATAGCTAGACACTCAAAAGTCTACGTCTCAGCTTTCAAAAATTGTTCACTTTCGAAAGAAGACCGCCAAACAATCGAACGTCTTATCAATTCTCGACAACACCCACCTTATCATCCCGATAGATACCACCAAATCTTTCTTTTTTAAAAACTTTCTGCTTTCAGCTCTTCTATCCGTCCTAGGGTTTTCACTTACACCGAGTTTCACCCGAAGCGAGACTCACGGGCCGCTAGTCCTTATATAATAAAACGTTAGTACTAATCCGCTCGGCGCTAGCAGTACTTTAAGGGAGAACCGACACGATTAATTCCCCGGACCTTTACCGTGTGTTTCCGTGCCGTATTAGCGTTTAGCATCCCTTTTTCTAATTTTCCACACCGTTTTCGTGATTTTCCGACGTCTCAAACCCCAAAACGGCTTTTCCGGGGGCGGACCCGTCGCGTCGGCGGCGGCGTAGGCTTATCGTTTTTCCGTTATCACTATAGTTTATTATTATTATTTATTTTTTTTCGATTTCGATCGCTTTTTCAATTTTCACGGTTTTCCGGGTTTAAATCGTTAAACGAGTAAGTATAAATCGTCCGTCGTGTCCAGACGAACGTTTACGCGTAACGTTTGCACGGGAAATTTTCGGAATTTAATTCTAATCCTCGATCGCGACGGCCCGCGGACCCGTCCGACGGTTAGCAGTTTTTTCGAGTTTTTTCGGTTTCGTCAACTTTTTCGACCCCGTTCGCACCGTTACGTCGTAGACCGTGTCTGTACGGATGTTTTGATACACGGAACGTGTCGGAAAACCGGCGGACAGAGTCGAAATCGCCATTTGAAGTGCCTCCGTTCGAGCCGTCGTGTCGGACCTACATACATGTATAACGCTCTGTGGTAGGTTGTTTTTTCTTTTGAATTTGGCTTATTTAATGATTAAATTATCGTTTGCACTGTTACCGTGACTATAACAGTACTTTACGTGTTTCAGATTTCGTGGTCTTTCGTTCGTTATCGTCGTCAGTTACCATATTTGTTTATGCGTGCACACCATAATAATAATAATATATACCTATTAAACTGTGTTTTTTATTTAATAAATCATAATAATTGTATATTGTACTTATTTTGTTTTGTTCTTGGTAGCTAACCATTTATCCTACAGGAACCTCAGGTTATATCCTTGGACGGCAGAGAATTTGTCTGTCGACAAATAATGATTATTTATTATGTGTTCAACTATCTAGGTCAGTTGTAAGACCAGGTTATACCGTCATGTTTTAATGTACAAGCACTGACTAAATAGGTGTATTATTTATACATATTACTGTAAAATATAGTAAAATATTCAAAAAAAATTTTAGTACTATAATAATATATATTCTTTATAGCTGTGGTGGTAATGAAATAATATTATGTAGCACACAAGTAATGTATTATATTTGTTGTACAGTGTATTATTAATAATATTATATTATATCTACTAAAATAAATACTTTTTGATTCAAAAAATAATAATTATTTAAAGCATAATACAGGTTAGGATATTGGTATTGATTTGTTTGAATAAATAACATAATGCTACAAGCATTGACTAAATAGATATACCTATTATAAACAAATTGTTGACAATACAATTCACAACACATTTCAATTAACTTCACAATTTAATACATAATATATAAATTGGCTTACTATGCCAAAAATATAGGTACCTATATATTATAACTATATTTTAGCTACTAGATTATTATCAATATTACTAATATAAATTACAAATTTCAGCTATTATATTCTTAGCTCATAAAATTCATATTGCTGTACTCAAATTAATTTCAATAGTATTTCATCAAATTTTATGAAAATTATTTAAAAAGTCACAAAATATAGTTACTACTTTATCCATATCAATATATTATTTTTTTTTCACAAATAAACTGTAAATGTGCGTTTATGCTTTCATATATTCATTGCTACATCATTTATTTCATTAATTACGGTGGTAGGTATATAATCTATTTCAATAAAATTATTCAGTTTAAACAATAATAATTGGTTTCAATACCGTTCCGCTGATACGGTTTAAGAGATCGAGTTTTGACATCAGTTGGCAACTCAAACTGTAGTCGATAGGATTAGGCGTTAGGATAGGATAGGATTTAGGCAGGTGAACCGAGTTCGAATCCCGCTCCGGTGGATGTTCGGCGGCGCTTTGATTCAACACTGCCAATCATTTTTTGCATTTTTTTTTCACTTTGATTTGATTTTTAATATTGTTCAATTTGGCATCGTTTTACAGTATCCTTAAATTCAATTTGCAAATATTATGTAGTACATTTTATTTTATTATATTAAATATATATATTTTAGAATATATCAAAACAGAACTTGACCTGAATGTAATGGGAAGCAAATTCCCACGGACACGATTGTATGTATGCATATGGGATATGCAGTGACGTATTTAGGGGGGGGCCAGGGGGGGCTTGGGCCCCGGGCGGTCAAATTTTAGGGGCGGTAAATTTTGGAAAGCATTTTGATATAATACGGTAGGTTACAAAAAGTAATTATACTAATAAAATCATTATTATGATACCTTTGCTAATGAAAAAGCACGACGTAAACATTTTTAATTTTAACATATATATCTTTAATATTCTTTATTCAAATGTTGTCAATTAACCTACATTGAGGTTTTCTGTAGAATTAATAATAAAAAGCGGGTAAGTGGGTATCGCTCTGCTGTATATTAAGGAGTGGGGTGGACCTCGGACTAGGGTAGGTTAAATTTGAATGCAATGATAGGTATCATTGTATACGAAAAACGATTCTGAACGAAGATGATTTGTCAGTTTAGGATATATTATATTTAAATATTATCATATATTCTATTTTAAAACAAATAGTATAGTTACTATATGTTACTATAGTTACTTTATAATATCTGTTTATTAATAAAAAAGTATTTGGCCAACATACATGAGCGTATGAAATTTAATTTAAATTTTGACATATTTCGTATAAATTCGAACTTTAAGCACTTATAAAAAAAAATTGTGACTAACGATTTCGGATTTTTTTTTATCACTTTAAGAACAACTTATAAGAAACCTTGTATTAAATTTTCAAGATTTTCTGGCCACCCAAAAAATTTTTATCGGCATTTGAAGAAAAAAAACTTAGAAAAGTCGAAAATTTCAATTGTCTATAAGTAGCTTAAAAATGGTCAAAATATTTTGAAAATTTAACTGTAAAGAGATAATCATAATATAAACATTTGGTGAAAATTTCAAGTATTTACAATGATTCGTTTTTGAATTACAGCAAAATCAAAAAATCGATTTTGTCGAAGAGTGGTTTTTCGTAAAATTGCCGTTTTTCTATCACTTTTTTTTTCTCGATTTTTTTGAAAACTATTTGAAAATGTTTACTTTTGATCCCCCCAAGGTACCAACTAGATGAATTTTCCTATTCAAAGAGGGGCTGAAGTAAAAAATCGGAGCATTATTACTGCTCCAAATGTTGTCGTCGGACACAAAAAAAAAAAAAAACACACATCATAGTAAAATCAATCAATACATTCTTCACTTCGTTCAGAAATATACCTACTATAATAATTATGTAATATTTGCTTCGATGTAAATTAATTTTTTTATGTATACCTAATATATTATCTTTCCGACTATGAGTGTAGCAAAAAATGCAGTGGTTTCACTATCATGTGTTTTATACATAGGTTGGGAGGGGGCGTTTTTTTTTCTTACCTGGGGCGCAAAATTCCTAAATACGTCTCTGGGGATATGTATAAGAGTTTATAGTGAATAGTTATTCCTTGCTAACCTATAGTTGTTATTACATAATATACCTTGCTCACTTACTTATAGGTAGGTAGTTAAAATTACATAGACAGTGTAATGAGTACTACATTACACACACTTTTGTTTATTTATTAAAATTCATTATTATATTATATTATACCTACTGTGTATGCATGTATACATACGTCAGCAGTAGTATTAAAATAAAATAAAATATAATATTATTATTATTATTATTAATTATCGAATATTTAATTAATTCATATTGTATTCCATTTTTTTATTTGGATTATTCGACCGTTATTATTATATATATATATTATTACGAATACATAATATATACAACAATACGTTTTTTGATTAAATACATAATTGCAAGTTGTTATTCTTCGCAGCTTACGTACAGACGTACAGACGTACATCACAATACTAATATGATGTAGGTACATACGGTTCAATACATTTTCTCGGCAGACAAATGTCTATTGACAACCCACTGGTTATGTGTGCCGTGAGAATATTCTTTTAAAACTACACCCTGAGTATACGTCATTTATGTCATATGAATTGTTAGCTTAAGTGGAGGTTAATTTGAACTTCAGTGATCATTAATGTTAACGTTATATCGATTTTTGATGCAATGTGATACACAAATTCAATGATGTACCTACCTATGTGTATGCATTTTACGTTATTGTTTTATTTCTTAGTGTCTCAGTGCAACTGAGTAGTGAGTACCAAATACCTATAGCTATTAGCTGCTAATGAATATGTTTAGTTATTATTACGCACATTATATTATAGAATACGTAAATATTATCAAAAAACAGTTTGTGATTAGACCATGTTGACGAATGGTCACCGCGGATAAAGTGTTTGCGGTAATTATGTAATTACGGTAATAACCGACAAAGCTGTATGTACGCGGCCCGGAGTAGGGGGCGTCTGTGAGCGCGTCGCCAAGTTCAGCTTACGTCTGGCGTCCTTGCGAACCACATGACTTTTTGAACATCGTGATTTCATCGAATTCATAAAGCCTTTTACTGAGTTCTACTTTCGTACCTATTTTTTTTTTTACGGCACTCCGGAGATCGGTGAGTACAACGTATTATTATTAACATATTATTACGCGTGTTTAAACGAACCGTGTAAAAGCATTTGTTTTGCTTTAAATATATAATACTTTTACACTTTATGTTGCACGAGTACCTATGATATACGTTTTACGTGCACCAAGGTTAACCACATTACACGAACTCCTGCGCGACTTAATAATTATAATATGTCGGCAGTGAGCTCGCGGATATCGTGTATTTGTGTGTTCTAAAATACAGATTGCATAAACAAATTGTATTTTGTTAACGGTTTTGATATTTAAACTATGAAATGTTAACTGCATGTACTTCAGACTGCTATTTGCATATTTGCTGTTATATAATAATAATAATAATAATAATAATAATGCAGGTATTTCTAATAATAACTTTTTCACTGATAATAACTTTATGATACCGTGAACATTTTTTATTTCCCACCAGTTTGTACTTTGTTTATTCAAATGTACAATATTACAATATATATACACTATGTGCTGTATTTATGTTTTTCAAATTATTATAATAAATATACATTTTTTAGGCTCTTGAAAAATGGTCAAACTATGTGTTTTGTGTGGAAACGTAGATGCCTTTGCTGGAGTTTCTGTACACCTGTAAGTATCAAACATTAACTACATAATACATACAAGGCGTTACATTCACATTTACATTTAGATTTCCATCACATGCCGGTCGTCGACAATTATGGGTGCGGTTCGTTGAGAATCAAGGTTTGCGAGTCAATAACAACTCCAAACTCTGTTTGAGACATTTTGTTCCTGGCACCGACTATGTTCCAGCACAAGGTCTTCGTCAAAGACTACTAAACACAGCAGTGCCTTCAATAGTGAGTTTATTTTAATTTTTTACTAATACAAATAACTTTTCTTGGTATTGTTAGGTTTTATTAAGAAATTTACATTAATTAAAGCCATTGTTCATTTTATTATTATTTTCATTTTTTTATTTTATTTTACAAGTTATTGGGTTAAAATATATAATACTTCAGTGTGCTACCAACATTTTACTATTCATTATAACAGTGTATATAGACAGTTTAAACATATACTAAAAGATTCAATTGACTTTTCATTGTAATGGTCTATACTACACAATAACCCATACACCAATAACTACCCTGTGCTTAGATTTTGGTCACTGTTAAGAACTATTATATATTACATATATAATACTATGACATGCAACTTTAACATTTCAATTCTGACTATGTTTGTTATAATAGTAATTCACAGTTCTTAACTTTGTTATTTATTGTATAACTTAATTATTATTGTTCATTGTTGCATTATAATTTGGAATACAACTAAGATATATTAGGTACCTAAAATTAATAGAACAATACACATTCACAATTGGTCTTGATGTATTTGTATACCTAAACATAAATTAATAGTTATACTTAGCTAGCTACAGGCACATTCAATGTTTCACTAAATACAATACATTTATATTACAATAAGACATTATTACACATATCAAATTTATTAATATGTAATATGTATACTATGTTAAATACTCAACATTTTAAAAATTCATTTTACCTTGCCTTACCTGTTATGAAATATAAACTTTTTTTTATAATAATATTATTAATATAATTATGTATGAGTTAATAATTACAATAAGCATTTATTCATTTATTTATTTATTTAATTTTTTTTAATGTTTTTGCAAACAGGATGTTTTTTAATCTTTTAAAATGGATAGTTTTTCAAGTGTTTATTTTTTATTCACAAAAAGATAGATATATCATATTACACAATATATAACACAATATATATAAAAATATTGTCTACTTGAATTATGTTTCCCTCAAACATCAGCACTAACGGCCTATGATTCTTTAGGTACAACCGTTACAAGACCAGATAGACGAAAACAACATGGCAGTTGTCGAAATCCAAATGGATGGAGTCTTAATGGACGTGGAAGTTGTTGACGTCGAGCTGGGTGACAACAACATTGAAGTTGTTGAAGTGCAAATGGAAGAAGGCTATGAAATGGAAGTTGTCCAGCTCCCAATGGACAACAACAACATGGAAGTTGTTGAAGCCCAGATGGATGGAGACGACAACGTGGAAGTTATTGAAGTACTGCTGTACGAAGAAGACTTCCACGAGGAAGTTTTGCCAGAGGACGTTGAGATAGTTAACGTTTTGCTGGCTGACGTGGCAGCTGAACTTGAGTTTATGGACATTTTGGATGTTATAGACCCAGGAGTTGCAGTTGAACTACCGAGAATACGTGGGCCACTCATTGATCGTCCAGCCAGCGTTCGACACCAACTTCCAGAGCAAGACAACATTGGATTGCTCAATTCAATATGCACGCACTGTGCGGCCCGTCACTTTGCCTCAGAGCGCAGATCAATGGGTCATTTTACATTGTGTTGCAACAACAATCAAATGATCATTGGTGAAGGACCCCGTCAGTTGCAACCAGTACCTGAAACACTGACACGTTTGTTGGTGGACGACTCAGCTGAAGCAAGACACTATCGAGCAGAAATTCGTCGGTACAACAACACGCTTGCGTTTGCTGCGTTCACCAGTGACCTAAATCACAGACGGTTGCCAGGTCGTGGGCCAAGGGTGTTCACTGTTCACGGCCAGGTATATCGTAGGATCACAAACGATGTAGTCAGAAATGACTTGAGATCACCAAGAAACTGTGAGCTGTATTTTGTCGAATCTGGGGAGGCAAACAGGATCCGCCTGCAACAACAGCCAAACCAAGATCGACTGAACGATACAGTGCTCACAAACTTGGACACGATGCTGAGGGAAATCAATCCATTCGCCCGGGCATTTAGGTAATTTTAACTCCTAACTACTTAAATATACGGTTAGGTTAGGTGGTTGGCGCTAGGTGTTCAGTCATCCCAACAACTGTCATTGTTTTTGTTGAACAACTGATTCAATTTTCTTTTCTTTTTACAGAACCATGAGGGGTGTGTGGCTGGAAGAACAGAGAATGGCCGCCGCTAATCCACTGGAACAACCAAGGAGAGTCACCATGCACTTTGTGGCGGACCCAAACAATGATCCGAGACGGTATAATCTACCTGCGGGTCAAATGAACGAAGTTGCAGTCGTGTTTGTTGGGGAAAACGGCCAACCGCCAAGGAACATGGACCTGGTGATCTATGACTCAAATCCTGTAAACCAACAGTATCGTATGCAAACCCTATGTTACAGATCACAGCATGCAGATCCAATGTTGTACCCGTTGATATACCCTTTGGGCGAACATGGATGGCATGCCGAACTGGCACAAGAGGGCGGCCGTCGTAATGCTGTCCGCACCCGGAACACTATCCGGGAGTTTTCGAGACATCGTCTGGCCATTCGTTACCAGGGCAACAATGACCGGGAGGTAGATCAAATGAGTTTGTTACACGGAGCTGGTTTTTTGTTACAGCAGTATGTGTGTGATCACTACGTTCGCATGGAAATGAACGATCTACACTACATTGAAACGCATCAGGCAGACCTATTCACCGAAGCGTATCAGGGGCTGCTGGACCACATCAACCAACAGCTGAATGTTGAAGCGGTTGAACCGGTCGGTCGCAGGATGATTTTGCCGTCGTCGTTCACGGGTGGCCCCCGTTACATGAAACAGGGCTATCAGGACGCGATGGCCATCGTGCGTAAGTACGGAAAACCTGATCTGTTCATAACATTTACGTGTAACCCTAGGTGGCCAGAGATACAAAGCAACCTTGGGAATTGGAGCACTGCAAGCGACAGACCCGAACTGGTGGCCAGAGTGTTCCACGAAAAACTCAAGCAACTGCTGAGAGACATAACAGTGTACAGAGTGTTTGGTAACGTAGATGCATTTGTTTACACTGTTGAGTTTCAGAAACGTGGTCTGCCGCACGCACACATACTCATCATCCTTGCAGAGGACAGCAAGCTGCTCACTGCCGAGGATGTCGATGATGTGGTGTGCGCCGACCTGCCAGACCCGCCGACCAATCAGAGACTGTTTGCGGCTGTGACCAGCCATATGATACATGGTCCATGTGGAAGAGGGATCAACGACCACAGTCCGTGTATGGTGGATGGCGTGTGTCTAAAGAAATATCCAAAAGCATACAGCGAAGAGACGGTTTACGTTTCTGACGGTGGTTATCCCACTTACCGTCGACCAGATAACGGACTTGAAATCCGTGTCAGGGGTCACACGGTCGGCAACGAATTTGTAGTCCCCTACAACCCGTTTCTGCTGGCTAAGTATGATGCACACATCAACGTTGAGGTGTGCTCTACTGTGAAAAGTGTAAAGTATTTGTACAAATACGTTTACAAAGGCCATGACATGGCTGCAATAGAAGTAATGGACAGAGATGAAATCCAAAAGTAAGCCATTCATATTTTGTAAATAAGTTTTAAGCGTTCTTATTATACAAATGTGCTTTTAAAAAAATTATATGCTGGTGTTGAATAACCAATGTTGTACACTGACTTACTTATCCTCAGCTGTCTTCAATCCCCTAATATTTTATTTTGATATATACATAAATTTATAAATTTAAAATATTAACAATTAGCGATACATATTTTATACTATACAATAACAATTGTTTTAAACTTATACATAAAACTGTTATGGGTAACATTTATAATTTATTTATCTACACATTGATCTATGATCATAATATTATCACATAGACCATATTATTTAATATTCTACACAACAAGTATATACTTTTTTATTTGTTGTAGGTAATTTTTGTAGACAACAGCTAACAACAAATTTGTTTTTTCATACCTACTATTAGTTATTATTATTATTATTTTTTTTTTAAATAATATTCAAATAGTGTACTTATATATGAATATATGCATTGACTATATGTATATTTATTTACTATTTGTATATTTATTCAATAACAATAATACATGCATACATTGTAAGATGTTAGTTGATTATCTACACATTTTTATACATAATATTTATATGCCCGTGTCTTCATATATACCTGTAGCTATGTAATTTATTATGCTATTTTTTATTACTTCATATTACTAAACATTTTCACTAACATTGTTATTGTATGACAATAATTGTCATAAATTGAATAATTATTATTCAAAAATGCTGTTAAATAATAACATAAATAATATAAATAATATATTTATACATTTGTCCTTACACTTAATATATGAACAAATAACAATACATATTTTATACAATACAATAATAATTGTTTTAAACTATTAACACATGTAAAATGTTATGGGTAAAATGTATACTTTAACATTAGTTACTCTAAACATTGTTATAATATTATACTCATTACATTCAACATTTGATATAGATTATTTGATTATTTGATTATTTATTTTATGGTATTTATTATTTAAATTTTAAATACGCGACCCATGAAGTGTATTATACTGGTTGATAATTATTAACAAGTATTTGATAATGTTTGATAATATTATTTTATATTCTATACAAAAAGTATATACATTTTTATTTCTAAGTCATTATACAGCTAACAACAAATTTGTTTATTAATTATTACTTTTTTTAAATTTTAAAATAATATTCAAGTAGTGTAGCTATGGAAATTATATTGGGAATATTATATTATATAATAGCTTATATACCTACACGTTTGAAATACATAAAAATATTAACATGTTGCCATACAATGCTATTTTATGACTACATATTACATTACTAAATATTTTTACTTTACATTGGAAATTTGAGCAATATGTTTTTTGTTTATAACATTGCAGTAATCATTTAATAATTTTCAAAAATTATTATTTTATTTAAATAATTTTTATCAATAAAGCTGTTACAATATTCATACTGTAATGTAGTATTTGATAATATTATTTCTACACAAATAGTATATACTTTTTAAGTCGGTGTACATCATTTTAGACAACAACTAACAACTTTGTTTTTTTTTTTTAAATACCTACTATTAATTATTAATTATTATTTAAAAATAATATTCAAATACTGTACTTATGTGAATATATGCATGGACTAATTTATATATTAATCAATTAATTCACACTGCACATTGAATTGACACTACTAAACAGATTATTAGTTATAATATACTGTACTCATAACATTTTTTGTTTGTTTGTCTTAGTTACATCAATGCACGGTATGTCAGCGCGCCAGAAGCAGTTTGGCGACTGTTTGAGTATGAGTTGCATAAGATGAGTCACACTGTGGTAAGACTTCCAGTACATCTGGAAGATTACCACACGGTGTACTTTGCTCCGGGACAAGTTCTGGAGCGATTACAAAACGCCGCGCTAGCACGGACCCAACTGACAGGGTTCTTTGAGCTCAATGTGACAGACGTTAATGCCAGACAGTATCTCTACCAAGAGATACCTCTGCATTACACATGGAACAAACCGAACAGGAGATGGAATCCACGCAGAAGGTTGATGGCCACCGAGACATTGTCTCGGATGTACGCCGTCAATCCACTGGATCGGGACCGTTTCCACTTGCGACTGCTGCTGCTTCACAAGAGAGGCCCTCAGTCTTTCCAAGACATGAGGACAGTGGATGGGGTCGTGCACCCCACCTACGCGGCTGCAGCAGTTGCGCTTGGTCTTCTGGAGGACGACCGAGCCTTGCTGGCTTGCATGGCAGAGTCAGCGGCCGTGGACACTCCTGCACAGCTGCGTTACCTATTGGTAACTATGTTGCTGTACTGCGAGGCCGCGGACCCACTGGCGTTGTACATGGCAAGCGAGGAAGAGCTCAGGCAGGACTTCCTCAACAGGTTCGAAGACGTGGACCGCGCGAGGGCCGCGTGTCTGGACGCCATCCGACGACTATTGCGAGGTCACGGAAAAATGCTTGCTGACTATGGGTTGCCGTTACCAGACGACGCGCTTCTCGAAGAGGACGCGGGCGAGGGTATGTATAATTTAATTGACGGTATAGTACGTTGGGCTTTACAGTTAGACAACCTCAACCCCGAACAGCGTACGGTGTACGATCGGGTGATGGCGGCCGTGGACGACAATCGGGATGTGGATAAAATGTTCTACGTCGACGGACCCGGAGGTACGGGGAAAACGACGCTGTACGGATGCCTAATTTGGTCGCTTCGTAGCATGGGTAAATCTGTACTGTCTGTGGCCTTTACGGGCATCGCGGCGACGCTCATGGACGGTGGCATGACTGTGCATTCGACGTTCGGTTTGCCTTTCGGTACGCTGAACGAGAATTCCACGTCGTCCATCACCATGCAGTCTCGGCGCGCGCAGAGGATACGCGAGGCGGCACTTATCGTCTGGGACGAAGTGCCCATGTCTCCGGGGTTGCAATTGACGGTGGTCGATCGCTTGCTCAAGGACGTAATGCAGAAACCGTTACTGCCGTTCGGTGGTAAACCGGTTCTGTTCGCAGGTGATTTCCGACAGATATTGCCGGTCGTCCGCAGAGGGACGAGGGCCGCTATAGTTGCGACTTCCATCAGGCATCACTATCTGTGGGACGTTTTCGAGCGGTTCACCCTCACGCAGAATATGCGCGCCAACAACGATGCAGACTTTGCGGCCTGGTTGCTCGAACTCGGTAGCGGCCGACTGCCCGTGGTCGACGGGAATGCGAACACCGTCGAAATCCCCAGGGATATGGTATGTGATGTTGTCGACCTTATTGATTTTGTTTACCCGCAGCAAATGTCGTTGGCTAACGTCGACGAGTTTGCTCGGAAAATTATTCTGTGTCCCAGAAACGAGGATTGTAGGCAGGTCAATCGCACGGTGCTGCAGCGTGTCTTGGGCGCTACTAGGACGTACGTCGCCATAGACACAGTGGTGGCCGACGATGTTGACGAGGAAGCCAATTATCCTACCGAGTTTCTAAACTCGCTGGAGCCTGACGGACTGCCTCCGTACAGGTTAACGCTGGTCGTCGGTTCTGTGGTCATGTTGCTGCGGAACCTCGATCCGCGACGGAGACTGTGCAACGGGACGAGATTGGTGGTCACCGAACTGCGGCGTAACAACTTCAAAGCGAGGTTGTTGGCTGACATGGGTGACGCACAGGATGACATTGTGGTACCTAGGATACCGCTGACATCCAGCGGAGAGGACGACCTGCCCTTCAGCATGCGCCGCGTTCAATTCCCGGTGAGGCTGTCGTTCGCCATGACGATCAACAAGTCTCAGGGTCAAACGTTCGACCGAGTAGGATTGTTTCTGCCGTCCCCCGTGTTCACGCACGGACAACTATACGTTGCGTTCTCACGTGTGAGGGACTCGCAGTCAATCAAAGTCGGTATGTACGGTGACGATAACGGTCGATTTGTCACTAAGAATATTGTATATTCTGACGTGTTGTAATGACCTGTTTTAGTGTTGGATTTTGTTTAATGAGAACTGATGTAATGCAATTGCATTACCTGTTTTTGTTTTACATTTCCAAAATGCTATAATTTAGCATTCGACCTGTGTGGTCCGACCTGTGTGGTCCGACCTTTGTGGTCCATGCCTGTGGCAGTCAGTTTCTTTTACTGGCAGCCTGAGGTTGCGGAGAGAAAGTTTGACAACCTCCACGTGGTTCTCTCTGGATGCAAATACACTGAAAAGTGAATTTGTAACTAATGTCAAACGCTTAAATGTAACTTAACTTTTTATTTGTATATTTACACTCAATTTTTATTTGTATATCTACACTCAATTTTTATTTACATACATTTTTATTTAATTTTTTTTTACAACCAATGTGTTCCAATTCTATATTATTATTAATGCTGTATTTCTTATTCTTATTCTTCATGTTTATATCATGTCCATCCGTTGGGTTATACGCATACTATGTACCATGTCTCTATGTAACATTGTATTGATACTGTAAACTCTATATTACATTTGACCTTTACCATTTTGTTAACACATTACACATTGTACACTCATTGTATTTTATCATAATATGTACCTACCTACCTTATGTTAATGTAACTGTATGTTGGTCAATGTTAGGTGATTATGACTGTGAAAAGTGAATTTGTAATTTGTAACTAATGTCAAACGCTTAAATGTAACTTAACTTTTTATTTGTATCATTATATTCAATTTTATGTTAAATTGTGTTCTACATCAACTTTTTTATATTCTTTTCTTCACCAAGATCACCAGATTTATGACAGTTCACTTGCCACCTATGTAACTATGCAATGAAATAATACTTTAAATTTTGTTGACTTACGTTATTAAATACTAATTATTATCATTCACTACTACAATGTATTCTAATTATATACATTATTATGATTGCTGTATTTCTTATTATACATTATTATTAGAAACATTAGCAGAACATTTTTATGATAGTTATACTTGAACTGGT
Source organism: Schizaphis graminum (assembly GCA_020882235.1). Classification (NCBI taxonomy): domain Eukaryota; kingdom Metazoa; phylum Arthropoda; class Insecta; order Hemiptera; family Aphididae; genus Schizaphis; species Schizaphis graminum. The sequence continues at coordinate 10,988,207 of CM037036.1, read as the reverse complement.
TTTTTATTGAGTGAACAGTAACACATAATACATTACACTGTTTGTGTACATTGGCACAATGTCTGTTGAGTAACGTTATAGGAGAAAATATTTTAATATTTATATGGCTCGGAGAACATGGTTGAGTAGCTACGATGGATACAATTGGAGTACACATCATTCTACTAACTAAAACTTATGCTGGCATTCATTTGTTTTATGTATTTTATTACAAGCATTTAATTTAATGTTTTTATTATGACAATGACAGCATACATAGCACAAAGCCAACCTCATATTTTATGATTTTGTATTTACCTGTAAGTATTGACAAAAACAAAAAAAAAATGGTTGGATTCAACAAAAACTTATTATAAAATAACAATGTACAATTATCTTATGCACTTTCCACACAAATGTATAACTATATATGGAGTTGTTAACAACTATAGATAACAGTAATAACTAATAGCCAAACTGAATAATATTCTGATAATCAAAATATAATAATACTATATATAACCTAAACATTAGGTACCACCTATGTTCTAATACACCAGTAATATTATTGTTGCATGTGTACTTATAATTCAAACCACAACTTATTACCATTTCACTTTCAGCTATCTACTTAAATATTAGGTACATAGATACATTGATGTAATATAACTCACTCAAATATATAAACAATATGTCTATTAACCTTAACATTACCTATACCTGTATTATTATTATATTTATTATACCTATACACCGGTATTATTATTGTTGTATGTGCAGTTACATTTCAAACAACAATTTATTAACATTTCTTTTTCAGCTATCTACTTAAATATTAGGTAAATTGATATACTATAACTAAATTCTATCAAAAGTACAAGACAAACGCTAACAATGAACAAGGATTAAAATAACAAAAAACAATAAGTGTATTTGAAAAAAAAAAATATTTATTCATCTGAAAATTAAAATAAAACAAATGTTATATAATTAATAAAGTACACAAACTATTCCATTCGAAACTTACTCTAAACCGACGAGTCGACAGTCCATCTGAAAATAATGATTATTTAAAATAATTTTAATTAGTTTTTCAATGTTTTAACTTTTTATTATGAAATTTCATACTTTTCTTTTTTCTGTGTACGCCGGGTTGTCAAGGCCGGGGTAGACGCACATCTACCCCAACCCGACCCCCACGACGTACCTGCCGACGATTTCGGCGACGATGTCGGCACCCTCACCGACGATTTCGGTCCCCTCGACGGCGATGTCGGCCCACTCGCCGACGAGGGACCTTCCCTGGCCGATGAGTACCGATCGCGGGACGAGGACCGTTTGCTGCGGGACGGAGACCGTCCGCTGCGGGACGAGGACCGTCCGCTGCGGGACGAGGACCGTCCCCTCGCCGCTGTCGGTGGAACACTCCTCACCGGCCGTGGGGTAGAGCGGACATCTAATAAAAATTAAAAACGTTAAGCGCGTGACAAACATGATAAATGTTAAATATGGCATACTTACCACAATCTCTGGCCAAGTGGCCGCCTTTGTGGCAATTGTAACACACTGAAACATTAAAATTATTGAAAATATTAATCATACAATATGTTTGTTACAATTTAATATTCAGATACTTACAACGTAAATTCCCACCCTTTCGGCGGAGCCGGGGGGGATTTTGGTGTTCCCCTTCATGACCGAGGTACACGGGTGCATTGTACACCCGCATACCACGGCCATTAAAGTTGAACACCTGTTTCTGTTCTTTTGGCATGCTACAATTAAAAAAATTAATAACAAAATAAATTTCAGTACTTAACCTATAAAACATTATTATAATATATAATATTATTGTAACTGACATGTACTCACTTTGACGACTTTTTATCTATTGATTGAGATATTCAAAATTTGACAACAAAAGCATTCGGCTTCCGCTTGACAGGGTATATATATATAGCGATTAGCCAATCACAAAATTAATGAGGTGATTAAATATCAATATGCAACAACATTATCATGCGTTTATCAGTCTCAAAATCTAATGACCGTTTCCAAACACAAACACATAATATATAAGACAATAATTACACCTTACATTTACACATATTTATTAAATAAAGCAACTATCTACTCTCCACTGTAGTAGACAGTAGACAGTAGTGCATTTCTATACAGCCGGGAAGCGTTTGATTATGTTTGGTTTGATCGATTTTCACCCGATATCGATGATACTTAGATGTAACACAGTTGCTATGCTATATAATTTATAATTGCAGTACCTAAATATAAAACTATACAATGTACAATGAATTGATATTTGATATATTATCTGAAGAACAGTGATTCATTTATATAATACAGTTGGTCAAATACCCAAACAATTTTTTGAATTGAAAAACAAACTTTTTGAAAAAGACAGCGATTTTAAATATAATTTATTTCAATGTATTTTTGTAGGTTGGACTTAAACCGAAAGGCAACTGCAATCAAATTCCACCTTGATGACTGATAACTACACATTCAAACTTCAATTCCGACTTTCCTATTTCAAAAAACATACAAGACCCGCATGCACGCTTAATAAACTCAGTTTTCGTTAGAACATGCATTTCAACCCACGGCCGGGGTATCATCCGCGATCCGTCATAAATAAAAATATAACGGGAATCGCGATTTTGACTGTTTTCACTGATAACTAGACATTCAAACTCAAATTCCGACTTTCCAGTTTAAACACACATACAAGACCCGGACATGCACGCTTAAACTCAGATTTCGTTTGAACATGCGTTTCAACCTACACCCTGGGCATCGTCGATTGCCTACCTGCCAAGGTAATTTGTTCTTTCTTTCGTCAGAAAGACAAAATTCTATCAGTGATGACTGATAACTAGACATTCAAACACAGATTCTGAATTTTTGGTTTAAAATCACATACAAGACCCGGACATGCACGCTTAAACTCAGATTTCGTTTGAACATGCGCTTCAACCTACGCCCGGGGCATCGTCCGCGATCCGACGTAGTCGGATTGCCTACCTGACTATGTAATTTGAACTTTTGCACACTTGACATAACCTGAAATGGTGACTGATTGCTAGACACTCAATTACCATTTTCGGTACACATTTAATCTTTTTGAATTCAAACAAGCACCGGTCAAACTTTTACACCGAATGATAACTGATTACTTATAACTCACATTCATGATAATAAACTTTATAACAATTTTAGTGACCGACGATTTCTAGACACCCGACTACCATTTCCAACCGTAATTCACTTGAAACGATTTTCACTCGACCCCCTCGAAGGCGCCGGAGGCGGCTTCTACAACCCTAGGATCTCGAAGGCGCCGAAGGCGGCTTCTACAACTCTGGGATCTCGAAGGCGCCGAAGGCGGCTTCTACAAGCCTGAAATCTAGTCTTATATTATAAAACGGTAAGGAGTACGGCCGTCGTCCGCCAGGGGCGACGCGTAAAATGGTGGTTTGCCAATCAGAAAATTAAATTTTTTTCTTACGTCCCGCCAGGCGATCGGTGTTCCGCACCGCCGTTTCGTTATCACCGCGATCGTTATCAATTATTATTAGTTATTATTTATTATTTCGAAAATTTTCAGTTTTTCACCATATTTCAATACCTACTTTTCCTTCGTTTTTCGAGTCCGTTCTGTACGTATTCGTGTAGTGCACGACTTTTTCAAGCCGTACGTATGCGGTTTGTTCTCCGACGATCGCGTTCATGTCGATCGCCAACGCGGTAACAATTACGGCCGTAGAACGACGTTTTTTTCAGTTTTTTTTTCCGCAGACCGTTTCGTGTTTTAAGACCGTTCTGTCCGTATTCGTAGTGCACCTTTCGAAAGCATTACACAAATTCGGGTCGTGTGTTTTGGATCGCAGACGCTGACCGACTTACGAGGTATGTAATCCGTACTTTTTGATTTGTACTGTACTTATGTACATATTTATATATATATAATATATTATTATATTATTTTTACGTGTTATAGGCCTATTCGTTACTTTTGTCGTCTATCTCATCGTTCTCTACCGTCTACGTCGACGAAATATGGTACGTAAGTCATTACTTCGTTACAACTAATATACTCATAGTAGTTTAATATAGTTTTTAAACGTGTTGCAGGTTTTCGGAGAGCGGTGATGTCTGTTTCGACGCACAGTTTTCATTTACCGATGTACACTACTTTTTGTTGATTCAATAAACTGCATTATATCATCATATTTATATTGTTCTGTTGTTCTCGGTAGCTCGACCTTTAGACACATCTTAGACCATTGGTCATGCTCTCTGGCATAAAAGTATTCACCGACGACGTTTGTGTCGCACAGTAGGTATTGTATTTACGATCTCGATTGTGTATTATAATATTACGTATAATAAGCTTATAGGTGAATTGTTGAGTTAATAACATTTAATATTTATTACTGACGTTCAATTGTACATTACTTTGAGAAACATACAAAGTGTATTCTGTAGTTGGATTTTTATAATTTATATTAAATCAAACAAAACCTGTGCAATATTATAACTTTATTGATAGTGTGTATGGTAACAACATTATGTTTTTAATGTTTTAATAAGCACCATATTATGTAATTTGTATTAAACATGAGATTTTGCTGGCAAAGTTAGTATATTTTTGTAGTAAAAACTGACTAGAAAGCAACGTTTGACATCATGTGAGCAGATAAATTCAAGTATTGTATGTTACACTCATAATATATTTCAATCTATATAATTATTGCAGACAAACACCTTAAATAAAAACATTCTTCTGTGGTAAGATTTATACATTATACAGATTAATTACTTATGCTCCTATTGTATAATATTTACCCGTTACTTAACTAAAAAAAAAAAACAATAGGTATTTGTGTATAGTTATTTTGCTACAATATTTTAATATTTATGTATTAATTTTCTTTTTGGATCAAAGCATAATATATTTTAAATGTAAAATATACAATTTTGTACCTATCTGATCAGTGTTAAAATGCTTTTTGTAATAGTAGTTATTATAGCTACACTGAGTAGGTGAAATTTGATTAAATAATAATGTTTTAATTTATGGCCTCAATTGTTTTTATTATATTATATTATTTGTTTGTGTCTACAGATTTAAAATTTTTGAGAATAATTAATTATATATCTATATATATTATTTTGTAAAACAATACGTTAAAATGAAAACTTACAACATTAATGTTTTAGCACACCAATAATGAAAATGTTATTTAACATAGATTTTGCTGTCATGGTTGGTATATTTTTTCTTGCAACATTTGAGCTACATTTTGAACAAATCTGTTAAATTCATATATTGTATACACCATAATATTGCTTAAAATAATAATTTTTTATTTCGGTAAGGTTTATATTACACAAATTAATTATGCTTTAATTATGTAATAGTTACCTATTGCTCAACTAATAAAATATAGTATATTAATGTATAGTTACTTACTACAATATTTCAATATATATATTTTGATTTTAGTTTTTGAACCAAACACTCAATTTGTTGCAAATTTAATGTTAAATATACATTTCCTTTGATAGTTATATTAAAATGTTTTTTATTTATTATTTACAATATTATCGATCATATAAGGACAAAAGTATTTATTAGGTATTACGTTTATGTTAAATTTGCTCAAAAGTAATAAATAAATTATTAAATGAACAATAATGATAATTAAATTATTAATCATCAGTAAGCTCGAGTTAGATATGACTTATGACCTCAATGATTGAGAAATGATGTAGATCATCATGTATGAGCATTAGTATTTAATTTTTTTGATAAATTATGAATATTATATAAAATGGTGTATAGATTATTAAACACATTATGCTCATAATACATGATAAAAAAACACAGTGTAAACAGATATTGTAAATTAATACATCAAAAAGACTATAAATAAAGGTATTCAAGTCTTATAACACTCGAATTATACGAATCACATGAATAAAGCAGTGTATAACAAAAAATTCGTGGCGGGTCAGAAACTGTTAAAGTGCTCGAGATTTGCCAACAATACACAATTCGAACTGTAGTCGATAGGTTTAGGCGTTAGGATAGGATAGGATTTAGGCAGGGGTAACAAGATCGAATCCCGTCCCCGGTGGTTGAACCGCCGGCGCTTTGATTAACACTGCGTACCATTTTTGCATTTTTTTTATTTTTTTTTCCTTTGTTTTTCTAATTATTATTCCATATTATTATTCTTATATATGTTAAATCAATCAAAACATGTGCTTAATTAATCCAAGATTTATCAGGGTTTTATGCAAAATTACTATCATAACTTTCTCAAGTTTCAAGATAAAAAAAATGTAACACTTTTACAACATGATTTAATAAATGAATTGTAGAATTTTTAACTTATTACTCACAATACTTACACACCGTCCGCGAACCGACGCAGTCGGATTGCCTACCTAAGCGATTTAGTTATATATAAATAGATTTTCCTTAAAGATAGGACGTTAACACTTCGTTAGACTTACACTTTTTCCTTTACAATACAACATCAGACTTTCGACGTTAGGAGGTATAACAATCCGCCGTAGGCGGATTGCCCAGCACAAGTATCGGTTTTCACTGGTTGATGACTAATTGCTAGACACTCAATTACCATTATTTTATTCTCATACAAAAAAGCACCGGGCAAACGGAACGATATATATCTAAATATAAATTGCTTAGCCAGATATCAATTTGCACCGGTTAAGGACTGATAGCTAGACGCTCAATTACAATTTCTGATATGTTATTTATTTTTTTAACATACAAAAAAGAACCGGGCAGGCGACGGGAAGCGATATTACACCAAATGATGATTAATAGCTAGACGCTCAATTACCATTTTCGGTACACATTTATTCTTTTTGAATTCAAACAAGCACCGGGCAAGCGACAATGCAAAATTTTAGTGACCGATTTCTAGACACCCGATTACCATTTCCAACCGAATTTCCCTTTAAACGATTTTCACTCGACCCCCTCGAAGGCGCCGGAGGCGGCTTCTACAAGTCTGGAATCGAGGCACACCAGCCGCTAGTTATACAATAAAAGTAAAATTTATTTTGATAAGCTAAATATTGTATAGATTGCAAATATACTCAATTGTATAATTTTAAATATTTATAAAACTATTTAATTACTTTTCGTCTGAAACTTATGATGGCTATTCAATTAAAAAATACTTATGGTAATACTAATTAATTCTTTTGAACTTACCGAATGCTTCATATTGCTTAAATGATATCATACAATACATTATAACGATGTCGATAGTTTAATATTTTATATTTAATTAATAAAATTTATTTTAAGATATATGCAAACACGGTACTTGTTATCGCCCCGCCAGTACGCCGTATAAAATTTATCGCCCCGCCACTCTTGTTTGTTAACGCCCCTCTATAAATAAAAAAAAATATTTCAATGTATAATATAATTTTATTTTAATAGTTTTAAATATATAAATGTATAGTATAAAATTTAAATTCAAAAATGTATAAAATATAAAATATATATAAAAATGTAGAAAATATATTATGAATCTATAGTTATAATGGAGGCCAGAATTCGGAAATATCTTTGAGGATAGTTTCAAATGCGTCTTGTTCTCCGAGACTTGTTCTCCACATAAACTCTGCCAAATATGATTCTAGAAAATTTCTGTTAGTTCCACGACGCTTTTTATTGCCCCATTTAGCAGAACCCCACAACCTCTCAATATGTTGGGTGTGAGCCCTTGTGTCCGGATCGACAAAATTATACGTGTGGTTTACCGTATTATGTTTGAATCCCACTTGCTGCAAATTATTGTAAGCTTTCCAACAATCTGACAAAATTATTGAGCCTGGTCTTATATATCTTTGTATTATAGGTAACAATGTTTTTTCCGATCGATCTGGTACACTGATTATAAAACACGCTTTAGTTTCCCGACATATTCCACCAAAAATCCATTGTTGTGGCAGAATACGCCCAGCATTATTTTTTCTACGCACAAATAAACTTTCATCTATTTCCACAAAAAGACCGGGACCACCAATTTCTTTATTTTGATTATTTTCAAGCTTCCATACACATACCTCACGTAGATAATTACTCCAATCAACCATAGCATTTTGTCCCATATTTAGTTCACGTTTACAAAATGTTACCGAAGACATTTCTCGGGCCCAGTAGTATATGAAATGGACAATTGTGTGTATTGGTAGTCTAGAACCAGTTAGCCAATTATTAATTCTTAATCCTTTTTCCTTTCGGCAACTTCTTTTCTGACATCGCCATCGCGATCCCTTGATAAATATTATATGGCCATTTTCACACATTTCACTAACTTTAATTATACTATGTTGTTGTAAAAAGCTAATTCCAGTATCACTGTTTGAAACAAATGTAAGTAATTCAGTAAAATTCATTTTAACGTATTAAATTTAATTTTTCGAATTTCTCAGTAGTAGGTAATAAGTAAATGAAATGGTAAACGAATGCCAGCAACGAACGAATATCCTATATCATAAAAATGATAAAATGTAGTTTTCTCATTTTCTAAAATAGCTCACAAACGATTAGCAATAGCGATAAATTGTATGCGATGTACTGGAGGGGCGATAACAAACAAGAGTGGCGGGGCGATAAATTTTATACGGCGTACTGGCGGGGCGAACATAATACGGTAAACCACACGTATAATTTTGTCGATCCGGACACAGGGGCTCACACCCAACATATTGAGAGGTTGTGGGGTTCTGCTAAATGGGGCAATAAAAAGCGTCGTGGAACTAACAGAAATTTTCTAGAATCATATTTGGCAGAGTTTATGTGGAGAACACGTCTCGGAGAACAAGACGCATTTGAAACTATCCTCAAAGATATTTCCGAATTCTGGCCTCCATTATAACTATAGATTCATAATATATATTCTACATTTTTATACATATTTTATATTTTATACATTTTTGAATTTAAATTGTATACTATACATTTATATATTTAAAACTATTAAAATAAAATTATATTATACATTGAACTATTTTTTTTTATTTATAGAGGGGCGATAACAAACAAGAGTGGCGGGGCGATAAATTTTATACGGCGTACTGGCGGGGCGATAACAAACAAGTACCGCAAAAACTGTAGTACGTATTATACTTTATGCATGCGTTTATGTGTAGCATAAAATTACTTAATTACATAATACTAAATAATATGTAGAGTTGTACAACAATAATTTAAGTATCATAATATGTAGATTACATTTTTTTTTATTCAGCTTATAAGAATCACACGATACATAGTTAATCAACTACTCTAATTCAACAACTCACTTATGAACTATTAACATTTTCCGTATGTTTTAATCTGGTTATGCTGGTAATATATATAACACCTGAGTAAAAGTAACTATTTAATTATATCAAAAACATAGTGTAGCTTCAATTCACTCTGTTGGAGTACATGCTGACAGTGCTTTGCGAATGAACCTGCATCGTCGATAAACACTTCTGTGCAACAAAGCACTACTTGAGGTAAAACATTGGTCTAATGGTGTTAAGGCTGAGTTATAAAGGATAAGACAATGTAAATAAAATGATAAAATGCGATTTATTGAATCCAAAACAGTAATTTAACTATATTATGTAGTATATGAGTAAATCAACACTGTCCGAACATACGAACATCAATGGTCCGCGACATTGACCATACACCTGCAACACATATGATAATAGATATTAATGCAGTACACACACATTTGATTTTTAAAGAAATACACACCATCAGGACGTTTGATATCCAAAAAAATAATCTGCAGTGTTGATTCAAATAATTAAAATAATACCGAGAAGGCAGGACGTACATTTACGTCGTTTGGCGATTTTAATCGTTCCGTCCAATCACACTAACAGATATAACGTACAAACGTGGTAAAAGTACGGCGTTTAAAGGACGCGGGGTACGCGAAAAACCATACCATAATGTCGAAGAAAAGCGTGAAAAGAACGACGAAAACTGAAAAAGTTGAAATTAAATCGGGGAGAACGTCGGTCGGCGGCCGTTTCGATTAACACGACTGCGAACGCAGCGAAACAAACACGTAGAAAACGGGCACTCTACTGGGCGTAAAAAAACACGGAGTACTCGAAAAACACGACGTCGGGGCCGTAAAACGCCAAAAAAATTACAAAAAAGGGGTTAAAACGTCGAAAAGTTTTCGAAAACCGATACATACAGTGATAACTAAACGTCGACTTCGAGATAGCGCGATAACGTAAAACGGTGATAACGGGTCGGGAAAAAAATTCTAATTTTCGATTGGCTTTCTGCTAAAGTACTGGCAGCGCCGGGGTGGACAACGGGCGAACTCCTTCACGTTTTATAATATACTAGCGGCCCGTGAAACTCGCTTTGGGTGAAACTCGGTGTAAGTGAAATCCTAGGATGGATGGAAGAGCTTGAAAGCAGATTGGTTTTAAAAAAGGAAGATTTGGTGGTACTGCGAGTCTTCTATCGCGATGATAAGGCGGGTGTTGTCGAGAATTGATAAGACGTTCGATTATTTGGCGGTCTCCTTTTGAATGTGAAAAGTTTTTGAAAGCTGAGACGTAGAATTTTGAGTGTCTAGCTATCAGCCCTCAACCGGTATAAATAGATTCCTGGTTGGGGAATCCACCTACGGCGGATTGTCTAACCTGCCTTCAAAAGTAGGAAAAAATGTTTAAGTCGAATGTTGTCGTTTGAGCGTTGAATAATCGGTAATAACTTGTGAAAATAAATTCAATGCAACTATAACTACCAGGTAGGCAATCCGACTGCGTCGGATCGCAGACTATGTCGGCGCATGGATCAAATATTAAATCAATTGACTATTGAGTGTACAACGCATGCACTATGACAATGATATTATTAATTAATCAGTAATTCACAGTAAAGCAAACTGTTTATATGGAAGTAAATCTTATCCATTAATTAATTGTATTTGTATGTATTTAAAATAAAAAAATTATGCAACGTAAAAGTTTTTTAAAGCAATGTTATTGCCTTTTAATCGTTAGGCGGATGCTGTTTTGTTGGTAAAATATTTTAAGTCAAAGTGAGTTTTTAAATGTTAAATACTTTATCAGTTATCTATGGAAAAATCAGTTTACACGCAAATAAACCTACCAGGTAGGCAATCCGACTTCGTCGGATCGCGGACTTTGTGGGCAGAATTGGTGAAATAATAAGAACTTTTCATTAATTCTCATTTCGAAATATGTTATGTACAAATATATTTTATACATTTTGTCATGTTCTCTCGGAAGTCGATAGTCGGGTGTTGATATGATCGTAAAAAAGTCAGAGGTAAATCGCGTGTTGAATTTTAGTAGTCAGCAATCAACAGGGAAAATCAATTATGATACACAACTAAAGTAATCAAGTAAGCAATCCGATTGCGTCGAATCGCGGACAATGTGGGCGGATAGTTGAAATTGTATTGAATTTTATATTATTATGTATTGAATATACAATATTAACAACATTCATAACACGGGAGTTACAATTTGTAATTTATTCTATTAATTTACAGAAAAAGAAACTGTAAATACGGAAGTAAATTTAATCGTGTATTTATTCATAATAAATATAAAACAAAATATTTCTGAAAAAATCGAGAAAAAAAATGCAAAAAATCCGGGCGGCCATGTTACGGCATGCGCCGACGCTAATTCCTCCGGGGCGGGTTTCGATCTTGTTATACCTGCCTATTTTATTCATGGGGACCTAACGCCTAAACCTATCGACTACAGTTTGAGTTGTCAAATTCTGTCAAATCTCGACCATTTAAACCGTTTCCGATCCGCAACGAATTTTGCGTTAAGCACTGTTTTTCTTGTGTAATTAATATATTTCGTATGTAATGAGAGTTGGATATTTTTATTAATTGTCTTTTACATGCATTTGCGAACAATATCTTTTGACATATTGTAATCTTTTACGTGCATTACATTCATTTGTAATATTAATTTAATAATATAATAATATAATTTTTGGATTAACCAAATTTATTCAGAAATTTAAATCCTCTAAAACTATACTTAAATAGTCTACATTATTAATATAAATACTTCAGGCAATACATTAAAGTCAAATTCAAACTTATTTATTGTTAGTATTAATATTATTTATCAAACATTTTTATTCTAATTTGATGTCATCGTGACTGATTACTACTATTATAGCATATTACCTACCGCATATTGTATGCATAAACATAATAACATAGTCGAATGGCAAAATGTAAATTGTACATAACATGCAATATATAGCAATACACAACACCTTGGTTGTGTATGATGACATATTTAATATATTTATCATACTATAGTGTATACACTAATTTAATGTACCTCAATTCTTAAAAATGAACCTGATCACTATAGTCTATAATTCCAAATTATATACAAAATGCATGTTACAAATGAAATTTATATAACTACTTTTGTTCTTTTCTAGGCCAATGACCTATGTGGTCAAAGTGTTTATTTATAAATAAAAAAAAATTCAATTTAAAATATTGCTATAGGTATAATTACCATTTATATTTGTATAGTTATATTATTTATGTTTATTATTTTTCATTGTATTTTTTTTATACATATTTTTATTATAAATACATGTATCGTGTTTGATATTATGTAAATAAAAAAATTTAATTGAGGTATTCAATGTTTTAAATTGTATAAAATTATGAATTAATGATCAATATAATATTTTTAAAAGCCTTTAAAGTATAGTAAAACTTATTTTTTGTCATGTACCTATTACTATTAATATAATAAATTTATAAATTGTTTATATTCTAATTAAATATGCATATAATAAATGAATAATACTTACAAAAGACATGATAACAACAGTCTTAACAAAACATTAATGTTTGCAATTTATTAATTGTGTTCTCGATTCAAAAATAAAATTTTTATATAAACACATCAATATTTAATTATCAGTTTTTGATTTATTAGGTAGATAACAATTATACAATAATAGAAAAATTCATTAAATTTAACTAAAGATAAATTATTTTATAGATTGTAAATACCTATGCTCAATTGTATAATTTAAAATATTTACTATCAGACTATAGAACTATTTAATTACCTTTCGTCTGTAACTTAAATGGTAGCTATTAAATTAAATTAAAAATTTTTAAATACTCATGGTTGCTAATCAATTCTTTTGAACCTACCAAATGTTTGATATTGCATAAATTATATCATATAAATAAAAAAATTTAATTGAGTTATTCAACGTTTTAAACCCTATAAAATCATGAATCAATGATCAATATGATACTTTTAAAAGTTGAGCCTTTAAAGTATAGTCAAACACAAACTTATTTTTAGTAATTAATTATTATTAAAATAATTTATTAACTATTTATATTCTAATTAAATATGCACAAAATAAATGAATAATACTAATAAATGTCGTTGAACATTGTAAATGGTTAGTATAAGATATAAAAACAACATTCTTAACAAAATTTTAACGTTTTCAATTTATATATTGTGTTCTCGATTCAAAAAATAAAACGTATATAATACCTACACATAAATAATTATCAGTTTTTGTTTTATTAGGTAGAAAACAATTATACAATAAAAGTAAAATTTATTTTGATAAGCTAAATATTGTATAGATTGCAAATATACTCAATTGTATAATTTAAAATATTTATAAAACTATTTAATTACTTTTCGTCTGAAACTTATGATGGCTATTAAATTAAAAATACTTATGGTTGCTAATTAATTCTTTTGAACTTACCAAATGTTTCATATTGCATAAATGATATCATACAATACATTATAACGATGTCGATAGTTCAATATTTAATATTTAATTAATAAAATTTATTTTTAGATGTATGCGAAAACATGTAGTACGTATTATACTTTATGCATGCGTTTATGTGTAGCATAAAATTACTTAATTACATAATACTAAATAATATGTAGAGTTGTACAACAATAATTTATGTATCATAATATGTAGATTACATTATTTTTTATTCAGCTTATAAGAATCACACGATACATAGTTATTCAACTACTCTAATTCAACAACTCACTTATGAATTATTAACATTTTCCTTATGTTTTAATCTGTTTATGCTGGTAATATAAATAACACCTGAGTAAAAGTAACTATTTAATTATATCAAAAACATACTGTAGCTTCAATTCACTCTGTTGGAGTACATGCTGACAGTGCTTTGCGAATGAACCTGCATCATCGATAAACACTTCTGTGCAACAAAGCACTATTTGAGGTAAAACATTGGACTAATGGTGTTAGGGCTAAGTTACAAAGGATAAGACAATGTAAATAAAATGATAAAATGTGATTTATTGAATCCAAAACAGTAATTTAACTATATTATGTAGTACCTATATGAGTAAATCAACACTGTCCGAACATACGAACATCAATGGTCCGCGACATTGACCATACTCCTGCAACACACATGATAAATGATAATAGATACTAATGCAGTACACACACATTTGATATTTAAAGAAATACACACCGTCAGGACGTTTGATATCCAAAAAAATAATCTGCAGTGTTGATTCAAATAATTAAAATAATACCGAGTAGGCAGGACGTACATACCTCATACGTCGTTTGGCGATTTTAATCGTTCCGTCCAATCACACTAACAGATATCACGTACAAACGTTGTAAAAGTACGGCGTTTAAAGGACGGGGGGTACGCGAAAAACCATACCATAATGTCGAAGAAAAGCGTGAAAAGAACGACGAAAACTGAAAAAGTCGAAATTAAATCTGAGAGAACGTCGGTCGGCGGCCGTCTCGGTAAACGCGACTGCGAACGCAGCGAAACAAACACGTAGAAAACGGGCACTCTACCCGGCGTAAAAACGCCAAAAAAATTACAAAAAAGGGGTTAAAACGTCGAAAAGTTTTCGAAAATCGATATATACAGTAACAACTAAACGTCGACTTCGAGATAGCGCGATAACGTAAAACGGTGATAACGGGCAGTGTTGCCAGGTCATTGATTTAGAAAATCCCACGAAAACATCTAAAACTTCCCTATTTTACCAAAATTTCCCTTTCGACTTTTATGAAAAAAAAAACAAGCAAATTAACATTTAACATTATTATATATTTCAACTTTCAAATAAATTATAAATTTAACAGGAAAAAAAAACAAAATATTTTTAAACAGTGTACTTCTTGTACAATTTTATAGTAAAATAAATATACTAATAATTCGGTAGGAACTTCCTTACATCAAACTTGACCAACAAAAACATATTCATTCAAAGACTAGGTATAGATAATTAGAAATATTTATAGAAAAATTAACATAGTTATAGTAGTAAATCATAAACTCAAACAACAAAAATAAATTAATTACTTCTTGTACAATTTTATAGTAAAATAAATAAACTAATAATTCGATAGGAACTTCCTTACATCAAACTTGACAAAAAAAACATATTCATTCAAAGACTAGGTATAGATAATTAGAAATATTTATAGAAAAATTAACATAGTTATAGTAGTAAATCATAAACTCAAACAACAAAAACAAATTAATGTAAAGACCAGGTAGGTAATTAGAAATAGAAAAATAAACATCAGTAAGTATATGAGATCTATGTATACAAATTAGTATGATTATGTAATGATATATGGTCTTTATTTATCTTAAAGTCAACACACGTTTGATTTTTGTCTTGAAACGATGATCTAATAATTGCGATTGAATTAAGAGTTTCATCGCCAATGCGATTCCTTTTTTTTGTTTTGACATCATTCACAATTGAGAATACACGTTCCGCTTCAGCGTTTGAATGAGGCAACGTTAAAATTAACTTGGCCAACATACTCAAATTTGGAAAACTAGGTGAATCGATCATTAAATTTTTTAACATTGAAATTTCTTTCCACATATCAGCTATATTAACACCTCCAAGAGATTTTAAACGTACAATATCCGAGTTACTTAATGAAAATGGAAGTTGACGCCATTCTTCCGTTAATTTATATACATCAATATAATATTTAAAATGATGTTTTAGTAAAGGCATGTCCATCAAATCTGTATGGTTTGATGAATTCAGAGCAATTTCAGGATCTAAAAATGTCATTTCTTTAAAGAAATTGTCATTAACTGGAAGTCGTTTTAAAATTTCTACAGCTGCTGTAATGTAAAAGTTTTGACATTTTTCTTTAAACTTTTTAATATTTTCTTCAGACTGCAAATTTAATAAATCTTGACATTCAGCTCCCACAAAAATTTCACTTAAAGGCAATAAATTGTTAAGATTTTTGAAGTTAAGACTGCTAATGTTGTTATTTAACAACGACGGTTTAATGAAATTTTGGCATAAACTTTTCATTAAATTCAATGATAAATCAAACATTTTATGGATCATAATTTGTCTGCTTTGAAATAGAGCATTAAACGAATTAAAATAATTTAGAGCATACTTTAGAAACAAGAAGTAACATTTAGTAAATGGATTCAATAGCTCATCCATTATGGTTTGTGCGGATTTTAGTTTGTCGTCAAATACTGCAACTCTAAAATAATTGGCGAGACTTTCCCAACATTCGAGTACTCTGACAACGCATTGATGCATGGCTAGCCAACGAGTATCTGCGAGTTTTAAAAGTTTTTTACGCTGACCATCAAAATATTCTTGTACCTCAACCAATTGAGCACACCGTTTAGCGCTACCAGATACATAAGAATAAATTGATCGCATTAATTGCTCAACTGTTCTTGGTAAATGCATGCATGCTTTAGAGGCAACTAAAGCCGACGAATGGCAGATACACTGCATTTTAACAACGTTTGGAGAGTCCTTTTTGATTAAAGTCATAAAAGAATTTTGACTACCAACCATAACAGACGCACCGTCACAAGCTACTCCTATAACATTTTTTATAGGAATATCTTTTTTCAGTAAACATTCTTTAAAATGATTATAAATACTTTTGGCAGAACAATCAAGGGCATTTACAGGTACAAGTTCCAAAAGCTTGGTATGTATAACACCACTTTCAGGATGGACAAATCTTACCAATAAGCATAAGAATTTACTACATGTTAAATCAGTACTCTCATCGACTAACACAGAAAATGGATTTGTTTTTAAAATATCAATTGTATTACTGATTTCAACAGGAGCAACAACGTTTTTAATAATACTTGTTAGTTTGGTACGATGAAGACTTATTGCTTTACAAATCTTAGAATCTGAGAAAATATCTTGTAACACAGGCGTCAAATGGTCCACAGTTTGAAAAGCAATGTTATATTCTCCAAAGAAAGATGCTAATTTAATTTCAGCTACTTTTACATTATTTTGAAACGTTTCAACTTCTTTAACATTAGACAAGGAAAATGCGGCTTTTGTTCCTTGTATACTTTTGACATTTAATTTATGTTTGATACCAAAAGAATGCTTTTCAATTTCACTTTTTCCACTTACCAGTATTGTATTACATGCAATACATTTGCACTTGGTGTTATCCGATGGAACTTCTCTAAGCCATAGTTTAAATTCATTTTTTAATAACCATTCCGGTTGGAATACTTTTTTTTTGTAAACTCTTGATGATTCTTCTTTAGAGAGCTCATTCCTTTTTGCACGCTTCTTTTTTGGAGTTACACTTCTGTCTGAGTCTGACATATTTGATTTAAATTAATAAGAACTACAAAACTTAAACAATTAAAATATAATGGTATTAATAATTTAAAAAAAGACTATTTGGTGAAAAAATACAAATAGGAATAATGATAATAATTGATAAGTGATAAGTTTTTGTGGGAGTTTATAATTTCCTCGTAACCATGATAGAACCACAGGTTAAAACAATATTGTGGGCACATTGATATGAATTATTTAGTGATAAAATTTTTTTTTTTTAATTATAAAAATATTTGTAATATCACAAATCACTATAACATAGAATAAATTTGATGAATTACTAAATTTCCCACACATTAAGGAATAATTGAAAAATTTCCCTTTGTCCCTTTTCCAAAATATTATAGTAAAATTTCCCCGCGCCGTGGGAAATTCCCACGCACCTGGCAACACTGATAACGGGTCGGGAAAAAATCTAATTTACGATTGGCTCTCTGCAATTTGCTGCGTCGGCGACTGGCGGACAAAAGGAAAAGTCTTCACGTTTTATACTATTAGACTAGCGGCTGGTGTGCCTCGATTCCAGACTTGTAGAAGCCGCCTCCGGCGCCTTCGAGGGGGTCGAGTGAAAATCGTTTAAAGGGAAATTCGGTTGAAATCGGTCACTAAAATTTTGCATTGTCGCTTGCCCGGTGCTTGTTTGAAATCAATAAGAATAAATGTGTACCGAAAATGGTAATTGAGTGTCTAGCTATCAGTCATCATTTGGTGTAATATCGCTTCCCGTCGCCTGCCCGGTACTTTTTTGTATGTTAAAAAAAAAATAACATATCAAAAATTGTGATTGAGCGTCTAGCTATCAGTCCTCAACTTGGGCAAATATATACCTGGCTGAGCAATTATGGATTGAATACATATCGTAACGTTTGCCCGGTGCTTTTTTGCATGAGAATAAAATAAATAAATAAAACAATGGTAATTGAGGGTCTAGCAATTAGTCATCAACCAGTGCGAATCGATAGTCGTGCTGGGCAATCCGCCTACTGCGGATTGTTATACCTCCTAACGTCGTAAGTCTGATGTTGTATTGTGGGAGAAAAAGTTTAAGTCAAACGAAATTTTAATGCCTTATATTTTGGGAAAATCGATTTATACACAACTAATTCACTTAGGTAGGCAATCCGACTGCGTCGAATTGCAGACTATGTGGGCGCGATTGATGAAATCTGAATTTTGTATTTGCTAAAATTTGAATATAATTTATGTGTTACTAATACCCCTCAGGTAGGCAATCCGACTGCGTCGGATCGCGGACAATGTCAGTATTGTGAGTTTAATAAGTGAAATAATCCACAATATTTATTACATCATGTTGTTAATGTGTTATATATTTTTATCTTTAAAATTTAAATTTAAATGTTATTAGTAATTTTGCATAAAACCCTGATGAGGCTTGGATGTTCGTATTAATTGTCTTTTTAATGTATTTATCTACAATATGGAATGCTTTTATTATATTATATATATATATATATATATATATATATATATATTGTCCTTAGTATAGAATATACACTATTATAATATACCAAATTTATTAAATGAGTTAAATATTAATGTGCATCCTTGATCTATATAACTTTAATAAATACATTATAGCATAATCTCTTAAAATATTACCCAAGTATTCCATATATACACATATTGTGTGTCATTAGGTAGGTACCAATCTTTTTTACAATATAATATATTATTTAGAAATATAATTAAATTTTATTAAACATTTATTACCTAATTATTAATCTTTATTTGATCATAAGCAAATTCAACATACTCAGTGATAGTTAATAAGTACTATTACAAAAAACAACAACAAAGCTGATACCAAAACATATATTTAACATTTGCAATATATTATGTGTTTGATTCAAATAGAAAATTAGTACATAATAATTGAAATATTGTTTTTAATTAGTTGAGTAACCAGTAACTATTATACAATAGGAGCACTTAGGTAATTTTATTAATCTGAGTAATATAAAAGTCCTACTACATAAAAATAATTTTATTTAATTTGGTAGTCTGCAATAATTATCTTTATTGAAATATATTATAAGTAAAACATTCAATACTTGAATTTATCTCATCACAAATAATGCTTTCTACTACAAAAATATACCACCATTGCCATCAAAATCATATGTTTAATACAATTTGCATTATATAGTATTTACATACATAAAAAGAAAGATATAATAATTTATTTATCATTAATTAAGCACATTTTTTGATTGATTTAATAAAAATTATAAAAATCTAACTACAGAATACATTTAGTAGTTTCTTAAAGATATGTACAATTGACCGTTAGTAATAAATATAAAATGTTATTGACTAACTCGACAATTTAACGATAACCCTATCACATAGCCACATAGGTACCTACATAGTTTATAATATAGGTAATGCCAATTTTTATCTGCAAGCCAATGTCAGTGACAATAGGAAAATCAATAAGTATTTTTAGTTACACCATCCATGTAAATAATAATTATAATTAATAATAACATACCCATTGACATAATATAATTATATTATATTATAATATTATATTAATATTATATTAATATTATATTATAATTATATATATTTATATTATGTCAATGAACATACCTAACATAATTTATAAAAATATAAATTCATCATTGCACTTTTATTGAAGAGTGTAAGTAAAACGCATAAGTCACTGTGTGTGTCTAATCTGTATTATGAATTCAAACAGCTTATATTTTATTTTAATAGTACTGCAGTATAATATAATATTATAATACATTTTAATAATAAAACAAAAGTGTGTGTAATGTACTCATATGACTTTCTATGTAATTTTAATTACTTACCAATAAGTAAGTGAGCAAGGTATATGTAATATCAACTATAAGTGAGCAAGGAATAACTACCTATTCACTATTAACTCTTATAAATATCTATACATACAATCGTGTCCGTGGAATTTATTGTAATTGTTTAATTATTTTAAATAATAAACAAATAATTACAATATTTTAATATACCTACACATAATATACAATAAAAATAAAAAAATTTGCTTCCCATTACATTTAGGTCAAGTTCTGTTTTGGTATATTCTAAAATATATGTATGTTTAATATAATAAAATAAAACGTACTACACAATGTTTGCAAATTGAAATTAAAATAAATAAAACGGTGTTAAATTGAACAATATTTAAAATCAAATAAATAATGGCAATGTACCTATTAGTGTAATTATTTTATCTCATACTTAATACAATAAAATAATAATATGAAAAAATAATTAGAATAACATGGGAAAAAAATGGAAAAAATGATCCAACACTGTTAATCAAAGCGCCGCCGGGAAACCGCCAGAGCGGGATTCGATCTCGTTACACCTGCCTAAATCCTATCCTATCCTAACGCCTATTCCTATCGACTACAGTTTGAGTTGAGAACTGATGTCAAATCTCGAGCACTTAAACCGTTTCCGAACCATCACTGTATATACGTTATACATCGATTTAGTCGTTTAATTCGTATTTCATTGCACACACACAGGCATTCTTGTCATTTCTTTAGAAAATATTTGTAATCACTAATCAATATCCGTTTTATGTCTACTGTATTTATATTTAATATTATTATATATATATATATATCACGGACGTACATACAGGACTGGTCACGGACGCTGATAACTGTATAAGCCTTCAGAAAATTAGTGTCACGCTATGGGCCCACTATAAACTACGTCGACATCTAGCGGCCAATAATGCAACTAATTTGTTTATTTTTAAATACATATTATTTGGATCAACATTCATAATATCATATAATAATTTATATTCTAATAATAGATACTGTATGTAAATTATACATCCGCAATATAAATATATTTAATCTTTTTATTTACATAAACTAGATTACCCTCCAAAAATTGTATCTTCATGTTTATATTTGTATTTTGCATAATAAATGATGCATCCATAAAATAAAATGTTATAGTTAGTAAATTAATTATTCATTATTCCTATTCTATAATTTTATCCAATAAACATCCTTTGTAACTAAATTGAATATGGTACAGTTTTGTTGTTTTCCCCATTGTGGGTCAAAAAAGGGACAAAACATTTCTTCGTAAGTAGTATTAAAATTATACATTTAATCATTAATAAGACAGTTGTAGGGAATATGTATGAGTACTATACCTATATAATTTGTTTAATTAATTGTAGATTTGGATTTCCAAAAGAAAAAATTGTTTTTGATAAATGGGTTTCATTATTACAGATTATTAATAAAAATTATGTATATAAAATTTCACATAGGCTATGTGAAAAACATTTCAAATCTAGCAATATCATAGGAAATTGTATGACTACAGTAGGTTTATATTTATATTTTTTAATTTATTGAATAAGTAGATCACAACTTATTTTATTTTATTTTTCTTATTATTAAGCTACAGAGGGAGCGTAAAAATTTGAAACCAGATGCTATACCACAGGTACAAAATTTCAGAGAAATAACTTAAATTAAATATACTGAGTAGGTAAATACTAAATTAATTATTTTATTTAAGATTGATATCATAGGGAATAATTTAGAACATTCTTTTAAAAACAATATTACATTCAATGAGGACATGTTACCATCAGCCGATATAAATAATTCTGAACCATGGCATTTAACACTTAAGCGAATTTCTACTCCAATAACATATTCTGCACATAAGAATAAAATACATAAAAATGATTCAAATGATAAGGTTAGAACTTTAATATAGTAACAATAGAAAAGTACTTGTGTATTGCATATGTGTGTGTGTTCAAACACCAATAATTCAACTACTTAATAATTTTGTTATTTATATAAAAATAATTACAATTATGTTTTGCAGTTAAATACTTCTGTAGACATACCACAACATGCATCTTCGGGTACTATAATTCAACATAATGTATTTTCATTAGACACTGATTCTGGGTATTATGATTCAACTCTATCTCCAATAATCCAACAAAATTCAATGGTTGAGACTGAAACAGATATCTTTCTTAAAATTTACAATAACCTTCATAGTTTTTCATTACCAACCAATTATAGTTATCAAAAAATGATAAATGGCAATATGAATGTTGTGGCATTTTCTTCTTTTATGTTTTCAGACCATTTACAAATGGTTGTACCTTATAAACAAATTATACTACATAGTAATTTTAATACTGAAGTAATTGTTGTTGGAAAAAAATATGCTACCTACTCGTCTACTATAAAATCAACAGAAGTACTGTACAAAACAATTATGAATATAGAAAAACAGTCAGTATGTAAAGGTTTTAATAATATTTTATTGTCCTCTGTAAGTACAAGTCCTTATACTAAAGATATTTTTGGAACAGTTCGTCATACAAAATGTTCATTATTATTAGATAATGTATCTGAAACAGAAAATACATTATGTTTATTTTGTAAACGAATTAAAACCAACGAAAGGCAAAAATCTTATAGAAAATCAGTTTCTAGATCAGAAAACTTGATTAAATATAAGAAAAGAATAAATATGCAAGTTAGTCCACACAGTAAATCAAAGTTATTATCCCTTCGTAAATCCATGTATAATTGTCGTAAGAAACAAAATAGTGCAGAAAATCGTTTAAAATTATTAGAATATGAACTACATGATTGTAAAAATAAAATGAAAAATATTGATTCATTTAATGATCAGAACTTACCAGAGTCTTATAGAGTTGTTGTCCACGAAATTTTTAAAGCATCTAAGCATCAAAATAAAAAAACAATGCGTTACTCAGAAGACTGGATCCTAAAATGCCTATTGTTTCATATAAGATCAGCAAGTGGTTATAATTTTATTTTAAAAAATGATATATTACCTCTTCCTAGTCCAAGAACATTGCGTCGATACTTAAGTGTTATAGATACAAAATTTGGATTTGATTCCAATTTTTTTTCCATCTTCGAAAAACATATTTCATCAAAAGGAGAATTACAAAAACATGGTATAATACTGTTTGATGAAATGTCAGTAAGGGAATCATTAAGTGTTTGCTCAACTTCACTAACCTATAAAGGTTTAATAGATTTTGGTAATGATGTTGAACACAATTTCCCCAAAGCAAGTACTATTGAAGATAAAGCTAACATGGCATTGGTTTTTATGTTTCAACCATTATGTGATAATTACACCCAGCCAATGGCTGTTTTTGCTTCAAGAGGACCCGTTCATGGAACTGTTCTTGCACAGCTGCTACTGAAGTGTATTATACTAGTAGAAAAAGCTGGGGCTAAAGTTCATGGGTTTGTGTGTGATGGGGCAACTACAAACAGAAAATTATGGTTAAAGCTTGGAATAAATGGAAAAATGAATGAGCTCAATAATAGTTTTATTCATCCATTAGATACAACTAGACAAATTTTTGCATTTTCTGATACCCCACATCTTATAAAAAATATTAGAAACCGTTTGAACAATAAAAAACAGTTAAAGGTATTTATTATATTTTAAACAATAAAATTATTCTATTAATGGTTGTAACAATTTTTACCTCCTGTTTCAATTAGTTAAGTGGACAAAACGATCCAATTAAATGGCATTTCTTTGAAAAATTGTATCACACTGAAAAAGAAAATCGAGGTCTAGTTAAAGTATGTCCATCTATCACAAAAAATCATGTTTATTTAAATTCATTTTTAAAAATGAAAGTAAAACTTGCAACTCAGGTATGATTGTTATTGTTCCTAAAAATTATTTTTTTTATTAATTATTATTGTTGCATGTATATGTTTGCTGTATACTAATGTCTAATATAATTGTATACATTTATGTGTATAATATATAACTTATTTGTATTTTGTATTTTGTTGCCTATTGTCAATAATTTTTTTAACAAACATTGAGTATCCACATGGTTAGTAGGTAAGTATTAGATCATTTCAAAGGCCAACGTTGATACAAAAAAGTAGATATTATTTTAATAAATACATATTATGTAGAATTATTAACCAAGAGTATATTAATCTAAATTAACATATTTATCAATAGTAATAAAATTAACTTACAAATGTGTTTGGAATTATGGTGTTAACTAATTTGTATGTGTTTCCATAGAGATGATAGCTTCTTCATTTATCAACAGGTAAATTATTTATAAATTATTGTACTACTATAACTTATTTACAATTTGTTTGATAGATATTTAGTGAAACAGTAGCAACTGCACTAGAATATTATAAATTGAAGAACTATCCAGAATTTGAAAATAGTGATGAAACAGTAAATTTCTGCCGAAAAATAAATTGCTTATTTGATTCACTGAATAATCTAAATCCATACCATGGTTTGAGTGTTGACACTGAAGGATGGAAAGTAAATAATTTACCTAAGTCCTATACTATAATAAATATATTATTGGAATATATATTATATTGATTTATAATTAGAAAAATAATAATTACTTTTCATATTTTAGAATATCAGGTCAAGTATAAAATGGCTTGATGATTGGGAGATGGCACTGAAAGAAGGAGAGATAACTGAAGAAGAATTTCTGCCACCCAATACATCACAGGGCCTTAGAATAACTATGAGTTCTATGCTTGACATGTCATTATATCTAATAGATAAATTTGATTTTAAATATATTCTAAGTGGCCGTATTAACCAAGATAATCTTGAGGTTTGATAATTCTGTTTAATCATTCAATAACTAAAATCAATAATATTAAATTATTTAAATTTCAGAAATTTTTTGGCACTATTCGAGCTGCAGGTGGACAAAATGACCATCCAGCAATGCCAAATTTTCAACATATTTATAAAATGTTGTCAGTTTATAGCATTTTGAAACCACCAAAATCAGGAAACTGTACAGTTATCGAACATAATAAAAATCTCATCAGTTTAGAAGAGTTAAAAAATATATTTAATAAGCCAAAGATAACAGCAATTGATCTAATAAAAGAAAAACTCAATGAACATCTTCTAAACATAGATGACATTCATGAAATAGAAGTAAGAAAATTTCAAGTTTGACAATGAAAATATATTCAGTAGGAACCTTACTTTCTAACTTGGAAATCTGTCTTTAATCATAGGTTTTTGATATCATGTCGGAATCTTCTAGTCCATTTAACTCTACAGATGTTGTTGACTGTATTATTTATTATATTGCCGGATACTTTACAAAACAAGTAAGTACCTATCATTAAATTTAATCTTAAATCTAAAATTTATCAACAAAAAAAAACCAACCATCTTCAGTAGGTCACGCAGGGTAAATTATTATTTCGCCAACAATATGGCTGATGTAAGAATTACAAGATTTTAAGTACTAAGTAGGCTTAATATTATCAGTTCTGAAAGATTAAAAATAAAATATATATTTACCATTTTTTATTATACTGTTTGTTTCCTTCCAATATCAAGGTTTCAAAACGTTTGAAGTGTCAGCAATGTATAGAATCATTTAAATTTAGTCATACTTCTGATGAAGAAATTGCTCTCTTAACAACAATGAAGTCACGTGGAAGGTTGATTCATCCAAATAGTGGAATATTTAAGATGTTGATTATAATTGAGGATATTTTTCAAAAATATGCAACATGCCCTGGTGTCATTGAACTGGTGACAACTGATATATGTTCCAACATTCAATATAAGTTTCCTTGTACAGAACATCAAGAACAAATGACCAGCATCATCATCAGCTATTATTTGTCCATGAGAATCAAACAATATACTAAAATGATAAATTTAAATACAACTAAACATAATAAGACAAAGAAAAAAATAGCTAAGCTGACAAAAACTTAATAAGTACTTACTAGTTTTATAAAAATAGTTATGATTGTTAAACATATACTTAATAAATATCTTTCCTTTACTTTGGACGTTTGATTATACATTTTTTCTTCATATTTTTGAATGTCAAACCCAAGTTCTGAATTAGTAATTAAAAATTAATACATAGACACACAGTTAATTAGTTTATAAATACTAAAATACTAAATAGTATTAAAGTAAGATCATAATATTTAATATATAAATATACATCGAATACCCATGTTAAAAATATAAATGAAAATAAAATAATTTCGCACTTAAACATAACACTAATAGATGGCGCAACGTGTATTTCTGTGGTCCCGAGCGTGACACTAATTTTCCACTGATAACGACTCATGCCCAGTCCTGTATGTACGTCCGTGATATATATATATATATTATATGTATTGAACGACTTTTGTCTTACACCCAAACGCTCGTCGTGATCACACAACAAAATTTTGGTACGTATAATAATAACGGAAGTACGGAAAATGTATAAAATCCACAGAAAAGTGAAAAATTAAAAAATTATAATAATAGTAATAATCGTATAGTTGTCCAACGTCGTAGGTTTGATAACCGGACGGGCTCGATAACGGCGGGCCGTGGCGACCGGAGCGCATTCTTTTTTCCGTTATCCGAACTGAGGTTAGTACAGCAAGCGAACTCAAGTGGCAACCGGGTCAACCTCTTCGCGTTTTATAATATAAGACTAGCGGCTGGTGTGCCTCGATTCCAGGCTTGTAGAAGCCGCCTACGGCGCCTTCGAGATCCTAGGGTTGTAGAAGCCGCCTTCGAGATCCCAGGGTTGTAGAAGCCGCCTCCGGCGCCTTCGAGGGGGTCGAGTGAAAATCGTTTCAAGGGTAATTTGGTTGGAAATGGTAGTTGGGTGTCTAGAATTCGGTCATTAAAAAATATGCTGATGGCGATTGCCATCAATCAATTATAATTATAAATATGAAAAATAAGATGGGTCATCAGTCATTATCAT